>CM035407.1:39306441-39711441 GCA_020310875.1 Ceratopteris richardii
TGAAAACCGAACCTAAACCCTTAGAAACCCTTGGAGTTTAGACCGTAACTATAAGTAAACCCTTGATTTGATGTGTCTAACTTTAGTTGTAGGCAAAATCCTGTTTTTCTCGATGAAAAACCATACTTTGGACCCTTGGAACTGGCTTTTAACCTAAGTCCAAATCCTTAGATGAATTAATCTTGTATATATATAGTGTGAAACCAAAACCTTAGTTTAGGAAAAATAAAAAGAAGAAAAACCAAAAATAGAATTAAGAGATGGGAAATAGCAGATGACCATGCAATATGATTCTGAAATTAGAAAGTTTGAGAGGAGGTTAGAAGTATCTAGAAGGATATCCTGGGAGGGGGACCTATAAATAGGCGGCGAAGCCTTATTTGTTTCTCCTCGTGGACATTTTTGCGGATCTTCCCTCTAGGTTTGATTTTGCATGGTATTTCTGAGGTAAAGAGAAGAGAGGCTATTGCCGAGGATACTTGCACTAAAGAAAGGACCGAAATAAAGTTAAGTAAAGGACCAAAGACCGAAGAAAAGGAAGGCTGATTGAAGACCGAAGCGGAGTCTCGTGGGTGCCTTCTCACACTGTTGTGGGAGGCCTACCTTATATTTGGCCGATCCGCACTGTAGCGGCGATATATATTTGTATTCACCTGTTCCGCACTATAGCCAATTTCTATATTATGGACCCACACTGTAGCAGGAATCTTTGTATCATTAAGATTTTATTGGACGACTTTGGCATGGTATCATTGATCTTTGTCTGCACACCAATCCCGTAACTTCCATGTTTTGGTGTTGTATCTAGATTTTTCATTCCCGACACCTACAGTCTTACGCGCACACACATCCACTCGTCTCTTCTGAGAGGGGCAAGGGCCTACGACGGACGTGGGAACGGTGCACAGCAGGGGCCTGATCCAACCTAGCGCCGGCTCTTCCCATCACCTGACTCCTTCTCTGATACCTGAACCCAACGTGAAGCGAGGCAGTTGCCCGGTGATTCTCGACGTGTCACCAAATCCGTGAGAAGAGAAACAGGAAACTCGGCGCTAGATCAGAAGTTCCAGGTACTAGCATTTCAAGTTCTTTGAATTTTTTGCATCGCTTCACACACACTTTAAACAGAGATTGTTTGGTTGCCTGAGCTTGAGCATTCATGATTCACATTAGCTTAGTCCATACACTTGTGCACTTTTTTTGCGCTTAAACTAGGGATTTGCTGATTTCATATCTTAGATAGAACATTAGAAAATTGTCATAGAAAGAGGAAAAAAATAGATTGAGATTTTTTTGGGAATTGAAGAGAGAGCAGTTAGACCGGATTTGACCTAGATAGAGTGCTTAGACTAACCACCACCTCCTAGCTCATGATCCATTGAGTTTCCTCTCTGATCTCTACTTTGAGCTAAGAGAGATAGTAGAGCCACTCACGTTGGACATCGTTCTGAGCTCTAGGATAGACTAGAGAAGAGAGATGGAGGAATTCTTCAAGGAATTAGTGATAGAGAAACAAGGGGCTCGTGTAGTCCAAGCAGTTTTGAGAGAGAAAGGCAAGTTATGGGTCTAAATGTGATTGAATACCTAGATGTATTTTGAGGACCAAGCACGGATCCATGGTCTACGTGAAGAAGTGTTTGCATATTACTTCACACAGGTAGTTTCAGGATCTATCCTAGCATCTATTACAACACATATAGCAAAGCCGTGGGCTGAATTCAGAAAGGAGTTACAAAAGTTGTTTTATCTAGAAGATTTTTCGCAACATAGTAGAGAGGGGTTCCTGCGGTGGGTAAACTCCCTGAAACCCATTGCTTCCCTGACTCATCTCTTAAATGAATTCTTTAGAAGACATGCCCAACTTCCACACACCAATTTAGATGCATTAAAGCCTGACCTAGTCATTTCCTTCCTTAAGATCTTAAGTCCTGAAGACAAGACTGAGGTCGAGAGGAGGATAGAAGAGCCTGGTAAGAGGTTTGGGTTGACACAAGACTGGGCCGTAGTGAAGAAAGAAGTGGAAGCAGTTGCCCAGATGAGGCAATGCCAGGTAGAATTATATGATAGACCTGCAATAGTAACTCCACAACCACCTAGGGAAGCTCCGCTTCCGGCAATTCTGAACATGCCTGCAGCATCCGCTTCTGCTAATGTTGCACCCACTTCATGATCACCAATGGAGCTACAGCTGGAGATTCTCAGCCGACAAATAGAAAATCGTATGAAGATGCAAGCGTCTATGTCAAAAGAAATGGCTAGCATTGATAATAAAGTCTATTCGATGGGGTATGAGGATCCCACTCCTCCTCAAGCAAGTACTAGTTATGCAGATGCAAATAGAGAGGTACTATGCCAATTCCAAATATGCAAGGCTATGTGATGCCTCAGCCTGCACCTCCAGTGCACCCTGCTGCCCAACACACACCTGCACCACCAGTGCATCCTACATTTCAAAGAAACACTAGACCTTTTGAGAGATGAGCGACTGGTAGGTTTGGAGGGGCAAAGAGATGTGTATGGTGCGACGCACAAGAGCATTTCTCATATGCATGTGAAGAGCTTAAGCTAGCAAAGGAGCATCACTTGGTAATGGATATAGACAAGAAGCTTTGTGATTTTAGGATCTGCCTTCCTCTACCTGTGAATTGGGGAATGGGAGGGATGAAGAAACTTTATGAGAATCTATTTGGCAATAATGCAAGCACATCGGCCGCGCAACTAGATCCGGTCGAGGAGGGATATGAAAATTTGCCTAGGCCTCGACCTCAAAGAAACTATTCTATTGAGGCTTTAGTGAAAACCAGGGATGTGATTATGGAGAAGACTGCGTGGAAGTCTCCTGTTGATCAATTCTCGGTCTATTCGCATATAGCCAATGTAGAAGAAAAGAGGAACAAGGATGAGAGCTAGGAAGAGGCTGAGCCAAAAAGGAGAGTTACAAGGAAGCAAAGTCAAGAGGCTGAAGAGACGGCTAAAGAGCCCGAAAAGAAAGTGCAATTTAAAGAGCCTGTTGCTTCTCAAGTAGAGGCAAAGAAGAAGGAGATAAGAGAGGGAAAGAAACCAGCTAGGCCAATTAAGATACAAGAGCCAACTAAAGAGAAAGAGAAAGAACAAGATCGTGTTCAAAAGACTGATGAAACTCAAGAGAATACTCAAGAGAAAGATAAAGAGAAGAAGAAGAAAAAGAAGAAGGCCCCAAAGGCGGTTTACATCTCTGAGTTGGAAAAGAAAAAAGATGCAAGAGAGATACTAAATGGTATTCTGTTGAAGAGCCAAGTGACCATGTCCTTGGGGCAGGTCTTCTGTATAGCAAAGCCTGAATTTAAGGACAGCTTTATAAAGTTGATAAAGAGGAAGAGGTTCCCATTACCTAAGGATGTGGAGATGGAAGAGGCGATTGAAGATACCCAAGTGACAAATGAGGCAGTAGCATTCAGTGATACTTCTGATGACGAGGATGATGAGATAGCCACGTGCCATAAGAATTCCCTAGGTCCTATTACACTTGATGCCGAGATGAGAAAGACAGAAAGTGAGTTTAGCAGGACTTTTTGGGCAAGAGGGACACCTAAAATGAAGATGAAATAAGGTAGCAATGAGGATTTATGTTTCGCTCTACCCTTGATTGACTTAGGGTCTGAAATGAATGTGCTCTCCAAGAAGTTATACGGTCAGTTTAGGTGCCCAACAGATAAAGACCATGGATGGAGGATGAGGACGGTAGATAATGGCTCTGGAGCACTACTTGGGGCATGCACATTTGTGCCTATGACGATAGGAGGGATTTATGAGGAATTCCACTTCTTCGTCCAGGACCACTATTCGTATGAAGCTATCCTTGGATAGCCCTTTATAGCTGAAATGCGAATGGAAACTAAGGCAATGGATGACGGGTCTGCCTATGCACGAATCCATTCTAGATCTGGTCTTCATTCTTTGCAAGTAATGATAGTGTGTTCGAATCACTCTAGGGACAGAAATAATATAAGAAAGAGACCTATTAACTCTCATGATCATGATGACTGTATACTTGTTGGAGACTATGGCACTTCTGTTGAGAAAAATTTATGTTCGGATCCACTGTTGAGTGAGACAACAGTGGGAGTTGGTTTGATGTCTCGCGTGATTTTGTACATAGTTTTGAGAGTTTTTCCATTTGTTCATCTGCATTTAAGTTGTTATGCTTATAGAAAGAGAATGTTTCAAAAAAGATCAGAAAAATTAATGAAAGGCACTATAAAGATTTAGGAATCATGTTACTTGATGAGAGGATCGAGGATGTGATCTAGTTGGAGAGGAGTTCGACTACTTTGGAAGAGCTTGAGCAGGCATTTGAGAGAAATGAGAAATCAAAAATCATTATGCTCAAGTCTATCCAAGAGTATGAGATGATCAATGAGTTCATGAAAGAACATGTAGTAAAATATAAACACAAAGTATAAGAATGTTCACAAGAAAGTGAAACCTATAGCTCAGCCATTGCCAAAAGATAGTCATGAGAAGTTGGTTGGGGGATTCTTAGACAATAAGGAGTTTGAGGGTTTGTAGGAGAAAAGCGGAGAAATAAGAAGAGAAAATACACCGGAAACTTCTGCAGATTGATTACAGTGAGCCAAGTATAATGTTTGAAATACAAGATAAACCAATACCTCTGTGCACCATCCCACAAAGTGTCCAATTACAAAATACCCAATAACCCAATGTCTTCTTGCTGCCGGCCTCCTCTGCAACAGGCCTCCACCTGCTTCAAGCTTATCCTTGTGCACACCTTGCACCAAGCTTCCACAAAGGGGGGAGGAGTGAATACCCGCTGTCGGCACGCGCGCACTGCCAAAAGACCTTGAGATACTGTGGGGATTAGAGCTTAACACCTCTCTGCACAAATCCTTGGTCACTCTCTATGCACCTTGCACTTCCACTTCTGTGCGACGTACCCTGGTGACTCTTGCACTTCTCTCCCTTGCTCCACTTAGCCTATGCTCTTCTTGCTTACTCTAAGATTGGTCCCAGAATGGTCCTTCCTTCATGTGAGTGTGTCGATCACGTACGCTCCTAACTGCAAGTGAATCTTGGTGCTCACTTTGATGTTCCAAGATTGTTCTCCCAAGTGGCAGCCAACGACTCACTGTTTTGTCCTGTAGTGACTTTAGTCTAAAACCAAAAATTTTAATGGGGGGCCATACTTTCACCTGTGCGTACACTTTTGCCGCTTCACATACCTTCATGTTTCCTTTTAAGTCTTCACTTTTACACATAAGAGGGGGTTCACCTGAACCTTCCAAAACACTTTAAAACACACTTTGAACCTTAGGGAAATTAGAGAAAGTACCTCTGCAACCTGCAACCCATTTTCTCCAATTTACCCTTTGTGGACAATTCATTGTGCACTACCTGTGCACTTTGACACCTGCACTTACGCACTTTGACTTTGCACCTATTGACTTTGACCTTGACCTTGTTGACTTTGACCTGTTGACTTTGACTGTAGTTGACTTTGACCAACATGACTTTTATGGGCTCAACAGTTGCCCACCACCTAATGTGCTCTCCGTCCCGGAGAGCTATAGCTAAAACTTTGATCACGATGAAGATAGAGCCGCAAAAACGTGAATAGGACATCTGAGCAGCAACCAATTCCACCAAAAGCAGGAGAGAACAAGCCCTAGAGAAGAACCAAAAGTGGGATTTTGGAATGGAAAAGCAAAAGGGGGGGCAATGGGAGGGTAGAAAGGAAGGGGAAGGGAGGGCTGAGGGTGCGAAGATGGATGGGGTAGGGAGGGGAAAGGATGTGGCTGAGCATATTGGTAAAGGGAGGGATTGGGAGTAGGAATCAGGGGTTGGGAGGAGGCTAAAATGATCAAATCAGAGGGCTACAGAGGGTACATATGGGATATTATTAAACATAAGGGAAGACAAGGTGAGAATAGACCATTTGGACAATGTTGTGAAATAAAAACATGTGATAAAAGTGTTCAAAACATGTGGTTTCAGACCAAAAGTCATACAAAAAGTGGGAATTTGTAAAAAGAAAGTCAAAAATTGAGGTCATAGGTGCCAAAAAACGTGAAAATGACTCCATTTTTGTAAAAAACGGCCAACCGAGGCACAATCCAGAGCCAAAAGCTTTGAGCCATGAAAAAAAAAAAAAAGGGTAAAATAAAATAAAATAAAAATGATCGTTTTTTTTTTTTTTTTCAACGCTCAGACAGAATGATTAAAAAAAGAAAATAAAATAAATAAGAAAAGAAAATAAAATAAATAAAAAATAAAAAAATTAAAATAATCGAAATAAAAAGAATAAAATAAGGGGGGGGGGCTGTCAGAACGGGGGGCGGGGGGGGGGGGGGGGGGGGGGGGGGGAGGGGGGGGGGGGGGGGGGGGAGGGGGGGGGGGCGGGGGGGGGATGGTCGGTTGGTCGGTGGGGGGTTGTCGGAACGGGGGCGGGGGGGGGGGGGATGGTCGGTTGGTCGGTGGGGGGTTGTCGGAACGGGGGGCGGGGGGGGGGGGGCTGTCAGAACGGGGGGCGGGGGGCTGTCAGAACGGGGGGCGGGGGGGGGGGGGGGGGCGGGGGGGGGGGGGGGGGCTGTCAGAACGGGGGGGGGGGGGCGGGGGGGGGGGGGGCGGGGGGGGGGGGGGGATGGTCGGTTGGTCGGTGGGGGGGTTGTCAGAACGGGGGGCGGGGGGGGGGGGGGGCTGTCAGAACGGGGGGCGGGGGGGGGGGGGGGGGGGGGGCGGGGGGGGGGGGGCGGGCGGGGGGGGGGGATGGTCGGTTGGTCGGTGGGGGGGTTGTCAGAACGGGGGCGGAGGGGGGGGGGAGAGGGGGGTTGGGCGGGATTTTTTTATTTTTATTTTTTTTTGTTTTTTTTCAAAAACACGCCCTCTGTGTTTTTTTTTGTTTTGTTTTTTTTTTTTTTTCGAAAACACGCCCTCTGGGGGTGTTTTTTTTTTTTTTTTTTTTTTTTTATTATTTTTAAATTTTAATATAAATTTAATGAAAAACTGAAAAAATACATAAAAAATCCAAAAAAAATGGCAAAGAAATTCTAAAAAAATCTGCAAAAATTCTAAAAAAATACCCTATTGTTTGAGGCCACTTTTCTCACTCAAATCCACAGAGAGCTTCCTTTATTCTGGCAAGAAAAAGACACATGAAAAAGGATAAAAATGCTAAAAAAAATCGAAAAAATGCTTGAAAAATGTAGAAAAAATTTCTAAAAATTCCAAAAATTGTACCTTTGCAAAGTTGATGAAATGGCTGCTAGATTTGCTAAAAACTCAAGAAACAAACATAAAATGGATAAAGAAAACTACTGAACTTAAGTAAAAATGATGAGAAAAGACTATGTACAACCTGGACAAATATTGCAGGTTCCAGGGGATCCATAAAACCTCAGTTGGCTTGATGATAGGCCTTCAGCCTTGAAATGTTGACCAGTGGCAAGGCCTCTCCTTTCAGCGTCTCTAACTCTACAGCACCCCAATTCAGCATTGTTTTGACTCTATAAGGTCCTTCCCAATGTGGAAGCCATTTTCCTTTCAGTTGGTTATGAATGTTAGGTCTATGGAGAAGAACTAGCATGTTTGCTTCAATGTTGTTGTTCCACAGATGTCGATCATGGGCTTCTTTTCTCTTCATCTGAGTCTCTATCAATTGTTTTGTTGCTAGTAGACGAATCTCCTCCACTTTATGTAGTGCCCTTATCCTCTGAAAGACATCACAATTTTTTTTTTCTGCATGAATGCTATCTTAGGTGATCCATGTAAAAATTCAAAGGGCTCAATGGGCAATATTCCATAAACCAGTTGAAATGGAGAATATCCTGTGGCCTCTTTGTAAGCTAACCGGTATGCCCATAGGGTACCTTGATAAGCAATGCCCCAGGAAGTGGGTTGTAACATACATTCCTTCCTTAACATTGAGATCAAAACTTTATTTGTCGATTCAGCCTGTCCATTGGCTCTTGGATAGTAAGCACAAGAAGTCCTATGTAGAATTGTATACCTGTTAAAAATTTCCTGTAGGACCTTATTGACAAAATGTGTACCTTGATCTGTACAAATTTCAAATGGGCATCCAAACCTGCAAATGATGTTACTATAAATGAAATCGGCAACAGTTTGTGCAGTGCAATCGGGGGAGGCAATAGCTTCAGCCCACTTTGTCGCATAATCTGTAGCTATCAAGAGATATTTTTCTCTTTTTGGAAAAGCGGGAGGGTAGATGGGCCCTACAAAATCTAGCCCCCACTTCTCAAATGGTTGCCAGGAAGTGGAAACAACCAAGGGGTTATGTTTCTGCTTTGTTGGCTTAGGTCCACACCTTTGGCAAACATCACATGCCTTTCCCCACTCATCTGCATCCTTAAATAGTGTAGGCCACCATAGACCAGCATCCAGTATCCTCTGACTCATAATATGCCCTGGAAGGTGCCCACCACATGTTCCTTCATGTGCAGAGTGAAGGACTTCCCTCACTTCTTCTTCTTCCAAACATTTCCTGAACTGGTCATCCTTTCCCTGTCTATACAATTTATTTGCAATGAAGGTATATGGTCTACTCTTGATTAGCAGTCTCTTCTTTTGTACAGCACTAGCCTTTTCTGGATACACCCTAGTTTTAATGAAATTTTTGATATCATAATACCAACCTTGAGCCTTGACAGCAAACAGATGAGCATCTGGAAAATCATCATTGATTCCACTAACTTGTTCCATCATATTGATTCTGGAAAGGTGATCGCCATAACATTTTCTTTACCTAGTCTGTGGACCACAGAAAAATCAAACTCTTGGAATAACAATAACCACCTCCATATTCTACCGGTGGCTTGTGGTTTGTTGAGCAAGTACTTGAGAGGTTGGTGGTCAGTTATAATAACGAATTTTACTCCCAACAAGTAATGATGAAATTTTTGGACCGCAAAAACCATTGCTAAGGCTTCCCTTTCAGTGGTGCTGTAATTCCTTTCAGCCTTAGTCAAAATTCTACTAGCATACTGAATTGGTCTGTCCATCTTAAATTCTTCACTAGGTTGTGTCAAAACTGCCCCCACTGCATAGGCACTGGCATCTACATGTATATGAAAGATTCTTGACCATTCACGTGTGATCAAAATAGGAGCAGACACTAACCTTGACCGCAATGTTTGATATGCTTTTTCTTCCTCTTCTTCCCATTTAAAAGGTACTTCCTTACCTGTAAGTCTAGCCAGAGGTGTAGCTATCTCTGCATACATTTTAATAAACCTTCTATGGTATCCAGTATGCCCCAAAAAACTCTGGATCTCTTTAGGGGATTTAGGTTTAGGCAATTTTAAGATAGAAATGATTTTGTCAGGATCTGGGGCCATACCTTTAGCTGACACCACATGTCCTAAGAGAGTTCCTTCTGTCACAAGAAAATGACATTTGTTTGGATTGAGCTTTAACTTAGTTTCTCTGCATCTTTTGAAAACATTATGCAACTGCCTCAAATGGTGGTCCAAACAATCTAGAGGAGTTTCTTTGTGAGATCCTGAAAACGAAGAGAAGTCATCCATGAAGATTCTAAGTGATTCCAGCAATAGGGGGCCAAAGATGAGATTGACCATTCTGTTAAAGGTGGCTGGGGCATTTCTGAGCCCAAATGGCATTTTTACATACACATATGTTCCCCAAGGTGTGATAAAAGCAGTCTTTTCTCGATCCTCTGGGTGTATTGATATTTGATTATAGCCACTGAATCCATCCATAAAGCTATATAAGGCATGCCCAGCTACTTCTTCAATGACCTGTTCTGCAAAAGGCATTGGGAAACCATCTCGAATGGTCACCTTATTGAGTGCTCTAAAATCAGCACAAATTCTGATTTTATTAGTATTCTTCTTTGGTACTATAACCATATGGGAGAGCCACTCTGAGTGTTCTACAGGAATGATGATTCCTGCATCCTCCATCTTCTGGATTTCCACATAGACAGCTTCAGCATATTTTGGGTTAAGTCTATAACTCTTCCCTCTTATAGGTTTTGCTCCATCAACTAGAGGGATTCTGTGCTCTCCATAAGTTGCAGACACTCCTTCTAAGTCTTTATAATGCCAAGCAAAAACATCTATATATTGGGTCAAGAATGATTTTACCTTTTCAAGGAGCCCTGGGTGGCTCCACAACCAAGTGGCCACCAAAACTGGCCGATCATTGTCTTGATTGCCTAATTGTATTTCTTGGACAGGATTTCTCTCTACCAGAGTATCTTCCTTCTCCTCTCCTTCCTTGTCTTTGTCTTCTAGCTTTTCTTGCATTGCTTCATAAGCAGGGGTGTTTTGGATTTCAATCTGTTCTTCCTTATCCTGCATCCATCCTGCAGGTATTTCTTGAATTGGAAAAGAACACTCTTCACTAGAATCTTTTACCTTGCCTTTAGCTTTATTTACTTCATTTTCTGTAGTAGTCATATCCTCCTCAAAAATGCATTTGAGGGTTGTCTTCCTGCCCCTTCTGTGGTTTGTAGTGGGCTCTCCCAATCCATCAACCTGGACTTTTTCCTTATCTTCATCATAACCTTCAATTGTACAACAATTATTAAGAAAAATTCCAAAACAAGAGGAAGAGTTGCCTGCTTGGAGCCAATTTAGAATATCCTCTTCTTCCTCAAAATCTATTTGGGGTTGATCCTCCGATTCTGTCTCCATGCAAATGCCAACTGTTTGCATCATGCTAGTGTTTCCTTGATTATCTAGGCCCTCTTCTAAATGAATCTGTGTCAGCTCCTGCCCTTTCTTTTGTACCCACATAGTATCCTTGCCCCAATCATGAATGACACTTGCATGCCTCAGCCATGGTCGTCCAATTAAGAGAGGAAATCCTCCTTCAACCTGGGGCAATCTTAAAACCACAAAATCCAGGATAAATAGATTACCTTGTACTTCAAGTGGAACTTTTGGGATTACCCCTAAGGGCCTTACTTTGCTCTGATCTGCCAAAGTAACCGTGAAATTTGCAGGTCTTGAAGGGTGGAGTCCAATTTTTTTCATTGTATGTTCAGGCATCAAGTTAATGCCAGAACCACCATCCACAATAACTCCTTTAGATTCATGACCCTTGATAGATACTGTCAGCCTAGGACTTTTATAATCTGTAAGGGGTGTTTCCCTTACAATTTTTCCTTCATGTACAACAGCAGTCTTTGCCACCAAACTTGTAGTGGAAGCTTCCTCAATTATCTGCAAGAGTTCTGACCTGAACTTCCCATCCATCTTTATTAAATCAAAAATACTAACCTCCTTTTTCATGGACTTGAGCAGTCTGGAGGCTTCTGATTCCTTAAGAGCTTGGGCTCCATTTGACTTATCCAACTCCTCATGAGCCCTGCTGAATGCATGTCCAATGGCATCACTAGTACCTGTGCAATTTTCCTTTTGCCTTGTGTCTGCACTTGTGGTGGCTAGGTCTTCGGACACACCTTTGTCTCTGTTTAATCCATTAATCAATGATTCTTGACCCATGTCCACTGGAGCCTTCCCCTTGCTTCTTGTCTGCACAGTAAAAGAGTCAATTTCCTCTAACTGCACCACCCTGGTAGATGGTGACGGCACCTTAACTTGATTTGCCATTTCTTCTTCCTGCACAGAAATCATTTGGATATGGGGCCCTGATGAAGAGGCTTGATTCTTAGGACAACAATTTGTATAATGGTCTCTGGCCTCAGGGCAGTTCCTGCAAGGAGGTGCATTCTCTGGTAGGGTGCACCTACTTTGGTAGTGCCCACATTCTCCACACCTAAAACAGATTATTGGCCTCCTAGGCCCATTTCCAAAATTATTCCTCTGTCTAGGGTTATAGTTGTTACCTTGATTTTGTGCAGCAGCCATCACATTTGTGGTTGTTGGGGGTCCTCCTTGGGTCCAGTATGTCGTTGCAGGCATTCTCCTTGATTGGCATTCATGGGCCTCATGGCCAACCTTCCTGCATAATTGGCAAGTTACACTTAACAGAGGACACTCACTTACTATATGCCCTTGTTTGCTGCACATGGAGCACCAAAGACCACTCTTGATGCCCCCTCCTTTGAGCTCCTGCAACTCCTGTCGCAGCTGAGCTAATTCCTCTGCTTGGGCTTCCTCTTCCTTTTGGAGTTTGAGGGCTTCAATCTCTCTTCTCAGCTGAGCTACAGTGGTCTCCTCCTCTGTATAGGGCTTATTCCTTTTCAAGCCTTCCAGTTCCCTTCTTAACTGGCTCACTGGGTCCTCCAGTTCTGACCCATATGATGGTTGGGAAGAAGTTGCACCATACTGGTGCCTTATCTGTTCCAAGCGGGTGGCCGTATTGATGAATTCCTCAACAGAGGCAGTAGGTAGCACTAACTCTTTTATTTTGCATTGGGTGACCACAGGTAAGGGTTTGGCTAACCACTTCTTGACAAAGAAGTCGTGTGGTGGATCCGGTAGTTTAGCCATTAATGCTTTGGCCCTGGTCACGAATTCGGGGAACGTCTCTCCTGGACCCAACTTTAAGTTTTCCAATTCTTCTATAATGATCTCAGCCGTGTTGCCATGCTGAAATTGATTCTTAAAGGCCTCTTTCATCAAATCCCAAGAGGTAAAGTGATTTTCAGCAAACTGGCTGAACCACTTGTCTGCCAGCCCTTCCAATGTGGCGGGGAAGAGTATCAAGAAAGCATCTTCCCTACCCATTAGCCCCCTAGTCTTACATAATGCAAGAAATCGTCGAATGTGCTCATCTGGGTCCTCCTGGGCTAAACCCCTGAAGGAGGGAAATTTTATGTTTAATCTAGAGAGCAAGATTTCTAGGTCCACCTGTCCTGCCATGCTTCCTACCGATGAAGTCGATGAAAGTGGACTCGATGATCTTTTGTTCGTCTTTTTTCTTGTCTGCTTGCACTTGATTCTCAAGGTTTGTGACCGGGTCGCGGTCATGAGCTATTCATAGTCCACTTAAAATGAGACACTTGATAAAAATATGTACCTTTTGGCCCACTGGAATAGTGTTGTCGACACTGGAATATTGCTCTCCAATAGCAATATATAGTCTCCTATGCTCAAATCTCCTTGGAAATCCCACCGGGTGTGCCAAATTGGTTGGGGGATTCTTAGACAATAAGGAGTTTGAGGGTTTGTAGGAGAAAAGCGGAGAAATAAGAAGAGAAAATACACCGGAAACTTCTGCAGATTGATTACAGTGAGCCAAGTATAATGTTTGAAATACAAGATAAACCAATACCTCTGTGCACCATCCCACAAAGTGTCCAATTACAAAATACCCAATAACCCAATGTCTTCTTGCTGCCGGCCTCCTCTGCAACAGGCCTCCACCTGCTTCAAGCTTATCCTTGTGCACACCTTGCACCAAGCTTCCACAAAGGGGGGAGGAGTGAATACCCGCTGTCGGCACGCGCGCACTGCCAAAAGACCTTGAGATACTGTGGGGATTAGAGCTTAACACCTCTCTGCACAAATCCTTGGTCACTCTCTATGCACCTTGCACTTCCACTTCTGTGCGACGTACCCTGGTGACTCTTGCACTTCTCTCCCTTGCTCCACTTAGCCTATGCTCTTCTTGCTTACTCTAAGATTGGTCCCAGAATGGTCCTTCCTTCATGTGAGTGTGTCGATCACGTACGCTCCTAACTGCAAGTGAATCTTGGTGCTCACTTTGATGTTCCAAGATTGTTCTCCCAAGTGGCAGCCAACGACTCACTGTTTTGTCCTGTAGTGACTTTAGTCTAAAACCAAAAATTTTAATGGGGGGCCATACTTTCACCTGTGCGTACACTTTTGCCGCTTCACATACCTTCATGTTTCCTTTTAAGTCTTCACTTTTACACATAAGAGGGGGTTCACCTGAACCTTCCAAAACACTTTAAAACACACTTTGAACCTTAGGGAAATTAGAGAAAGTACCTCTGCAACCTGCAACCCATTTTCTCCAATTTACCCTTTGTGGACAATTCATTGTGCACTACCTGTGCACTTTGACACCTGCACTTACGCACTTTGACTTTGCACCTGTTGACTTTGACCTTGACCTTGTTGACTTTGACCTATTGACTTTGACCTGTTGACTTTGACTGCAGTTGACTTTGACCAACATGACTTTTATGGGCTCAACAGAAGTATTTGTGAGTGTCAGATGACCTTGTGTTGAGACATTGAGAGCTCATAGGGCATCATTTTACTAATGAGACTATTAAAGAGATAAAGTTTGGAGAGAAACCATTCCTAAGTGGTGAAGAGAAAAAGAAGTTCATTGAAGTCATCAAGAAACATGAAAAAGAATTTGCACTTTTTCCACATGAGATAGGGTGTGCAGACCCAAAACAAGTACCTCCCATGATTATATTT
This sequence comes from Ceratopteris richardii, assembly GCA_020310875.1. Classification (NCBI taxonomy): domain Eukaryota; kingdom Viridiplantae; phylum Streptophyta; class Polypodiopsida; order Polypodiales; family Pteridaceae; genus Ceratopteris; species Ceratopteris richardii. The sequence goes on from CM035407.1 coordinate 39,320,781, forward strand.
ATAGTGCCACATATACCATGGAATATCCGGCCTATACCAGTCCCAAAGGCTCACTTACCTGAGCTGATGAGTCTACTAAAGGAATCGATTTCCATGCGGATATTGGAACCCTCCTCGGCTCCATATTCAAATAGGTGGTTTACAATGCCTAAGAAAAATGGGAAGCTTCGTTTTATTAAAGATCTGTAGCCTGTGAATAAAAGCACAATTAGAAATGTAGGGACAGGACCTATAGTGGATGAGTTTGCTAAAGCGTTTGCTGGGCATTCCATCTACTCTATGGGCGATCTGTATTCAAGGTATGACCAGTTTCAATTGGCTATTGAGAGTAGAGATATCATAACCATGAAGACTCCACTAGGCCTTGTATGCATGTGTACTATGCCGCAAGGAGAGACAAATTCTGTGGCTCACATGATGAATGCTATGAACCTGGTTTTACGAGACTTTATAGCATCCATGATTATGCCATTTATTGATGATATCCCTATAAAGGGATGTGAGGAAAGAGTGAAGTATGTCAGTTTAGATGCTTCTTGATGCAAAAAGTTTATTAGTGATCATATTTCTGATTGTGAAAAAATATTTGAGAGATTTGAAGATGTGGGGCTGACACTTTCTTTAGAGAAATCTATTTTTGGCGTTGATGAGGTCCTCATTGTAGGACATCTGTGTGGACATTATGGCCACAAGACATACCCACAAAAAGTTGAAGCCATTAGCAGGATCTCTGAGGTTTGTCGTAATGTCAGTTAGGTGAGAAGGTTTTGGGAGCTTGTGTATTCTACGTGATATGGATTCCTCACTTTGCTCACGTTGCAAACCCCTTATATGAAATTCTAAGAAAGAGAAAGAAGTTTGTATGGATAGAGAAACACTCAAGAGCTATGCGTAGATTGAAACAGCTGCTAATTAAAGCCTCGATTCTAAAGCGTGTTGACTATTCAGGTCAGAGACCTATCATTTTGATCGTTGATACCAGTCCTATTGGTATAGGCTGGGTCAAAGGGAAAGATGATGATGAGGGGCAGAGATATGCAGTGTGCTTTGGTGCTAAGATCTTGCACGACACTCAAAGAAAATATCCACAAATAAAGAGAGAGCTATGGGGATTGGTGACTCCTTTAAAGACCGATAAAGAGTATTTCATTGGGGTGAATGTGGTAGTTGAGACCGACTATCTTCCATTGATTGGCATGATTGCAAACTGTTCATCTCCGACCATTGCTACGCGTAGATGGATCTCTTATGTAGAGTTTATAAATCTTGGCTTTGTTCACATAGCTCGGAAGTGGAATACAGTGGCTGATATGCTTTCGAGAGCAAAATTCGATGATGAGTTTGATGATGATGATGATGAGGTAGAGAGAGACATACACATGATGAGGTATGTTCCATTAGTGTATGTTTATGAGCACTTCTATGAGAGTGAGTATGATGGCGAGTGGAGAGACATAGGAAGATATTTGAGTACTCTGAAACCTTCCCCAGGTTGGTCCGCAAATAAGTATAGATCCATCACAAAAATATCTTACAACTTTTTCTTGAAGGATGGGCTTATTTGACGACACGCTAAAGGTAAGGTAAAAAGTCCACAGAGGATACTAAGTTCGAGGAGACTTCAGAGCAAGGTGATGAGAGAGATGCATGAGACCTGATTGAGGAAGAGGAGCAAGAGGTGATAGCCTTTCTAAAAGAATATAGAGATGTATTCACATGGAGTTACAAGGACTTGAAAGGAGTAGACCTTGACATATATTCACATACGATTCCCATGAATTCTGATGCCAAACCCTCTGAATAGAAGCCATACACCTATAATGAAAATTATGCGGCCAAGATCAAGGAAGAGATGGATCATTTGGTAGAAGCTCGACTCATTTATGATATTGGGCACACTAAAGGGGTATCCCCCATCGTACTGGAGCCCAAGAGAATGGCAAGTTACCTGTTTGCATTAACTTGAAGAAAGTTAACGCAACCACTATTAGAGATATTCATCCGCTTCCTATCACTGAGCATCTACTAGAAAGAGTGGCAAGCAAGGAAGCCTACAACTTCCTTGATGGATTCTTTGGCTATAATGAAGTAGCTATTGCTCGAGAAGACGAACATAAGATGGATTTTGACATAAAGTGGGGCATATTTGCTTTTTGGGTAATGCCATTTGGTCTCCCCAATACACCAACTACCTTTTTAGACACTGATGTGCCATGTCTTTAAAGGGTTCTTGAGGAAGAACTCGGAAGTCTATGTTGAGGATCTCTGTGCTCATTCGAACATTAGACAAGCACATATCCCTGAACTGAGAGCTATCTTTGATAAATGTAGAGAATATTGAGTTTGGTTGAACCCAGAATAGTGTGTTTTCATGGTCAGGCAAGGCATGATTTTAGGACATATAAAGTCAAAGAATGGCATACCCACAAACGAAGAGAAAGTGTGAGCTATTGTAGAGTTACTTAGGCCAAAGAATTTCAAGGAAGTACAAGCCTTCATGGGGCATTGTGGCTATTATCGCTGATTCATTCACATGTATGCAATCATTGCAAAGCCTTTGTATGGCCTCTTGACTAACTTTGAGTGGATGAATGAATGTGATAACTCCTTCAATGAGCTTAAGAGACGATTGTGTTCTCCACGAATCTTGACGACACCAGATTGGAACAAGCCATTTCATGTTCATGTGGATGCATCCAATTATGGCATTGGATGTGTACTTGCACAACCTACTGGTGAAGGTAATATGGATCTCCCAAATAGCCTATGCTAGTAGATAGTTGAATGCGGCTGAAAAAAACTATACCACAACGGAAAGAGAAGGAATAGGCATGGTATATGTAGTAAAAAAGTTTAGACACTATCTGCTTGCAACTAAGATCAAATTTTTTATAGACCATCAAGCACTACTATATCTAGTGAACAAACCATGCAATACTAGAAGATTAGTAAGACGCTTCCTCTTACTAATGGAATACAACTTTGAAGTTGTGGTTAGGAAAGGTCAGACTCACCTTAGGGCAGACCACGTTTCTAGACTAGCTTCTGGAGAGTCCCCTCAAGGAGTATCAGACGAGCTTCCTGATGCTTACTTGTTCAATCTAGAAGTAGTGCTTGAGTGGGCCAAGAATATAGTGCATGTTCTAACATTTGGGCCCAAACATCCTATGTTGAGAATGAGAGACAAGGAAGTAGCTAGGTCTTAGAAGTACCACATAATGGCAGGCAACATGTATAAGCACACCAATGAATGCATACTAGCTTGCTGTGTAGACGAAGATAAGCACACCAAATGGTTGCAATTAGCACATGTAGGTGCACTACAACAACATGATTCGAAACATAGGACACTTCAAACTCTACAAAGATTAGGGGTATACTAGCCAACAATGGAAGCAGATGTGCACAAGTTATGCAAAGAATGCCCAATCTACAATACTAAACCTTAATGTAGTTCTTCCCCTTCAAAAGCTTTTTTTCATGCTATAATTGTTATTCTTTAAATAAGTTGGCATAGAAGCACTCACTTGGAAGCAAAATATTAACGGTTTAATTCCATTTTATGTCTCATTGCACAAGATTACCATTGAATATTTGAATTCTCTTCAACGTTTAGATCCAAAGTTATTATAAGTCTCGCTATCTTTGCATATGGAGTACAAGCACGACTTGCATTCGTATAAGTTTCTTTTGAAGCCCTTTGATCAAGTTCTTTAAAGATGAGTGAGCATTCATAAAATTTGAACTTGAAAGTGTGAATCGAGACAGGTTCGTACATTTTTAACCTTCCATTAACAACCATATAAGAAAAAAAGAACATGAACTTTTATAAGACAAAGTTTACTTTCATCATATCAGCCATTCTTAAGCCAACGGGGAAAGGAACTCTGCATCATTCAGTACACGAATTTCGACCCATGCTTGTTAAATATGGAAAGGTACAGAATCGAAAACATTCTCAGAAAATAGCTAAATGTATATATGTATGCATAAAGCAACTACATAAAACATGAACCAAAAGCACAATGTGAAATTATGAACACATATAAACATAACATTCCGAACACTTTTTTATGCTGTTGTCGTCAATTATGCATGACAAACCCACTTTTGTAGCAATCTGGAATTTCCACCGTCTACACGGTAGAGTCAATAAACCTCCCCACAAAAGAAAACTTTTGAGAATTCACATCTATGCATTTTGCAGATATAGTTTATATACGAAACATTCCAAACAACTAAACCAAACAATAAGCTCACAGTAGTCAATCTCATTTGGCTCACTCTATTAGCTTTACATACCCGGACTGCACATTTGCCTGCTCATCAGAGTGAATACTTCTACGAAAAATTTCTGAAGAAGAAGAAGGTGATGAGTGATTGCCCCTATATGCTAAAAGGCTCCTCGATTTCCTAGCGCTCTGCCATAGTGGCTTTGTACGTAGGCTCAAGAGAAATGGTGCATCTTCATGTCTCCACACAATATATGACAATCTCTTCCCTTCTCTTTCTGAACCCGTACATCTCTCTTGCAGCAGACAGGAAAGTGCCCAAATAACTCTTTCCAACATCAGCACTGCCCTTCCTCTTTTCCTGTTTGTACTGGTTGCTCAAGAACCTTGTGATGGTGAGTTTCGAATGTTTTCTTTGATAACTGGAGTAAACAAATCCTCCATATGCCTCATCAATGCCTTCAAGTCGGTGGACGGAGCTTCAAAACACGACACATTAAAGCACACCTCATCAATTTGCACATCCAAATGGCCGATTGTAAATGAGAAAAGCTCAACAAATCTGATTTAATGTCTTCGTGTCCATGCCGACGCAAGAAAAAACCGTTCAAGGTATCATCATCATCATCATAAACCTAGGAATTCGTTTGTCATGTTGCTCGGATAACTTCTGACATTTTTCAAGCCCCTTCAACCTGAAATAACTTTTTGTCAATGTGTGAGTCGCAAATAACACTACTTTATTCCTGCTTCAATGTTTGCTTGTCAAGTCTCTCTCCGAAATGCTTTGTTCATTATTAATAACCTTTTTCTTCTTGCACTCATCCGTATTGCCTCCATGAGCATGGTCTGTCCTTTACTCTCCTCTCCTAATCGGGAATGAAGAAAACTGCTCAAGATCTTGTTTTCCCCTTTTTGTCTCCTTCGCACAAATTTCCCTTCTGATTGGTCTTCTCTGATTACAGATGCAGAGTGCTAAAACTCCCCTCTTCCTTGTCTTTGCACTATCTGCACTTGATGAAGGTAGTATTTCCTTCTATGCCCTGCACTATCTTCCTTCCAGGCTCACGTTTTCTTCAAGATATACAGATGACGTAGCCCGTTGTCCAATATCACTTAGAATTTTCCTCGCCTTTTTCCCCATCTGTTCATCCTTATACACACCGCCTTCCAATTTTTGAGCAGAGACCTGTCATAACTCAGAACGAGAAAGCTAAAAAAAAAAGGGAGAAGAAGCCCCCATAAATCATCTCCCCTTTTCTTTTTTACCATTCCCGAAGCGGTCCCTCATTTCCTCTTTTTCCTGCCAAAAAAAACTCCTGAAAACACACGTCGCTTGTATGCTATATGTATCCAAATTTAACATCACGTCTTCTCATATATTATAGATATATAAATTTAAATATATAACCCTTTCACTAAAGAAAAACATACCATCAAACATCTTCACATATGCACGCAAATCTGCTTTTTAATGCTCAAACATTCCACCAAACCTTCACGTGCATTCTCCATTCCCGTTAAAGGGAAGGAAAAGATTTATCCTAGAATTTGTTTGTGGTTCACATGTTATATACACTTATACACATACCTCAATACACATATAATCACACATTGAGGCACATACCCTTATTCACATTCAATATTCACAAGCATATGCACACACATGGTTCTCATTTATATGCTTTGAAATGGCCATACACCCATTGACATGTATATTTTGAATAGACATTCATGACCATACATCCATGCACATACACATTTATACACACACATTTATGCTTCCTGAGCATCTCAAACAAGCATCTATTTTCGAGTCTAAATAATCATTCAAGAGTCAATTAATGATTACTTGCCTTCATTGAGAATGAATATTACCAAAATGTTTCACACATCATTATGCAATAAAGAATCCCTTTGTGGATAGAGATCACCGAGCATGACCAAATTGAGATCATTCATCTCACTTATCTACTGGTTGTTCATTTCACCTCCTCATGAATCTCGACCACACCCTGGAACATGCCACTCTTTATCGAGTATCTTTAGAACCAGATTGGAGTGAACTATTAGTAGTCTTTTTTAAGTCGAAACATTCCCTCAAGAGACAACATTGGCCAGACAATAGAGCTTAAAACAGGAGGCACTAAACTACTCACTCATTGGAGATAATTTATACAAGCGTGGTAAAGATGGTTACCTAAGACTGTGTGTCCATGAGAGTGAATATCTCAAGATCTTAGAAACGACTCACCAAGGCATAGTAGGAGGAAATTTTGGACCAGATAGGTGATCAAGGCAATAGTATTTGTAGGTCTTTGGTGGCCAACTCTTCACATGGATGCACATACCTACATGAAGAGGTGTGATATTTGTCAAAGAACTCAATAACTGATACGTAAAGATGAGATGCCATTGAAACCTATGATGGGCGGACATGCATTCTCTAAGTGGGGACTAGACTTTGTTGGTCCTATTAATCCCCGAGCTAAGGGTTCACATGCCGAATACATCGTTGTTGCCACATACTCTCTAACCAAGTGGGTAGAAGTGAAGGCGACAACAAAGAATGATGATCAAACAATAGCTAAGTTTTTATTTGAGAATGTGTTCACCACATACGAGCTACCAATAGAGCTAGTAAGTGATAGAGGCATGCACTTCTTGAATGAAGTCATTGAAAATCTTCTCCAAGAATTCTTTGTAGTACATAAGAAGTCTACCCCCTATCATCCACAAGATAATGGACAAGCCAAGAGCACCAACAAGATTATATGCAATGTATTGACAAAATTGCTGAATAATAAACGCTCTGATTGGGACAAATAACTAGACCATGATGCTTGGGCATATAGAGTTGCCTATAAAACGGTACTGCAAGCCATGCCCTTTCAGATGGTGTTTGGCCAAAATGCAACGCTACCATTAGACTTCTTGATACATACATTGAAAGTAGCACAAGAGTATGACTCGGTAGGCCATGAGCGCTCCTCTAGAATATTTGATCTTGAATAAGTAGGTGAAATAAGATTGAGAGAAGCTACAGGAATATATGTAGCCAAGAAAAGGCAAAAGGCGTACTTCGATGCCCATGTGAAGGATAAAGGCCTAAAAGCGAGAGATTTAGTACTAGTGTATACCTTGAAGCAACATGCAAGAAAGCTAGAGAAGCGTGGCTATGGACCCATGATTATTAATAGGATATCAACAAGTGGGACAATCCAATTAGCCACCTAGAAGGTGACATCCTACCAAGTTACATCAGTGGATGCCGAGTCAAATTATATCAAGAACCCCTCACTGACGAAATGCTTAATCGACTCAACACTACCAAGAAACATAAGGAAGAAGAAAAATGAATTTGTGAAGAAGCACAAGAAGAAGCTTTAGAATGCATCCGAAGATCAGATGCATATGAAGCTCAGATATCACATGGCCATGTGTGACGCACGAAGAGCCCATTCCCATAGAATAGTTGATCAATGACCTTTTGTAACCCTATAAAAGCTTATCTCGTAGGATTGGGAGGTGTGGAAACCCCTTGCATGTGTGAGGTGGAGCTTCCCATCTACATTCAAGATGTTCTTCTAATAGTTAAAGTGCTAGTGTGTCAAGATGAGGATCTCATTGAGCCTCTTGTCTTGGGTCAAGACTGGATCAACAATCATACAATCAACCTGAACCTAAGAAGGGGACTTCTTCAGGTCTGGGTAAATCAAAATCATATCACCATTGAGCTAGAAAACCACGCACTCAAGGAACTAGGAGAAGCACCAACTCCTAGTCCTTCCAGGAGTACACATGAAGATGAAGATGTTATTCTTGTCCAAAACTCTAGGATGCAGACGGATGATCTTCTCAACAAAGAATCCAAGGATCTAATGGAACTCCCTTCTTCTCCAAAAGTGATCGAGACAAAGCAATCAAAGGAGTACCTGATGAAGAGTGTTAATCTCCAAAAGAACAAGTTATCCTTGAATTTAGAGCACCTCTATATCAAGAATAACTTAAAACCTTCACCAATTCAGAGGATCAATACTCAATTTCCAAAATCTTGAACAAATTGTGAAGAAGGTGACTACACAAAAAGTCTACTGCACATAATTCACTCATTCACTTATCAAATGTGTAAAGTTTTTTATAAAACCTTGCACAAGGTGTCCTCTATAGTTTGCACACCTCCTCCAAGCTACATCATTTCAAAAGACTCAGTAGATCTTGAGAAATGATCTTAACAAGTCACCTATGTCTAAAACTATAGTTCTTTACAATTCATTTTGACACTTGCAACTTCTAAAGCTTGCTTCTCCCAAATTAGAACCCATTTAATCAAATGCTTTTAGCCATAGGTAGCTTACCTTCCAACTTAAAGAATGAGTGCTTGCTTGCTCAAAACTTTACACTGTGGAAGGAGAACTGACCAAAACATTAGTATCAAATTTTGTGCCTTCTACAACATCACTTCTTTACATTTACACATGTAAATGTTCCTACACTCAATTCTCTCAGCCTGATCACAATTAAAAGCTGAAAACTTGTACATAGGTCAATCACCTATACACTTAGAGTTGTACAAAAGCATTTCACAAAAGATACAACACAGAAGAAGAAATCTCAGAAATATCGGGTGCATGTTTTCTTCATTTTTGGAAAACTTTACATCTAGATGAGAGAGCTATGTTTCTCACTTTACAAGTGTCTAATGACTTCTAATTCTCTTCAAATCTTGTTCTCTAACACTCTCTCATATTTCCTCTGACATTTTTCCTTGTATATATAGGCAAATATGTACAAGTTCATCACCATACAAAAGTATAAGTGAACTAACTCTAAATTAATGTACATGTGTATACACATCTTCATTCTCTGAACATGTACTCTCTTCATGCTTCATATCTTGATCTTTTCTACATTCCTTGACTTCAAAACTTCATCAAAACTTCAATTGTTGATTGCCTTGCACCAAGAGCTCCCCCTCAATCATCAATTGAGGTTTTCTCTATCTTCTTTATACCTGCCATGTCTTTGAATCTCTGTAGCTTTGGTTCATCCAAACTTTTGGTTAGCATATCAGCTATCTGATCTTCTATTGAAGTATGTATGACTTCAATCTCCTTATCCATCACCTTCTCTCTTAGAAAATGATACTGAATCTCAATGTGTTTATTCCTGGCATGAAAAACAGGATTAGCAGCTAAATACAATGAGCTCATGTTATCTCCATGAATAGTGGGTGTACTCTGAATGATGTCAAAACTCTTCATAAGAGTCTTACGCCATATCACTTCCTTTGCAGCTTCAACCATACCTTTGTACTCATCCTCTGTGGATGATAAAGCAACTGTATGTTGCTTCTTAGAACACCAAGAAATTAACTTATCTCCCACATAACACAAGTATCCATATGTTGATCTTGTATCATCAGGATTACCTACCCAATCTGTATCACTATATCATGATGTTTGTATCTGATGTAAAACCATAATACAAACCTTCTTTGAGTGTACCCTTAATGTACCTCAACACTCTTTGTCCTGCAACCCAATGTTCTTTCCTAGGACAATGCATGAATTGAGACAATACTACAACTGCATATGACAAATCAGGCCTAGTTAATGTAGCATAGATCAGACTACCTACCATACTTTGATATAGCTTCATGTCCTTGAATTCTTCTCCTCCATATCTGCTCAATTTGTGATTTACTTCCATTGGAGTAGGTACTATCGTGCAATCATCCATTTTAAACTTGATCAACAAGTTTTTCAAATACCTTTCTTGAGTTACATACACTCCATGTTGAGTGTATAAGATCTCCATGCCCAAGAAATATGACAAGTCTCCCAAGTCACTAATCTTGAACTCTTTCTCCATTTGCTTCTTTAGTCCTTGTATGCCTTTCTCATCTGTACCTATAAGAATTATATCATCAACATATATGCACATGTAAATGAACCCATCATCACTTGCTTTAACAAGCAAGCTACTATCTGCTTTAGATACTTGGAAACCAAGTTCCTTCAAGAACTTCACAAGTCTATAATTCCGTGCCCTTGGGGCCTGCTTCAAACCATACAAGGCTCTCTTGAGTTTATGTACATGATATGGATACCTTTCATTTCTGAATCCATGAAAACATAATTTGAAATGTAACCATTTAGAAAAGAATTCTTCACATCTAATTGACATAATTTCCAACCTTTACATGCAGCAATAGCTATGAGTGTCCTGATGGTTGTCATGTTTTCCACATGACTATAGGTCTCATCATGATCTATACCATATGTCTGAGCAAACCCTTTCACAACAAGTCTAGCTTTATACCTAGACACACTTCCATCTGCAAATCTCTTTGTCTTGTAGACCCATTTGCATCCAATGATCTTCTGAACTATTTGATTTAGGAACCAAATCCCATGTGTCATTTTCCATCAATGCATCATGCTCTTCCTGCATAGCTTTCTCCCAATTTTCCTTACCCTTTGCCTCTTCATATGTAGAAGGGTCTTCATCTGCCTTTATCATATAAGCATAATCTTTGGTAGCAAAAAAGAAGTCTCATAGCTATACCTTGTAGGTTGCCATTTGCGTCTTGATGACCTTCTAAGTTCTTCACTTCTTAAGATTTCTGGTTCATCACATTCTGGATCAAACCTTGGCACTTCTTCAACTTCAACCCGTACTTCATTGTTCTCCTCTTCATCAAATATCTGAACCTTTGATTTACCTTTCTTTTGATTCACAACTTCTTCATCACCTGCATAAATATTGATTGTACCTGCATACCAAGTACCTTGCTCATCAAATGTAACATTTTGTGACACGAAATTGTTTTGTGGATGGACTTCACAACCTATATCCCATCTGCTTATCATCATATCCAATGAACATATACTTTTCAGCTTTAGGTTCCAATTTGTGCCTTAATTGAGATGGCACATATGCATATGCCAAACATCCAAATACTTTGCAATGATCTAGAGTAGGTCTCTTACCCCACCATGCCTCATATGGTGTCATACCCTGCAAAGCTTTACATGGTAACCTATTGACCAAATATGTGGCTGTATTTATAGCCTCAGCCCACAAATAATTTGGGCAATTTTTCTCCTTCATCATAGATCTTGCAAACTCAATAAGAGTTCTATTTCTCCTTTCTGCTACACCATTTTGTTGAGGAGAGTACCTGCAAGTAATTTCCCTTTTTATACCTGCATTCCATAAGTAATCATTGAACTCATTGGAGAAATACTCTCCCCCTCCATCTGACCTTCATCTCTTCAACTTTTGACCTGTAATTCTCTCTACATACACATGATAATGCTTGAATGTATTGAATACCTCTGACTTATCTTTGATCACATAGATAGTGATCCATCTGGTAGCATCATCAGCATCAATCACATAATACCTTGAACCATTTATACTGAAATCCTTTGATGGTCCCCACACATCTGTGTGTACCAACTCAAGCTTCTCTGAATACATAAAACCATGCTTGGAATAAGATTGCTTATGAGCCTTACCTAATTGACATGCCTCACATCTGTATGTCATATGTTGACCTGCAACATTAGGCAACCCAAGTACTGAACCATTGTTAATCATATCTTTGATACCTCTTTCATTGAAATGTCCAAACCTTTTGTGCCAAAGATCTAACTCAGAGATCTTATGTCCTCCATAGGTGAACAAGGCATGACCAATGTTACCTTGAATCTTCAATGTGAACAATCTTCCTTCTTTCTTCCCTGAAACAATTTGTTTATACCCATTGCTAGGATCTTCCACAAAAACTCCTTCATTAGTGAACCTAACTTCATAACCTTTTTCAACAATTTGTCCTACACTTATCAAATTCTTTGGAATTGTAGGAACATACAAAACCTTACTCAAGAGGGTACTTCCATCCTTGGCCTTCACTGATCCAATTGACTTCACATTGTGCTTTGTATTGTCACCTGTTTGAACTACATGATTAGTTCAATCATCAATGCTATGTTGCCACTCAGGTGATTGCTACACCCTGAGTCAATGTAGAAGAATCTTTGGTCTTCACTTTGCCTTTCACAAGTTGCATTCATTATCAATGTTGAATCCTCCTTATGATCTGAAGCATAATTATAGTAGGTATTATTGTATTGTTGGCTTTGGAATCCTCTACCTGCATTTCTTCCAAAATAACCTCTACTACCTCTACCTCTGAAATTACCTCTTTGATTTTTGCCACCTCTTCCTCTTGAATTAAATTTTTGATTATATCCACCATTATTTTGAGTATTATCCCAACAATCATGAGCTAAGTGATTTGTCTTACCACAAATCCAGCAAGCTTTGACATGTTGCACTACTCCAATTAGCACCTAGGAACCCTTCACCCACTAACCACACTTAACACTCACGACCACATGAGCACACATAGAAAATCCAATGGTGGTTAAGTAATCAATAATCCTTGCATGCCAAGGACAAGGGGCTTGTTTAAGCACATACAAAGCCTTTTGCAACCTCCAAACATATTTTGGGTGCTTTGAATCTTTATATCCTTCTGGCTGGCCCATGTATACTTCTTCATATAGCTCACCATGTAAGAAAGCATTCTTCACAACCATCTGATGTAAACTCCATCCTTTTGTTGTAGCTAATGCAACAAGTGCTATGACAATAGAAATTTTAGCTATAGGGCTGAATGTTTTCTCATAATCAGGGCCATATGTCTATGCACATCCTTTTGCTACCAATCTTGCTTTATGCCTACTTCTATTACCATCAACATTGTCTTTTACCTTGTAAGCCCACATCCCTATGGGTTTGTTTCCTTGTGGCAATGGAACCAGCTTTCATGTTTCATTTCCATAAAGTGCAGCCATCTCCTCATCCATAGCTTTCTCCCAATCTACATTTCCAATTGCATCTTCAAAACAATAAGGTTCAACATCTTGTATTACTTTGGTCATGTAGACACAATTACTAGCCATGTAACTATCAAATGTGAATCATTGCACGCAATTCCACATCCTCCTAGATTTTTTTGGTCGTAGGTCACTTCTCCTTGTATCATTTGTATGTGCCTTTGTTACTCTTGGATTATTCACAAGGCCATTGAATCTTGAAGAGGCAAAGCATTGGAACTAAAGTAAAGCAAAGAAGAAGCTAAAAATCAAGGGGGAGCTTCGTAAAGTCAAGACAGAGTGCCACAAGATATTGAGATAAAATTCAAACTTGAAAGTTTTTAATGGTTGATTTAGGACAACAAATCTAGAAGTTAGATAAAGACAATTTTCAGTCTTGGAGGTATAGAATGAAAATTTACCTTGAAGGTAAAGTTTTATGGAGTCTAGTTACTAGAGATGATCCACAACCAGTGGACCTTCAAGATCCCAACATCATTCTAGCACAAAGGAGATAATTTGCAGATTGGGAAGAGAGGACTTGAAGGGTGATGTTCCTCATTTCAAAAGTTATTTCTAGCACTATGATTGCTCATGTGCCAAGCCTAGAGAAAGCTAAGGAATTTTGAGAAGCATTCGAGAAGGTGTATGCTACCTCAACAAGTCACAAAAGATGTAGCTCAAGAACGAGCTCAACAACATGAAGAAAAGATCAAAACAAAGCATTAGTGAGTATATGTTGAAGATCAAGGAGCTTCGAGATCATCTAGCATCAATTGGATGCAAGATAGAAGAGGAAGGCATCGTACAAACAACCCTCAATGGCTTCAAGAGTGAAGAGAAGCGGAAGCCCCTCATCACAAACATTCTTTAGAGAAAACCTCTACCAACATTCAACACGTATTGTGGCTGAAGAGGCTACTCAACAAGGAGAAGGAAACAAATGTAAGGACTACCATATCAAAATGTTATATGTAGGTGGAGGTAGAGGAAGAAACTCAAGAGGAGGCTCAAGAGGAAGAGGAAGAAGTTACAACAACACAAATTCCAACCAACACAATTTGGAGGAAAACAAGGAAAACTCAAATGACAACACACATGGAAGAGATCAAGGAAGAAATAGAGGAAGAGGTTGAGGTTCATACAATCCTCATAAAGGTATAACATGTTATCATTGTCATAAAGTAGGACATTATGCAAATGATTGTTGGCAAAATAATGGAAGGCCAAGAAGTCAAAGGAGCCAAAATAACTATGTGAGTACATCAAGTGAAGGAGGCAAGCCAACCATGCTTTCCATGAAGCATGAGTACAATAGTTTGAGAGCTGATGACAAAAAATGGTTTATAGATTCAAGTTGCAACAATTATATGACATGCCAAGGAGATTTATTCACAAATCTACAAGCTCCAAGTGGAAAAGGATGTGTAGAGACCAGTGATGAAACTCAAAACACAATTGAGCATATTGGAGATATCAAGCTTTGAGACAAGAAGGTATTGATTGATGTTCTTTATATTCCTACTTTTGCAAAGAATTTGATTTTAGTAGGAAAAATGGTAGAGAAGGGATATCATGTTATCTTCAATAAAAAAGGATGCTTTATAAAGAATCCAAAAGAAGGATTCAAGGTCATTGCTCAAAGAAGGAAAGAAGATAGGATGTTCACTTTGGACATTCAACAACCACATGGAAAGATGATGTATATTTAATTTGGGAATAAGAGGATTGTTGAAATCGATTTGTGGCACAAAAGGTTTGGACATATGAACATTCCCAAGCTAAGGGACATGAGCAACCATGAAATGGTAAGAGGTCTTCAAAGATTGAATAATGCTAGACTCCATGAGTTTTGTGAAGCATGCCAGCTAGGAAAGCAAACCTGATGTGGCAAGGAATTTCCTCATCTTGATACACACTGATGTATGGGGACCATCACAACAACCATCGATTACTGACAATAGATATTCTGTCACTTTTGTTGATGATCTGTTAAGAAAAGTATGGATGTTGTGCATAAAACAAAACCTAGATGGGTTTCCTATGTTGAAGAGATTTAAAGCACATGTAGAAAATAGGATGGTACATAAAGACCTTGAGGTCTGATGGAGGAGGAGACTATTTCTAAAAAGAATTTTAAGATTTTCTTTATGAAAATGGCATCAAATGACAATTTACATGTAGGTACATGCCTCAACAAAATGGAATTGCTGAAAGGAAAAATAGACATATCAAAGAAGTTGCAACATGCATGCTCAATGAGATGAAGGTTCAACTAAACAATTGGGTTGAAGCAGCTAGTATGGCTGTTTATTTGATGAACAAGTGCACAACAGCTGGAGTGCATAAGATAACTCTTGAGTAGGTTTATTCCCATAATAAACTTGACCTTACACATCTCAAAGCTTTGGATGTGTGCGTTATGTTCACATTGCCACTAGGAAGGAGATAAGGAAGAGAGCTCACACACACATTCTTACTCTCAAAGAGAAGCACACACATGGATTGAGGCAACGAAGAATAATCTTCTTCTTCTTCTATTACATAAAAGGAATGTACAAGAATGACCTAAAAAAACAATACAACAAGTGCAATATATAAACAAAAGTACATAAGGAAAATCCTAATGTCCGCGAATGAGTGAGCTGGTAGGAAACAAATGTGTAATCACTCTCAGTAGATAGATCTAGTAAAGCTCAATGAAGTATCCTTGACATATATCAATGTGACCACTATACATGTTAGAGAAATGAAAAAGTGATACATGGCATCCTAGATCATCACATGTTGAGCTTGATATCTCAACACTTCCCCTCAAGCTCAACATCATGTCTCGTAATCCATGCATCTTTCGAAACTTCTTTAGCTTCTCTACTCCAAGTGCTTTAGTGAAAATATCGGCAACCTACTCATCCGTTCTCACATAAACAAGATTAATATCACCTGCTAATACCCTCTCTCTGATGAAATGGTAATGTACCTTGATATGCTTTGTTCTAGCATGAAAAATAAGATTTCATGCAAATTGTATGATGCTAAGATTATCACAATACATGGTGATCGGCTTTTGAACTTCTACACTATTAGGCTGCCAAAATGTAATGGTAACTAGTGGAAAATGTAATTGGAAAAGATGTACATCGAAAGGATGTAGCGTAATGTTTGTACCTCTTTGGATAATGGAAAAAGTGCGGGAGTAGATGTGCAGGAAGCGAGATGCCAGACTGCGGGTTTGTGTGGAGCGCCTATGGAATGCTTCAGAGCAAGTTTGATTTAAACTGGTGTATTGAATTCCTACTGTTCTATGTATTTAGTCATTCTCGTGATCTTGTCTAGATGATACTTTGTTGATGAAGATATGAATCCAACTGTGGCTATGTGTTATTTGCCATTGAAGAATCAGTATTATTTTGCATTAATGAATGTCCTAACTTTATCACGATGATGTAATACATATGCCTTCAGGATGTCTCATGATCAAATTGTTTACTTGCAAGTCTCTTGGTGGAGAGTCACAGTAAAGTGACAAGTAAACTCTATGTAATGAATGTTTTTTGGGAAAATAATCATAGGGCCTCTATAATACAGACCCCTATCCATCCCAAGAACCCTATAATTGGTTAACCCTTTATTGACATTAACACTGATGTCAACCATGGGGCATGGAATAGCCAGTTTGGGGGCAGATTAAGGTTGGATGAAGAAAGAATTCTATGGTCTGTAATGCATTCCCGTGAATCTTATCTGAAGTACTGAAGCAATCTACATTCGTGGAAGGTTCCTAGTACCTTGGGGACACCCTCTGGTGGCACTGGTGAAGGACAATTATCTGAAGGAAAGCATGATATACAGACTAGTGGAGTGGCATCACAATATTTTCTTGTTCATGGATTATAGAGTATACCAGAATTACAACCCGTTCAATCTGTTGAAAGTATGGTGAGTGGAGTAGGTGCTAATTCCGTTGATAGCCTAGTGAATTTCAATGGCAACCCAAGATTTAGTTTTGATTTTGGTGGTACTAGTACATTTGTGGGTGGAAGTTCTAGTGAAAAGTTCATCTCACTAATAAAATACAAGGAATGGCAGTTGAATTTAGAATGTATGATAGAATCAGCAATACAATATGAACAAAGATTTCATAAAGCCACTACCCCATATAGCAACAATTAGAATCAACCTATTCAAGTAATTCCGAATTGATATTTGCCAATGAAGAGCTATTGGTTGGTTTCCTAGGACTAGTTGCAGCCTATATGGTGCCTGATATTGCTGTTGTGGCCTATAATATGGATGTTGGTATTGATTCTGATACCTACCCTACTGGTAAGGTTGTTGATAATTTTGTTTGACAACTTGCCTATTGTATGGACAATCTTGAGCTGTGTGATTTGTGTATTTTCTCAATGGTGCAATATGGAGCATTAGGGTTTCCTTAGGGTTGAGCCATCATCGGGCAAACATTAGCCATGTGGACTCCTCCACAATTGTAGCATCGCTTCAATGCGGTGACCCTTGGTGCTTGTCTATTTTGAACTCCTAGCTTTTTGGCAACTTTCTCAGCTATCTCTTCTATCTTAGTGGAGGTTCTAGAGGTATGACTAGTAGCATTGTCAGCATCCTTATAGAGTTTGGACAATCCTAACTCCTCACCCAAGTTTTCTTCTATGTCAATGCACATGCGCACACACTCTTCTATGGATCTAGGTTCTTTCAAGTACACATATGATCTTAACTTGCTACTTAGTAAGCCATCTAAAAACAAGGCCACTTGTTTGGTTGGTGTCGGTACCTCTGGAATGGGGCATCTTTCTAAGTACTGTCTGAGCCATCTTCCTGTAAGCCGCACTATTTCTTGACATGCCTGCTTGAAGTTGTGGATCAAGGATGATGTGTTATACTTCATACCACTGTTGAAAAATTCTACAATGAATTCCTCTAGGAGTTGACCTATGTTCCAATAATTCTGGCTAAAACCAAGCTACGACAATACCCTTAAGAGTCAAACTGAATGCCTCAAACTGTGTGAACAAGTCCTCTGAAAGAACTTGGAGAAGCTTGTAGAAGGTAGAAAAGTGTGTTTCGAAGCGACGAAGTCTGGTCAAGCCAACCGGCACAAGACCAACCCTTGAGCTTAATATGGAGACTGTTAGCTCATGAAATTGTTGGTTTTGATGCACTAATGTGGTTCTATTTGGCAGGAAAATACGTTTGATTTCAATTTGCAGGAGCTTCCGGCATGCAATGTCGCATTACAATTGGGTGCTTTGAAGCAGAACATGGGGCGTGGGAACCCCTTGGTGACACAAGAGGAGCTTTTGGCGATAACCAATTCCGATTCACGTTATTGTGCCATGCTGCATGTGAAGCACCTCTAGTATTACCCCTTGGAGGCTACACTTATGGAGAGAAATGTATATTTGTAGCCAATGACTGGCATGCTGGACTTGTTCTCGTTTTATTGGCAGTAAAATACCGAAGGTTTCCCTTTATGAGTGGAGGTCAGAAGGGGGTACATTTGGTGTGCCATCCCATGTGAGACGGACATGAAGCATCGCTGAAGGACTCGGAGAATGAAAAAAGCGGCAGCAGCCCGCTACGAAGAAGGGTGTGTTGCACTAGGGCCTAAATGGACACCACTCGTCCCTTCATCGTTCACACTGGATAAGATCGAGAGTCCTGGAGAGGAAGTTCCTATTAAAAAGAGCTGGGCAGTCATCTGAGATCGGGCCTTCCTATGTATTCCTTGCCTCAGAAGATTCCTCTTATCACAATGGTTGTCAAGTTCTCGCTTTCCAGGATGGGCCGGAAAAACCATTCCGTGGGTCAGATAGTCGATTACGTACGGTGGACGCCTATCATCAGAGCTAGAGGCTTGGTATGCGAATGCGCTCGGCCATAACAACTGCTGTTTTAAACATGGGTACCCAAAAATTGAAGTGACGACATGAAAGAGGAAAGGTGTGCATGGCAGACCTGAGAGGGGGAACCATCCATTCTAAGGAGGAATCTGATGCGCTGAAAGGGGTGGCTCTTATTCAGCAGCAGGGACAGTTCCCAAGGGGGAGGAGTTCCTAAATTTTGAGGAATGCTTGATGTACGTCCTATCGTTCACCTTCTTTCATATGCCTTAATGATGCGCTGAAGAGCATTTCTAATGCTGAGAAAAGAAGGAAGAAGAGGTACTGATTAGACCATGTTCCAAAGTGATCGTCAAGTTCTTCAAGGTTATGCTGCAGTTTGGTATGCAATAATCCATTTGTACGTCATCACCATAATGTGTGTTTTGGTTTGTATGGTATTTTCTATTCTGTCTACTGTTTCATCATTTTTATCTGCAGGTTAGTTTCAGTGAGCACAGCGTGTGAATCACGAGCATTTTTACATCTGTGTTCGCTTAGATTTCAAGTTTTCTGAATTGTCATTATGGTCACAGCCAACCGGTGGCATGGACTTGGAAACATTCTATGTTAGTAGGACTTGTAAAATTCCTAAACCATTGGTATGCACTTATTGATTTTGAAGCAGACATCTCGAGCAGTGTGTTCAAGATATTTTTGTCTAAACTGGTCCACATTCTTAATTCAAATGTGGTATGGTTGAGAGAGGCAGAAAAAGAGCAGATGATAAGAGAGAGGAGGTACGATTATTATTGTTTTTTCTTTCCCTTTGTTTTTTACAGGAAGAGGATGCTCACCAATGAGGTAAGCTGCAAGCAAAACCCTCCTATTCTTGGCATAAAGGCTTGATCTCCATACATATGTATTCGCTACAGTCATGTATGTGCTACAAGTAAGTAATAGGAGCATCCATTTTGATAGCAAAAGAGATTGCAGCAGTTTCGATCTAGGGAAAAGGATTTTGAAGAAAACGGTGAATGAGGCAAATGTGAGGCATCAACTTCATTCATCTTGGGAATTGTCCACGCATATCTACGTTGTCATTGCAAAATAAAGGACAACTTTTTTCCTGCAAAAAAGGAAACGGGAAGCACTCTTCGTGGATGCTTAAGGGAAAATTAAAAGGGGGCCCTAGCTCTGATAATAGGGGGGAGATAAATGGACAGGTATTCTTTGTTTTAGCATTGAGTGCGAGATAATTGTGGGCTCCAGGTAATCCAATTGGACCGATTCCGAGGGATTTGAGCAAAATACAGGCTTTCACAATAACTTTTTCCTTGGGCTTAGGAGCTAATCATTTTGGTGCGTTTGCCGGGAATTGGCTTAGCACATCTCATCGAGAGTGCTACGAGTTCGCTTGGTGCCCCAATCGTGTGGCACAGCTAAGTCGATCCCAAATCTGCTTTGATCTTCATTAGAGAAATGGCCCAACAAAGACAAGCCTCTAGTTTTGAGAAAGCAAATATAAGGCAAGGGAATTTTGGACAAAATAGATGCATATATTCTCGTCCGACCATGAGACATCATGTGAACCGAGGGTGGCGATTTGGCCCGATATCAAATTATGTGAGATGCTGGTGTTACGAGCAGATTGGGCATATAGCCAAATATTGCCCTCGTGTATGCTCCCCGTTGGATTTTGTCCCCACATGTGAGGACTGCGGGAAGAAGAGACTATGCGAGCACGTGTGTGGCTCAAAAGAGGTGATTGACCTAAAGGTCGCAACGAATGAACCAGATAGGTGCTTATCCTCTTTGTATGTGGAAGTTGACGAAGGTGGAGTTACTTCATCGACGGAAACTGCGAGAGCAAGTGGAAGCAAGGACACTCGATCTCATGATCGAGACTTGATAGAACTTGTGAAGAGCTTGGAATGTCAAGTCAATTGGTTGCATGTGGAGCGAGATAACGAGAGGATCAAAATAGAGAAATTAGAGGAAAATCAAGTGAAAATGGCTGAGGTCCTAGGAACTTGGGAAAAGCAAGTACAAATGTTGAAAAATGAAAATAAGGAGTGGAAAAGAGTAAACAAAAGCTGGAGGCAAGATCTTGTGAAGCCCGAGAGTGAAAACGTGGTCTGGGACTTGAGATCCGGTTTGATGGTAGCCGACTGCTTTGGAGTTGCGATCGAAGAAGAGCTCTCAAGAGACGAGGATGACCTAATGAGGAGAGTCGAAGGAATGGAGCATGAAATCGAGAAGGTACAAAGCATAATCCGTCGATACAGTGATCAAGCGGGTAAGGCATGTGACGAGTTCCACCTCGAGTTAGAAAGAATGAAAAGTGCCCAAGCAGAGAGCCATGAGAAAGTGAGACGGGTAGAAAAAGAGAATGCAAGGCTGAGTAGCAAGCTCGGTAGGTGGATGAATCGAAAAGATGACGAGACGCGAGGACAGGTGGAGGATCCGAGAGCGAGGAAAACGGAGGAAGAGCTGAAAGCGGTGTTGGATAGGTTGGATGCGTTCGGAACAGAGTTAGAAAGGACGAAGAATGAATTGTCGAAAAAAGTGGATGATCTGGAAGTAGAAAATATGAGTAGAATCTGGGAGGAGAGGTCGATTCGAGAAGAGGTTGAAAAGTTGTCTGGCCAAGTCGGGAGGAGCGAGGAGGTTCCTTTGGAAATAGAAAGAAAGATGAGCCATTTAGAAGAGGAGAAGAAGAAAATGTGGGTTCGGTTCCATCAAGTGGATGATGAGATTTTTTGACTCCAAGGCAGTGATGAGTGAAAAGAAGAAGGGATAAGGGATTTAGCTTTGAAGCTCGAGGCATTAAGAGGTGTAGTAATGAATGGTGGCCTTCCAGACCGTATTGCCTGGCTAGAGGACAATATCAGCAAGCTGTCGAATCATGTGGAATCTCTGCGAGGCAGAGGATGGAGATGAAAAAGAAAAAGATGATATGATGGATGCCGGTTAGGACGGCTTGAGTTTGATTAGGGTTTGCTTTGCGGATTGCGAGTCAAAGATGTGAGGACGGGTGGACCAAGTGTGTTGTACACTTAGGAACTAAAGTGACACTTTTTGAGGTTTCAGGTCGACAAGGTGGTTAGTATGTGCGGGTTTTGCGAGGACGGGTTGACCATGGCATTAGTGGCTGGATTTTGGCTTGAGTGGCAGCAGAGAGGAGATATGTCTCATTGGGATGTCCACGAGGGGATATATGTGTGTGTGTCGTGATTGGTTGGGTTGGGAAAACGTCCTTTCTTTTGTCTCCTAATTCTCGAGATGCGGGAATGAAAAGAAAATGAATAAATATATATTTGTGTATGTGTGAGTGTGGCTACGTGCCTATGTGGGCTGATAGGTGGGTGGACCCACTTTGGCCGGGTGGTCAAAGCCACGAACCGACGTCGGTCTCACATAGGGCTAGCTGTCTGTGTGTCGTGCGCTGCGTTGGGTTGGTAGATGGGTGGAACAAACTCGATCGGGTGGTCGAGTCCACGAGTCGCATCCAGCTTCAGCATAGGCCGGCAAGTGTGAGTAAATATGAAAAAAAAAATGATGAAAAAAGAGAGAAAAAATGTGGAAAAAATGAATGAGAAGAATTCCTCGCTCGAGGGGGGACATAAGAGAGGTGAGAGAGCATGATGCTCGGATGGGAATATATGTGTTTGTGTTGTGGGGATTTGAGTTATGTGTGGGCTCCCGATGAAACATGTCAAATTGAAGCTTAAGCTCGGCTAGGGTTTTGGTTGCGATGTGTCTATGGAAAGCTTGGACTTGAGGGATCCAATCGTGCTAGTTGCATTGTTTGTCTGCAAACCTTCCGGAAGTGTTCAGTTTGGCTCTTAGGTGGTGCAATGACTTGTGAAGTTCGGAATCACGTCGACGATGAGTGATCTTGTCGGAGTGAGCTCATGTTAGGCTTGAGTGGTCTTTGCCGCATGTCCATCGATTCAAGAGGTGGTGGTGACCTAGCATAGGATCTAATCGATGAGCAAGCAAAAAACGAAAGATAGATAGGAAGAAAAGCGGGTAGTGGAAACCTAGGTAGAAAGGGAATGAAAAATCGGCGAGAGAACTCAGCTAGAAACGAGAAAAAGAAATCAGGAAAGCGATCATACGCCAAGAAGAGTATCAAAAATAAAAGTGGGGAATGGTTTTGATTATATATGGTGTGTGTGGAAAGTGTGTTGAGTATGCATGTGGAACAAAGATTTGTGATGTGTTGAACGAACAGTCTAGAAGAGTGACGAGAGGGAATGTGGACATGTCTTTTGCTTGCATATATGTATGTTGTTCGTGACGAGAATGCATGTGTGATGCGAGATCGTGATGCGTGTGTTGAGTATACATGTGTGATATGGATGTTTCTCATTTTGGTAGTAGATGTGGTGTTTGATGAAAAATGATCTAATATGTTTGATAAGTTTGGAGACAGGTGGACATGTCGGTGAAGATACATCAAGATGGACAAAGATGGTAAGTGAAATGATTGGATTTTGGTACTAACAAATGATTGTATGAGTATGATTTTAGGTGCTTCATTGAGGAAGAAAAGAATAGATTTGGCTCGTCGAGGACGACTTCGCAATTAAGAAGAGGGGAGTATGTTAGCTCAGGAAATTGTTGGTTTTGATGCACTAATGTGGTTCTATTTGGCAGGAAAATACGTTTGATTTCAATTTGCAAGAGCTTCCGGCATGCAATGTCGCATTACAATTGGGTGCTTTGAAGCAGAACATGGGGCGTGGGAACCCCTTGGTGACACAAGAGGAGCTTCTGGCGATAACCAGTTCCGATTCACGTTATTGTGCCATGCTGCATGTGAAGCACCTCTAGTATTACCCCTTGGAGGCTGCACTTATGGAGAGAAATGTATATTTGTAGCCAATGACTGGCATGCTGGACTTGTTCTCATTTTATTGGCAGTAAAATACCGAAGGTTTCCCTTTATGAGTGGAGGTCAGAAGGGGGTACATTTGGTGTGCCATCCCATGTGAGACGGACATGAAGCATCGTTGAAGGACTCGGAGAATGAAAAAAGCGGCAGCAACCCGCTACGAAGAAGGGTGTGTTGCACTGGGGCCTAAATGGACACCACTCGTCCCTTCATAGTTCACACTGGATAAGATCGAGAGTCCTGGAGAGGAAGTTCCTATTAAAAAGAGCTGGGCAGTCATCTGAGATCGGGCCTTCCTATGTATTCCTTGCCTCAGGAGATTCCTCTTATCACAGTGGTTGTCAAGCTCTCGCTTTCCAGGATGGGCAGAAAAAACCATTCCGTGGGTCAGATAGTCGATTACGTACGGTGGACGCCTATCATCTGAGCTAGAGGCTTGGTATGCGAATGCGCTCGGCCATAACAGCTGCTGTTTTAAACATGGGTACCCAAAAATTGAAGTGACGACATGAAAGAGGAAAGGTGTGCATGGCAGACCTGAGAGGGGGAACCATCCATTCTAAGGAGGAATCTGATGCGCTGAAAGGGGTGGCTCTTATTCAGCGGCAGGGACAGTTCCCAAGGGGGGGGGGAGTTCCTAAATTTTGAGGAATGCTTGATGTACGTCCTATCGTTCACCTTCTTTCATATGCCTTAATGATGCGCTGAAGAGCATTTCTAATGCTGAGAAAAGAAGGAAGAAGAGGTACTGATTAGACCATGTTCCAAAGTGATCGTCAAGTTCTTCAAGGTTATGCTGCATTTTGGTATGCAATAATCCATTTGTACGTCATCACCGTAATATGTGTTTTGGTTTGTATGGTATTTTCTATTCTGTCTACTGTTTCATCATTTTTATCTGCAGGTTAGTTTCAGTGAGCACAGCGTGTGAATCACGAGCATTTTTACATCTGTGTTCGCTTAGATTTCAAGTTTTCTGAATTGTCATTATGGTCACAACCAACCGGTGGCAGTGTGGCTTCTCGGAAACATTCTATGTTAGTAGGACTTGTAAAATTCCTAAACCATTGGTATGCACTTATTGATTTTGAAGCAGACATCTCGAGCAGTGTGTTCAAGATATTTTTGTCTAAACTGGTCCACATTCTTAATTCAAATGTGGTATGGTTGAGAGAGGCAGAAAAAGAGCAGATGATAAGAGAGAGGAGGTACGATTATTATTGTTTTTTCTTTCCCTTCGTTTTTTACACGAAGAGGATGCTCACCAATGAGGTAAGCTACAAGCAAAACCCTCCTATTCTTGGCATAAAGGCTTGATCTCCATACATATGTATTCGCTACAGTCATGTATGTGCTACAAGTAAGTAATAGGAGCATCCATTTTGATAGCAAAAGAGATTGCAGCAGTTTCGATCTAGGGAAAAGGATTTTGAAGAAAACGGTGAATGAGGCAAATGTGAGGCATCAACTTCATTCATCTTGGGAATTGTCCACGCATATCTACGTTGTCATTGCAAAATAAAGGACAACTTTTTTCCTACAAAAAAGGAAACGGGAAGCACTCTTCATGGATGCTTAAGGGAAAATTAAAAGGGGCCCCCAGCTCTGATAATAGGGGGGAGATAAATGGACAGGTATTCTTTGTTTTAGCATTGAGTGTGAGATAATTGTGGGATCCAGGTAATCCAATTGGACCGATTCCGAGGGATTTGAGCAAAATACAGGCTTCCACAATAACTTTTTCCTTGGGCTTAGGAGCTAATCAGAGACTCAAATAGACCTTATAGGCATGCTATAAGTGCAAAGAAATATACTATGTACTTTGGAGCATCAAAGAGAATGAGTCGATACAAAACAGATAGGTTCGCGGATCGACTAGCTCAAAAAACTTACTATCTATGGAAGAGATAATGAACTTCAAATGCCCATAGCGACCAGCGTGATTACAATTAGAAAAAATCCTTTTATGGGAGTGATACAGATAGGTTTGAGTGTATGGAATGCTCAAAAGTATAAGGAATAAGCAAAATATGCTATAGGAATGAATGCGACATTCACTGGTGGTACTTCCTATTTTTTCAGGAATACGCAGAGATTGACCCCGAGGCAGACAAACTCGGATTTCTCCTAATCTTCTGAACCAACTGCTATGAAAATTTATAGGCATTAACTAGACACTAATATCTTTCCAATGAGTCCTTATTCACTCAATTTGGAGCTCTGGAGAGAGAGCAGCAGCCTCTGCAAGATTACTGTTGGCGAAGAAGATGATGCAGAAAATTGAAGGAGCAAGACAATGATGGTCACAAGTGTATGTATATTGCTTCCATGTAATGTACAAGTGATTTCAAGTATTTATATAGACTCTAGGAGTGTTCCACGACTTTTACAAGTTGAATTTGAATTCAAATGAAGGTGGGAATGGTTATTGGAGGGAATCAATTCACTTCCCTACAATCTAGGAAAAGTGAAGATCTAGTTTGATCTACTTTTATGTGATTTGATTTGCTTGATTGAATGCTCTATATTTGTACCTTTACATGTGTGAAGCTCAAGGCTTTTACAATGGTAAATGAGCCATCAGAAATCTCTCAAAAAATAACAATAAATGAGCATATGAAAAAGAACTCTCCAACGGATATTCTTTCAACACGATAGCCTTTGATGTAGATCAAATCCACCTCAAGCATAGTGTAAGCTTGATGTTCCAACAGCTCCCCCTCAAGCTAAAGTATGTTTGAGTCTTCATTCTCTAATAGGTTGAATACCTGCCATAGCTTTGAATCTACAAAGCTTTATTCTATCAAGTGCCTTCGTCATCATATCTGCTACTTGCTTTTCAGTTGGAACAAAAGAAATGTCAATCTCCTTTGCCATGAGCTTCTCCCTGATGAAGTGGTAATGGACTTCTTTGTGCTTGGTTCTTGCATGGAAAATAGGATTTGCCGCTAGATGCATGGAAGTTACATTATCTCCAAATATGTGAGGTTTGGAACTCACAAGTCCCAAATCTATATACAATGCTTTTAACCATATTGCCTCTTGAGTTGCTATGGTCAAGTCTCTCTACTCTGCTTCAGTTGAAGATAAAGCAACTGTTGGTTGCTTCTTGGAACTCCATGACACTAGCTTTGAACCTGCAAATGCTAAGTAACCAGATGTTCTTTTTCTATCATCCTTAGCTCCTGTCCAATCTGCATCTGAGTAGATTTTGATATCCAAATCTGAAGAGTAAGGATAGAATATACCTTTGTTGATTGTACCTTTGAGATACTTAAGTACTCTCTTAGCGGCATCCATGTGTGGTCTTCTCTGTGAGTGCATGAACTGACTTGAACTCGTTCCAAAGCTGATTCTTTCTTGCTTTGGTACTAACAGAAAAGAAAGTCTCGAGGGCATCCCAAGTCTCTTGAGATGTCTTGCATCCTCTAATATGTGGTAATAGAAAGTCAGAGATAGAGTTTAGTATGTACGACCTTGCTTGAGCATCCCTTGCGCACCAAAGTGTGAGCTTATCTGTCTCCTCTTGTGTAGGTCCTCCTTTGGATCTTGGAATAGGCATAGCTTCATCACCTGCTACAATTCCATAAAGATTTCTACCTTGCAAATAGGCCTCCAATCTGATTTGCCAAGCCGCGTAGTTGTGTCGATCAAGCTTCTCGATCATTGAGGGAAAGCCGTCACCCATCTTGATCTAGCTCTGATACCACTGAAAGAACTTGGAGAAGCTTGTAGAAGGTAGAAAAGTGCGTTTCGAAGCGACGAAGTTTGGTCAAGCCAACCGGCACAAGACTCTTGAGCTTATGGAGACTCAAATAGACCTTATAGGCATGCTATAAGTGAAAAGAAACACACTATGTACTTTGGAGCATCAAAGAGAATGAGTCGATACAAAACAGATAGGTTCGCAGGTCGACTAGCTCAAAAAACTTACTATCTATGGAAGAGATAATGAACTTCAAATGCCCATAGCGACCAGCGTGATTACAATTAGAAAAAATCCTTTTATGGGAGTGATACACATAGGGTTGAGTGTATGGAATGCATAAAAGTATAAGGAATAAGCAAAATATGCTATACGAATGAATGCGACATTCACCGGTGGTCCTTCCTATTTTTTCAGGAATACGTAGAGATTGACCCCAAGGCAGAAAAACTCAGATTTCTCCAAATCTGCTGAATCAAATGCTATGAAAATGTACAGGCATAAACTAGACACTAATAGCTTTTTAATGAGTTGCAGTCAATTTGGAGCTCTGGAGAGAGAGCAGCAGCCTCTGCAAGATTAGTGTTGGCGAAGAAGATGATGCATAAAATTGAAGGAGCAAGACAATGATGGTCACAAGTGTATGTATATTGCTTCCATGTAATGTACAAGTGATGTAAAGTCTTTATATAGACTCTAGGAGTGTTCCACTACTTTTACAAGTTGAATTTTAGTTCAAATGAAAGTGGGAATGGTTGTTGGAGGGAATCAATTCACTTTCGTACAATCTAGGAAAAGTGAAGATCTAGTTTGATCTACTTTTAGGTGATTTGATTTGCTTGATTGAATGCAACTTCAACCACCACAAATTCGTGGGATTTGGGCTCTATATTTGTAACTTTACATGTGTAAAGCTCAAGGCTTTTACAATGGTAAATGAACCATAAAAAATCTGTCAAAAAAATACAATAAATGAGCATATGAAAAAGAACTCTCCAACGGATATTCTTTCGACGCAATAGCCTTTGATGTAGATCAAATCCACCTCAAGCATAGTGTAAGCTTGATGTTCCAACATCCTCAACCTGTTCAGCTCTTAACACTTGTTTGAACTCAGCCACATGGTCATAAGGATCTCCGAACCCATCAAAGTAGTTCTTCATTGCCTTAACCACTTGAGAGGGTCTAAGAGTTCTTGGGTGCTCTCGGGGTCTGGGCAATGGGAAATCATGTTCATCTCTTTGATTTCTCTGAGCGCAGTGTCTCTCTCATTCAAGTCTTTCACCCTCAAGTCTTGATCTATCTCTACCCACATTGTGTGCAAAGCTTACCTCAGGTCTCTCTCTAGTTTGTTCCTTCTGGGTTTCATGAGCCTTGGATGATCCTGCTCCTTGGAGGCCCTGGGAAACACTAGATCTTACTGGAGGGAAAATTGATTCACCTTGCCAAGTGTATGCATGCCTATCCTTCTCTGTTACCAAGAACATTTTCTTTGATGTGTTATCCAAATGTACAACTTTGCTTTGTGTCTCAGGATCTTTGAACTCATAGATGGTGACTATTGGGCTAGGTCGATCTGGCTTGAACCTCCATAAGGCTTCTTCAGTTTCTCTATTCAAGAATAATTCTATGTTTTTGTTATCTTGGGGGATCCATTCTGGTGTGATCACTCTAGTCAAGACTGACTTACCTCTAGGAGTTTTGGGTTCTTGTTCTAGGTCTCCTATGTCATTCTCAGGCATGATGTTTCCAAAGTAATCTATCCTATCTGGTAACCTGGTGACCACATACATGGTTCCTTCCTTATTAATGTACAAACCCTCTTCAAACTTGACCACTAGGTGTTCAAGTCCAAAAGGTTGATCTAGATTTTTGAGTTGGACCACTACTCGCCTCAGGCCATCTTCATATATGCGAGCACCTAATTGGTTGGTCCTGATATACTCCAATTGTGTCTTATAGGGACCTTCTAGTGTCTATAAATAGGAAGTACCTGAGCTACGTATGGTTCTTTCCATGCTAAAAGACATTTCTGAGTCACTTGTCTCAAAACTTAGCATGTAGGGATAGCCACCAAGTTGTTGTGCCCATGACCTAGTTGCATGGTTGACACTAACCTCAGATGATCTAATGCTTTGTCTATGCTTTCCTAGGTGTCTACCAGATCTCAGGTTCATAAGCTTTTTCTTTTGTTCCCAAGGTTCTCTTGTATTGTTCAAAATCATTTGGGACTCCTTGGTTTCCTAGTCCCACTTGGGTGTTAAAACACGGAAAGAGGATCTCTCTAGGAGTACCTCAGAACAGGCGATATGATACATCTTTTTCTACAATATACGATACCACTACAAATGATACCACCTTAGATGATATGATATCAGCAAGCCGATACCAACTTCCATGATACAATATTGCTATCCAGACGATATGATACTCGAAGTGGTCATGATATGATACCTCTTGGTTCATGATATGATACTGACCTACCTCGCGATACGATACTTGGATATCTAAGGCATGATACAATACCAAGTCTATGCGATACGATACCTTCTAGACCATATGATACCACTTGACCTCGCGATACGATACCACTAGGTGGATGATACGATACCACCGGACTCACGATATGATACCTCCTGTTTCATGATATGATACCCCAAGGTGCATGATACGATACCAAAATAATAGAGGATATGATACTAAGTTGGCGATATGATACCAATCATGCACACGATACAATACCTCACCGTCAACGATACGATATCGTGATCGACACGATACAATAATAGGTGGACCAGGATACGATACCATCAGGTGACCACGATCGCGATACCAGCACTGAACGATAAAATACCTTGATGATATTGTGATACCTCAAGGAGGTGATATGATACTCGACAAGTATCATGATACATGGGAGTTTTGGTATCCCAATACCAAACTCCACCGGACATGATACTTGGAGTTTTTGGAGGCCAAATTCAAAATTTCTTGCAAATATGAGTAGCTTATATTCTGTTTGTAACCCCTATGTTCCTGTAGATGCAAGCTCAACCTCCAAACTCACGATACAACACCCGTGACACTAGATGCAGGCTGTTTTAGCCCATGTGATACTGCACTTAAATTTTGGCATTTTGAGAGTATTTCAAGGGTATTTCTTCAATGTCTTAGCTTTGAACTCCCTCTGTGCTTCTTTCTCATAGCCACAAGTGAAAACGAGGTGAGTGCATAGTCAAAAATGAGAAAGAATCAGAGAAGATGAAGATGGGGAGGAAATGGTGGTGATGGTGAAGACGAAGATGAAGAAAAACTCAGAAACTGAACTAAAAATGGTGATTTTTTACCTTCCAACATCCCTACTCTATGTCTTATTGTCACATGCTTGTCCTCCAAGCTCTCTCCTCGACAACGATGCCAAATTTGGTGTCACTCTAGCACAATGGTACGTACCAATGTTAGGAGATCGACCTCATAAATGTCAATCCGCGGAGATGTGAGGACTAGTATGAAGACCAAGAGCAAGTGAAGTGCACAAAGTGCATGAATGAAAGCACACAAGCATGTACACACATACACACATGCGCAAAGTAAGAGCAAATAGTGGAACAATGGAAGGACTTTGATTACCAAAGAAGTCTATTACAAGAGCTGAATCTCTAACAAGCTAACCTCAAAAATGAGCTATCCAACCCTTTTTATATTTTTTTGAGTGGTTTTGGCCTTGTCCAGACCTGTGTCTAACCTAGTTAAAAATTAGGTTCCAGGGCTTATTTGGGGGCTGAAACAGAATCTAAAAATTATGAAAATTGGTAGGATGATACTTCAAATACTCCACAAGCTCAAGGACACCTCGAGTTGAACAAAATGGAGTTGAAAAAATGGAAAATGATATTTACAATGGTTTTTAATGATGAAAATTACTATTTTTATAGGGATTTCTTCTGAAAATTTGACATTTATGTGCTTCTTGGAGCTCCCTCCATTCTCCTTCTTCTTGTGTGTCCACTTCCTTGATGTGCTTCCTGTTAGATATGCTCAATACTCCACCCTCATGTGACCACAAATGATCCATGGTGCTCTAAGTTGTAAGGCCCCCATTATGAGGAGAAGCCATTATGAGAGCCCAGACATTTGTGGAACCCTAACTTCCAAGTTAGATGAGGTCTATGTGTGACCGTTGATGGTTGAAGATGATCTTTGTGAGCATAGCCGTTAGGTTAGGTAGGGCATAAACTTCCAGGCCATTGGGTTACCATTTAAGGTGAAAATAAAGGCCCTCTGGCGTCGCAAGGTTTCCCCATAGAACCTTAATGGGGGTAGTGCAGAGGGGGGCTTGCCCCCTTCTGCGGGGTCCGGGGGGCCTATCCCCCCGGCCCGTAGGGCCGAGACGGTAGGACTTCTGGTCGTGGAGATATTGTCGGATATTATATTTTACCGACTATTTTGTATCTCCCGACTATGTTTATCCATACCAAACCGCCTTGTAAAAGCTATATAAGCATGACCCAGGTTGAACTTTACATAGCATTGCGCACTAGTAAGCCCTTCATCTAGAGTCTGTCTAGATCGCCATCTAGGCTCCATAGTGGGAGCGCACGGGTGGATAGCACCATCATTGTAACTGCATTATGCTCGGCAATATGAGAATTTGAGTTCTCTATGTCTCAGTCTGTGTCTATCTTTGTCTGCATTTTTCTCTCAACTCTGTCTACAGATCTATTCTGCTGTGCTGTTTTATTTCTTACATGGTATCAGAGCTCAGGAGGCTCTGAGTGGTGCAGAAGTAGAAACGCACAGGTTGCAGAGGTCATAACAACAAAAGAGAGAAGATGTCAAGCGGTGCATCATCATCTACGACTAGGGGCCAAGGCGGTTCATCAACAGGAGTAGGTGGTGCACAAGCAGGAGCAGCAATGATGCCGGTCATTCCAACGTTGCGGATACGGCCACCAACCTTCACAGAAGGTAAACTTGATGGTACGAACTACACCCTGTGGAAGTTCAAAATCACTTCTATTCTTGATTCGTATGAGCTTTTGGAGATTGTTCTTGGGATTGATCATGAGCCCCAAGAAAGACCTGATCCAAATAATCCTGGTCGAATGATTCCTCCTGATGCCTTCTACGTGCTTGGAAACGTAGAAATGCAGATGCACTCTGCGCTCTTGTTACAAGTACTTCTGATAGTGTTCTGACTCTCATTCAACATACTACGAAGGCATGTGAAGCATGGAACATATTGAGAAATCAATATGAAACTCGTAATCAGACACGGATTCAGAACTTGGAGAATCAGCTTGCAGCAGAACGGTTTGCTGATGGGGAGACTGCAGAGGTGTTTATCACTCGCATAAAGAATCTACGAGATCAAATGGCATGAGCAGGTGTTCAAAAGTCAAGTGAGGAGCTAGCTCGACGTTGTCTTCGAATCTGTCCACCTAAGTTTGATGGTTTGGTAACTACTCTTAACACTCAAATCAGACCTCAACCACTAACTTTTGAAGAATTCAGTGCCTTACTCATGGAGGAGGAGCTGCGACTCAAGGCAAGGAGTGGTGGTAGTAAAGGAGATGCTCCATTCACAGCAAATGCCAAAGGAGGCAAAATAGACTCTTCAAAAGATGGAGACACAAAGAAGAACGACAAAAAGAAGTTCAAGGGCGAGTGTTTCCACTACAAGAAGAAGGGACACAGAATCCAAGACTATCGCATCAAGAAGGGAGAAGAGAAGAGTGGCTCTTCAAAAGGTGGCAAGGGCAAGGAGTCTGCCAACACAGCAGAAACAGAGCTTCAGTTATTTGTTACGATAGAGGAGGTGTGCTCCTCGGCTAAAGATTCAGGAACAGATGACTCATGGGTGTTGGACAGTGGTGCATCTCGTCACATGACAAGTAGAAAAGACCTTTACAGTTCCTTACAGCCTCTAAAGGAACCCATCACAGTAAAGGTAGGGAACAATGCAAGATGTCTTGCAGAGGGCGAAGGTACGGTTTCTTTCATTAGCTCTAATGGTGATATCAGAAAGCTTTCAAATGTGTTGTATGTTCCACAAATAAAACGAAATCTACTTTCAATAGCTTCTATAACTGATCAAGGTCACCAAGTATCTTTCAGTAAGACAAGAGCTAAGATTATGGACGGTAACAATAACATCGTTGGGACTGGCATAAGGAGGAACAACCTGTATGAGTTGTGTGCTCTTACAGCCACTACAAACGTGGGCACAAGTAAGCTATGGCATGAGAGATTCGACCACATTGGATACCCTGTACTGAAGGAGATGCATCACAGAGGTATGGTTGCACACCTACCATCGATTGCAGGAATGAAGGAACCATGTGAAGCTTGCATGATGGGCAAGCAATAGAGGAAGTCATTTCCACAAGAAAGCAAGAACAGGAAGATGTGGGTGTACTTCCTTCACGATAAGGCTCAAGCTTTTGGTAAGTTTAAAGAATGGCTTCAGCTTTTTGAAACTGAAACAGGGAAGAAGATGAAGAAATTCAAGACAGACGGTGGTGGTGAGTTCACATCAACAGAGTTTGAAGATTTCTGCAAGAGTAAGGGAATCAAGCATCAAATCACAGTGGCACATAGTCCTCAATAGAACGGTGTTGCAGAACGTCGGAATCGAACCATCATGGAGATGGCAAGGTGCATGTTGAAAGGAAAGGGTCTGCCTAATCAGTTTTGGGCAGAGGCTGTCAACACTGCTGTCTACATCTTGAATCGAAGCTACACCAAGGCACTTGATGGAAAGACTCCACAAGAAGCCTACACTGGTAAAAAGCCTTCTGTTTCCCATTTCAAAGTATTTGGAAGTGAATGTTATGCACATGTTCCAGATAGAGAGAGAAACAAGCTTCAACCAAAAAGCATCAAATGTGTCTTCCTAGGGTACAGTGAAGATAAGAAGGCTTATAAGCTTTATGACCCTGAGGCTAAGAAGATCATGGCGAGTCGTGATGTGGTGTTTAAGGAGGAGCAGCCACATGCAGTGGAGGAGGAAAAGAGAGCTTCCACTTTATCATCAGGCGAAGGGGCGATCCACTATGAACCTGGCCCAAGAGCTATCCCTTCTACACAAGAGAAGGAAGCATCATCTTCAGATGATGAGTCTGAAAGTCACCAACCTGCTGACACCCAAGTGGAAAAGCCATTGCCACGATGGGTGAGGAAGCTCTATGATTCTGCAAACCCCATCCCACAGTCACTAGAACAGGTTGCAGATGGACCAAGGCGATCACAAAGAATAGAGGAATAGAGACGGGCAAGCGCCCATATTGTAAACACAGCCTTGATGGCTCATCTCATTCAAGAAGAAGCAAAGGAACCAACCAATGTGGAAGAGGCACTCCATGATCTGAATTGGAGGGCTGCCATGCAAACAGAATACAATAATATCATGAAGAATGGAACTTGGGAGCTAGTGGATCGACCCCCTAAGCGTAAAGTCATTGGCACCAAGTGGGTTTGGAAGCTAAAGTACAAGGTTGATGGTACTCTAGAAAAGTATAAATCAAGACTTGTTGCACAGGGCTACTCACAAGTTGAAGGCATTGACTTTTGTGAATCATTTGCCCCGACTGCAAGAATGACTACTATTCGAGTAGTACTAGTTGTGGCTGCACATAAACGTTGGCCAGTCTATCACATGGATGTCAAGTCAGCGTTCCTGAATGGAGACCTCAAGGAGGAGGTATATGTGTCTCAGCCACCAGGGTTTGAGGCTCCCCACTCAGAGAACAAGGTATGTAAGCTGAAGAAGGCATTATATGGGCTAAAACAAGCCCCTAGAGCATGGTACCAACGGATAGATAAGTATCTCTTGGATCTAGGGTTCAAAAGATGTGCTTTTGATGCTAACTTGTATGTTCTAAAGAAAGGATGGAAGACAATTGTGCTTGTACTCTATGTAGATGACCTTGTGATTACAGGAAATGATGATGCTCTTCTTCAACAAACAAAAGATGCCCTAAGTTCAGAATTTGAAATGATAGACTTGGGCTTAATGCATTATTGCTTAGGTCTTGAAGTTTGGCAGGAACCAGGGAGGATTTTCATCTCTCAACAAAAGTATGCAAGGCAGATATTGAAGGCATTCGACATGGAGGATTGCAAGGAAATTTCTACACCTATGGAGGTCAACACAAAATTATCTGTGGACATTGGAAGATACAAGAAATTAGTTGGAAGTCTCATCTACTTGTGCAATAGCAGACCAGACATCTCTTATGTTGTTGGAGTAGTAAGCAGGTTCTCTAATAAGCCTTGCCAAACTCATTGGAAGGCAAGCATGCGGATACTTAGGTATGTGAAAGGAACCACTGATTATGGTATTCTTTATGAAGAAGGATCATCTCTAGTTGGATACTGTGACTCAGATTGGGCAAGAGATATTGATACCAAAAAATTAATTTCTGGATATTGCTTTTCTTTAGGATCAGGGATTTTCTCTTGGATCAATAAGAAGCAACAGACTGTAGCATTATCTTCCACTGAAGCTGAGTACAAAGCTGCATGCGTTGCAGCATGTGAAGCAGTATGGTTGAGGAGGATCCTATGGCACATAGGAATACAAGGACAGGAGGCTACAGAGTTGAAGTATGAGAACCAAAGTTGCATGGCCATCGCCAAAAATCCTGTTTTCCATGCACATACCAAGCTCATAGAAATCCAGTATCACTATGTGGGTGAGTTGATTGAGGATGGGGTCGTGGAGATAACCTATTGCCCTACTGAAGAAAATGGGGTAGACATCTTCACCAAGGCTCTTGTGAGAGCGCAACTTCTTTGACACTTTCCAAAGCTTGGGATTGGACCAAGGAGGTAGTTCACCATCGGGTGGACATTGAGGGGGGGTGTTAGATATGCTCAATACTCCACCCTCATGTGACCACAAATGATCCATGGTGCTCTAAGTTGTAAGGCCCCCATTATGAGGAGAAGCCATTATGAGAGCCCGGACATTTGTGGACCCTAACTTCCAAGTTAGATGAGGTCTATGTGTGACCGTTGATGGTTGAAGATGATCTTTGTGAGCATAGCCATTAGGTTAGGTAGGGCATAAACTTCTAGGCCATTGGGTTACCATTTAAGGTGAAAATAAAGGCACTGTGGCGTCGCGCAGTTTCCCCATAGAACCTTAATGGGGGGAGTGCAGAGGGGGGCTTGCCCCCTTTTGCGAGGTCCAGGATGGTAGGACTTCTGGTCGTGGAGATATTATCGGATCATATATTTTATCGACTATTTTGTATCTCTTGACTATATTTATCCATACCGAACCGCCTTGTAAAAGCTATATAAGCACGACCCAAGTTGAGCTTTACATAGCATTGCGCACTAGTAAGCCCTTCATCTAGAGTCTGTCTAGATCGCCATCTAAGCTCCATAGTGGGAGCGCACGGGTGGACAACACCATCATTGTAACTGCATTACACTCGGCAATCTGAGAATTTGAGTTCTCTATCTCTCAGTCTGCATCTATCTTTGTGTGCATTTTTCTCTCAACTATGTCTATAGATCTATTCCGCTGTGCTGTTTTATTTCTTACACTTCCATGCTTGTGCTTGACCTTGAGTGTCAACAATGTTTTTGTGCGAAGATTCTGATCGTGTGATGGGATATGATGATGAACAGATTTTCCAATTTTTCCAGGAGAAATGCAAGAAAGTTAGCCCTTCCCAGAGCACAGCTCATGTGTTAACCACTAAGGCAATCATGACTCACACAACATCATCCATGTGTGATTCTTCTGCCCCCCTCACCTAAAGATAAAACTGTGCAAGATACTATTATGGGAGATGTTCAACACACCGCAATGGTAGACAAACAAGAGGAAGTCATCAATGAGACAACACAAAATGATAATGTTGCTGAGATCACCCATCAAACTATGTAGGAAGCAATGGTCGAATCCACCATACACCATGAATCAGAGTCGAACAAGGTTGATTCAATTGCATCTCCATCTCCACCTACGTCCATGACTGATGGTAACACTATGGAGAATCTGATAACCCCTCCTCCTTCCCCTTCTCGGGCACCCTTACCTCCTAGTTCCCTGGTACGCCCTTCTTCCCCTACTCACTCGATTACATTATCCCACTCTCGCCCAATACCTTCTTCACTGAATTATTCCCCCCTTCCTCTTGTGCTATAGTATCCATGAAACCTCCTCTCCCATTGTCAAACGTTTTAGCACCGGATTCTTTTCTACAATTAGCCCACATCGGTGATTTTCTTATTCATTTATCCAAGCAACTCCCCACTCACTCGAATGTTGATCAGCAGTCACTACAAAATGAGTTTCAATCGAAGGTTGATGTATTAGAGGGAGACATCGCTTTGTTGTAGGAAGAAGTTTTGGTAGTTAAAGCAAATGAACACTTATTACAGGAATAGATTAAGGCTAATGATGATGTCATTGAAGCTAAAGACGTGGAAATCACTCTTCTATGGTAGGTGTTGATTGAAAAAAGTGATGCTATGATTGCTCTCGGCTATGAGTTGGCCAACACTCACACCAAATTGGCAGATATCAAACAGGCCTTTAAGGTACTCTCTAACAAAGCGCTTCAAAATGAAACATAACTTCTACAGGTTCAAGAACAACTGTTTCGAAAAGGACAATTGCTTGATGAAGAAATTGGTCACAATATTCAGTCAAAAAAAGAGATTGATGTTATTTAGAGGGAGCACCATGATTTTTTTCAAACAATGCAGTTTCAGCAACAAGAATTGGACCGCCAAGAAAAGTAGTTAGGTATTTAGAAGGATCGTCTTTTGTGTATTGATGTAGAGATTGTTGATGCTCAGCTATGCCATGATACAGTTATAGCAAATGCCTTTTATCTCCAAGAAGCTTTCTTACAAAGCCAAACCGAACTTCTGTTATCTCAAGTTATTGCTTCCAGTTCAGTGTGCATGGATGCTTATCTAGTAGGAAATGTTAGAGTCTTTGAAGTAGAAGATTTGGCAAACTTTCAAATTAGCTAGCACTATGTATATTCAAGGCATTGTTGATGATTCCTAGTTATCTTTTTGTAATCAACCAATTTTGGGTTCGACTCCACCGTGCATGCCAGAGTTAGGCCGCCAAAGTGTAATGGTAACTATCAGAAAATGTAATTAGAAAAGATTCACATCGAAAGGATGTAGCATAATGCTTGTACCTTTTTGGATAATGGAAAAAGTGCGAAAGCAGATGTGCGAGAAGCGAGACACCCGACTATGGGTTTGTATGGTGCACCTATGGAATGCATCAGAGCAAGTTTGATTTAAACTGGTGTATTGAATTCCCACTGTTTTGTGTATTTGGCCATTCCGGTGATCTTGTCTCTATGATACTTTGTTGATGAAGATATGAATCCAACTATGGCTACGTGTAATTCTTTAGTGAAGAATCAGTATTATTTTGCGTTAATGAATGTCGTAACTTTATGGCGATGATGTAATATGTATGCCTTTAGGACGTCGGTTGGTGAAATTGTTTAATTGCAAGTCTGTTGGTGGAGAGTCATAGTAAAGTGACAAGTAAACTCTGTGTAATGAATTTTTTTGGGGAAAATAATCATAGAGCCTCTATAATACAAACCCCTGTCCATCCCAAGAACCTTGTAATTGGTTAGCTCCTGATTGTCGTTAACACACACCTAAATATACAAGTATCATCTCTAGCCATGATGCCTCACATGCTACCATTGCAATACCTCTATACTCTCAAAGAAATAGTGGGTTGTTTCTTGTTGCTCCATGTAATAGCTATACTCTTAACTAAGAATAGAAAGCCGCTAGTAGATCTTCTATCTAGAATGCTACCAGCCTAATCTACATTACTGTATCCATGAACCTGCAAATCTACACCAGCTTCATAAAACAATGCATAATCCAAAGTAGCACTCACATAAAGTAGAGTGCACCTGAGAGCATCTTAATGTGGCTTCCTGGGAACTTGCATAAATTGACATTCAAGTCCAACACTGTAGCTTAGATCAGGCCTTGTAATTGTGAGATATATCAGGCTTCCAACAATTTTCTTGTACATACTAGCATTTTCCAATGCTTCACCTAATGTAGTATTCAACTTCAAATTTTGATGTGATGGCATAGAAATTGGCTTACAATCAGCCATACTGTACTTTTGCACCATATTCAAGGCATATTGCCTTTTGAGATATCAATATACCTATTTCTCTATGTATAAACTCAATGCCCAAGAAGTAGCATAGTACACCAAGATCTTTCATGTCGAATTCTCGCATAAGAAGTTGCTTTACCTCTTTAATGCTATCTTCATTATCACCACCTACAATCAATTCATCAACATAAATAGCCACAATTATGATGCAATCATCACCCTTCCTTGCGTAAAGTGAGTGATCTTCATCACACATAGAAAACCCAATGGTGGTTTAGTCAAAATTCCTTGCATGCCAAGCACGAGGGGCTTGTTTAAGTCCATATAAAGCCTTTTGCAACCTAAAGACATATTGTAAGTGCTTTGAATCTTCATATCCTTGTGGCTGGTCCATATATACTTCTACCTATAAATCACCATGTACGAAGGCATTCTTCACATTCATCTGATGCAAAGTCCATCCTTTTACTATAGCTAATGCAACAAGTGTTCAGACAGTAGACATTTTAGCTACATGGCTGAATGTTTCCCCATAATCCATGCCATAATTCTGTGATATCCTTTTGCTACCAATGGTGCTTTGTACCTTCTTATGCTACCATCATCATTGTGCTTTACCTTGTAAACCCACTTGCAGCTTATGGGTTTCTTTCCTTGTGGCAATGGAACCAGCTTCCATGTATCATTTCCATAAAGGGCAGCCATCTCCTCATCCATAGCTTGTTCTCAATCTACATTTCCAATTGCATCTTCAAAACCAGAAGGTTCAGCATCTTTTATTACCTTGGTCACGTAGGTAGATGACGAGCCATATAACTCTCATACATCAATCATTGCATAAAATTCTACATCCCCCCATATTGTGTTGGTCCTAGGTCACTTCTCCTTGTATCATCTGCATGTGCCTTTATTACTTTTGGAGTCTTCATAGAGGGAAATCCAAGTTCCTCATCAAGAATCTTTTCTGAATTGCTTGAATCTCCATCAACGTCTTCAAAACCTGCACATGTTTTACTACCAACAAAAAGCTTCTCTTTACCTTTTTTGGATGTATTTGATGAATTTACTAGACTAAAGTTTCCATGCAATCTTCAACTCCATGGATTTGAGTTGGAACTATTGCTTGGTGATTCATCCGTTCGACTCAAAACTTAAGATTCTGCACTTGATTTTTTAGCATTTTCTTTGTCATTTGATTCAAGATTAAGTCCGTCTTTGGCATCTCCATAGAGGATTTACATTTCATCAAATACCCACATCTTTGCTCACCTTCACCTGTTGTGTGAGTGGGTTATAACATTTATTGGATTTGAACATAAAAAGCATCCACTTTTAATTTGCAGATTAAAGAAAGGTTTGTATGGGCTGAAGCAAGCACCACGTGCTTGGAATCAAAGATTGACTGAGTACCTCACAAGGTGTGGGTATAGTTCAATAGTGTAGATCCTTCTCTCCACATGAAGAAAAGAAGATGACAAGCAACTATACATTTGCATACATGTGGATGATCTCATCAAAACAAGAAGTAATGCTGCAAGAATACAAGAGATAAAGACAAAACTCGATAAGGAGTTTGAAATTTCAGATTTTGGTAAGCTATTAAATTTGGAATGAGTGAATGCAAACCACTCACTCAACCTATGGACACAAATGTGAAGCTATGCTCAAATGATGGAGAGATGTTACATGATGTAACTAAATACAAGAGTATTACAGGCTCATTGATCTATGTTATGATCACAAGACTAGATTTGTGTTATATCATTGGAGTTCTTTCTCAATTTATGCAGACTCCAACAAGTGAACATGTAAATTCAACCAAATGAGTGCTAAGATTTGTGAAGCACATAGTCAATCATGCCTTGTTTTATAGATATGATGAAGAATTTCAAGTGAAGGGCTTTAGTGATGATGATTGGGCTTATTCGAAGGAAGATAGAAGATCCACTTCGGGTTATGTATTCATGATAGGCAGCAAACCTATCACATGGATCTTGAAGAAGCGCCCTACTATTGCACTATCATTTATAGAAGCTGAATATAGAGGATTAGCCTTTGGAACTTGTGAAGCTATGTGGATTAAGAAGCTCTTCGTTGATCTTGATGTGTAGGTAGAGACCATTCCAATTTATGATGACAAGGTGTCAAGTATTCACTTGACAAACAATCCAATGTTTCATGCATGAAGTAAGCACATATAAGTGCACTATCATTATGTTTGAGAAAAAATTTTGAGAAAGGATGTGGATATAAAGTTCATTAGAATTAATGAACAGGTTGCAAACATGTTTACAAAGTCCTTAGATGCTTCTAAACTAAAGAGGTTCAAGGATGAAATGAAATTGTAGGATATGGATGAAGGTGAAAGCTTGCATGTGGCTGAAGGCACGTAGTGGAGAACAAAAGAGAATCAATCGAAAAACTGAAACGAACGTGAAGAGCAACTACTCAAGGTTGTGGACGAGTTATGGAGAAGAGCTCATGAATTCATCGTGAGAGCTCGTGGTCACTTGGTTACAAAAGAGCAAGGGAGGGATACTCAGAAACAGAGGAAGAAGGCATTGTGGTCGTGATCCGAAGTCGAGATAGAAAAGCAAGTGACATCCAACTTAGGCTAAATGATGATGACATGATCATAATTCGGTGATTTCTATCCTTGATTAAAAGTTTCATTGTATTTTGATGCTTGAGCATTTTTTGTGTGCAAATATATTCTAGGATCATTGAATTAGCACTTTTTAAATGTATGTAACCTATATGAAAAACAAAAAAAATGGTGCATATGCATGTGTGGCAAATTATAATCCATGTTTATATGTTTGTGCATATATGTTTATGTGTGCATAGAAGGCACATAGTGCTTCAGTCTATCAAATGGTATCAAAAACACATGTGAGTGACCGATAACATGTGTTGTCATAGTTACTCCACTCAAAATTTTAAGCTTCATCTCCAGAGTAGGACGTGTTTCAATTTGATTTTAAAAATTTGTTGTTTGAGGCTTTTTGCTTAGGAAGTCTTTCAAGGCGCAACCAATGAGTGAAACGATCTGGTGCTTTTGATGTGAAAGGAGGAGTCTCCTTAGTTATTCTAGAGGAATGAGATTGAAAAGGAAATAAAAAAAACGTGTAAGATGAGGGAGGTGTGTCTAGATAGGCCGAAAAAGAGAAAAAGAGGACTTCGCGAAAGGAAGACTGTGGGCTGAGAAAATGAAGGAAATCATTCTAGTTCGAATGGGGAGGAAGGGAGCTCTGATGGATAAATAAGCAGGTACAAAGCTAGACTTGTGGCTAAGGGTTTTGCACAAACCCAAGGAGTTGATTATGAAGAAACCTTCTCACATGTGGCCAAAATGCCAACCATCAGGGTATTGGTAAGTGTAGCTATGTCAAAGAATTGGAACATGTATCAATTGGATGTAAAAAATGCATTCCTAAATGGCTAGATCCCAACATAGTAGAGAGGGGTTCTTGTGGTGGGTAAATTCTTAAGCCCATTGCATCCATCACTCATCTCTTAAATGAGTTCTTGAGAAGGCATGCCGAACCTCCACAGGCCAATTTAGATGCATTGAAGCTTGACCTAGTCATTTCCTTCCTTAAGATCTTAAGTCCTGAACACAGGACTGAGGTCGAGAGGAGGATAGAAGAGCCTCGTAAGAGGTTTGGGTTGATAGAAGACTGGATCGTAGTGAAGAAAGAAGTCGAACCAATTGTACAGATGAGGCAATGCCAGGCGGTATTCTATGATAGACCTACAGTAGTAGCTCCACAACCACCTAGGGAGGATTTGCTTCCAACGATTTCAAATGTGCTTGCAGCATCAACTTCTGATCATGTTGCATCCACTTCACGATCACCAATGGAGCTACAACTTGAGATTATCAACCGACAAA
Organism: Ceratopteris richardii; assembly: GCA_020310875.1. Taxonomy (NCBI): domain Eukaryota; kingdom Viridiplantae; phylum Streptophyta; class Polypodiopsida; order Polypodiales; family Pteridaceae; genus Ceratopteris; species Ceratopteris richardii. The sequence goes on from CM035407.1 coordinate 39,364,390, forward strand.
TAGAAAATCTTATGATGATGCAAGCATCTATGTCAAAATAAATGGCTTGCATTCATAATAAAGTCTATTCTATGGGATATCAGGACCCCACTCCTCCTTAGGCAAGTACTGGTTATGCAGATGCAATACAAAGAGGTACTATGCCCATTCGGAATATGCAAGGCTATGTGATGCCTCAGCCTGCACCTCCAGTGCAGCCTGTTGCCCAACAGACACCTGCACCACCAGTGCAGCCTACATTTCAAAGTAACATTGGACCTTTTGAGAGACAAGCCACTCGTGGGTTTGGAGGGGCAAAGAGATGTGTATGGTGCGATGCACAAGAGCATTTCTCATATGCATGTGAAGAGCTTAAGCTAGCCAAGGAGCATCAACTAGTAATAGATATAGATAAAAAGCTCTATGACTTTAGGAACCGCCTTCCTGTACTTGTGAATTGGGGAAAGGGGGGAATGAACAAACTTTATGAGAATCTATCTGGCAATAATGCAAGCACATCGGCTGCACAACTAGAGCTGGTAGAGGAGGGAGATGAAGAAGAGCCTAGGCCTCGACCTCAAAGAAACTACTCTATAGAGGCATTAGTGAAAGCCAGGGATGCGATTATGCAGAAGACTACCTGGAAGACTCCTCTAGATCAATTCTCGGTCTATTCACATATAGCCAATGTGGAAGAAAAGAGGAAGAGGGATGAGAGCCTGGAAGAGGCAGAGCCAGAAAGGAGAGTGACGAGGAAGCAAAGTCAAGAGGTTAATGAAGAGAAGGCTAAAGAGCCTAAAAAGCAAGTGTTATTTAAGGAGCTTGTTGCTTTTCAGGCAGAGGCAAAGAAGAAAGAGATAAGAGAGGGAAAGAGGCTAGCTGGGCCAATTAAGATTCAAGAGCCAAGTAAAGAGAAAGAGAAAGAACAAGAGTCCATTAAAAAGACTGATGAAACTCAAGAGAATATTCAAGAGAAAGATAAAGAGAAGAATAAGAAAAAGAAGAAGGCCCCAAAGGCCGTATTAATTTCTGAGTTGGAAAAGAAAAATGATGCAAGAGAGATATTGAATGTTATTCTACTAAAGAGCCAAGTGACCATGTCTTGGAGCAGGTCTTCTCCATAGCGAAGCTGAAATTCAAGGACAACTTTATAAAGTTGATAAAGAGGAAGATGTTTCCACTACGTGAAGATGTAGATATGGAAGAGGCAGCTGAAGATATGCAAGTGACAAATGAAGCGGTTACATTGAGTGATACTTCTGATGATGAGGATGATGAGGTTGCAAGGTGCCATAAGAATTATTTGGGTCCTATCATACCTAATGATGAGATGAGGAGGACAGAACGTGACTTTACCAAGACCTTTTGGGCAAGAGGGACACCTCAAATGAAGGTGAAATTAGGAAGAAATGAGGAATCATGTTTTGCTCTGGCCTTGATTGACCCATGATCAGAAACAAATATGATCTCCAAAAAGCTTTATGATCAGTTTATGTGGACAATAGATAAAGACCATGGATGGAGGATGAGGATGGCACATAATGGCTCGGGAGCACTACTTGGGGCATGCGCATTTGTGCCTGTGACTATAGGAGGGATTTTTGAGGAATTCCACTTCTTCGTCTTGGACCGTTGTTCATATGAGGCTATACTTGAGCAGCCCTTTATAGCTAAAGTGCTAATGGAAAATAAGGCGATGGATGATGGGTCTGCCTATGCACAAATCTGTTCAAGATCCGGTCTTCATTCTTTGCAAGTTATGACAGTGTGCCCAAATCACTCAAGAAACAGAAAGAATATAAGAAAGAGACCCATTAACTCTCATGACCATGATGATTGTATGCCTGTAGGAGAGTATGGGGCTTTTGCTGAGTGACAATTATATTAGGATCCACTATTGAGCGAGACAATAGTGGGGATTGGTTTGATGTCTCGCAGGATTTTGTACAAACTTTTGAGAGTTTTTCCATTTATTCATTTGCATTTAAGGTGTTGTGCTTACAGAAAGAGAATGTTTCAAATAAGTTTAGAAAAATTCATGAAAGACATTATAAAGATTTAGGAATCATGTTGCTTGACAAGAGGATAGAGGATGTGATCGAGTTGCAGAGGATTTTGACTACTCTAGAAGATCTTGAGTAGGCATTTGAGAGAAATGAGAAATCAGAAATCATTATGCTCAGCTCTATCGAAGAGTATGAGATGACCGATGAGTTCATGAGAGGAAATGAAGCAAATGTGAACACAAAATATAAGACTGTGGATAAGAAAGTGAAACCTATAGCTCATCCATTGCTAGAAGATAGTCATGAGAAGTACCTACAAGTGTCAGATGACCCTATGCTGAGACGACGATAGCTCATAGGGAATCATTTTACCGATGAGACTATTTAAGAGATCAAGTTTGGAGAAACATCATTCATGAGAGAAGAAGAGAAAGAGAAGTTCATTTAAGTCATCAAGAAACATGAAAAAGCATTTGCATTTTTCCCACATGAGATAGGGTGTGCAGACCCGAAACAAGTACCTCCCATGATTATATTTATAGTGCCACATATACCATGGAATATCTGGCCTATACTAGTCCCAAAGGCTCACTTACCTGAGCTCATGAGGCTGCTAAAGGAAAAGATTTCCATGCAGATATTGGAACCATCCTCGGCTCCATATTCGAATAGGTGGTTTATAGTCCCTAAGAAATCTGGGAAGCTTTGTTTTATTCAAGATCTACAACCTGTGAATAAAGTCACAATTAGAAATGTAGGGATAGAACCTATAGTAGATGAGTTTGTTGAGGCGTTTGTTCGGCATTCATTCTACTCTATGGGCGATCTGTATTCAAGGTATGAGCAGTTTCAATTGGTTATTGAGAGGAGAGATATCACGACCATGAAGACTCCATTGGGCCTTGTATGCATGTGTACTTTGCCACCGGGAGCGATAAATTTTGTGGCTCACATGGTGAATGGCATGAACCTAGTTTTACGAGAATTTATACCATTTGTGAATATGCCGTTCATTGATGATATTCCTATCAAGGGATGTGAGGAAAGAGTGAAAGATGAGAGTTTAGATGCTTCTGGGTGCAGAAAGATTGTAAGTGATCATATTGTTGACTATGAGAAAATATTTGAGAGATTTGAAGATGTGGGGCTAACACTTTCTTTAAAGAAATCTATTTTTGGTATTGATGAGATCCTCATTGTAAGACATCTCTGTGGACATTATTGTTGGAACAAACCAATCACAAATTGGTGATTACAAAGAGCTTGAAGAAAGTTTATGGTCAGATTGAAGTGAAAGAAATCACTTGAGAAAGTGAAGAAGATTTCAGAATGATAGCTTGTATACATATGTACATTACATTTGGAAATTTTTGTAATCTGAGTATAGATAATTCTTAGGATGATAAGGAGTAATGCAATAGACACGGGATAAGTCTACAACCATATGTATATAAGTCAATGATGTAAAGAAATATGTATGAGAGAGTCATTTTGATGACAAGTGTCTTAGAGAGATGTATGGAGAGTTTTACTCAAGAAATTAGCTACGGGTTTCTCTCTGAGTTCTCTCAGTCTGATCATGTGGATCAAAAATCCTTTTGTACACATCTAATCTAGAAGCTAATGAAGCTATGTTCAAATTTTTATGATCTAATTCCTTTTCTACTGTGAGAATGATCAATAGGAACATTTGTATGTAGAATCTGCAGATAGACTTCTCAGAGTCGCGCACTTTTTTGTGTCAATGTTTTGGTTAGATCTCAGTGCACAGTGTAAAGTTTTTAATGACTGAGCATTCAAAATCTAAGTTAGAAGGTAAGGAGGCTATGGCTAAAAGCATTTAGCGAAACGGGATTTGTCCTGTGAGAAATCAACTTAAGAAGTTGACCATGTCAAAGTCACCATTCTTGGAAGACAGTTTTTGACATATCTTTGATCTTAAGTATAAAATCAAAGTTTTAATGATTCTTTTGAAGGATCAATGGTCAATATGATTGCACAAAAGTAGCTTAAAGGTATGTATACTATTAGATTGAAGAAATCTGAAGATATGTGCATGTAAGGAAGTCAATCTTTGAAGCAGACTTCTTGAAGAAGAAAACTTCTCACTTAGAGAATTGTTCATGGTTGATTTGGTAAATCAAAGTAATATTTGTGTAAAGATTGGTCTACAACTAATATAGAAGTGATCTTAGATCAGTATAGATCAAGCATTTGGAGATTAAAAAATCTCCAACAGTGGTATCAGAGCTGAAGGTGCAATACAAGTGAAGTAAAGGCTGTGGAAGTCTCGATTGCTGCAGATATTGAAGTTCTTTCTAATCAAAGGTGGATAAGGATAAATTCTTGAAGACAACCTACAGAAGTTCAAAGCACGAGTTCGAAAGATCAAGAAGGATCAAAGCTTCATATCAAAGGTACACTCTATTATCGTAAACCATAGTAATTGCAGACACAGAAGATCAAAGTATGGGAGAAAGCTTGCAAATTGATAAGCTAGATAGGGAGAACTATCCAGCTTGGTCCATGAGGATGGAGGCACACCTCATGAGCAAAGACTTGATGGCAGCCATTACAGGAGAAGAAGAAAAGCCTGAGTTTACAGATCCTAGTATTCCAACTAGGGAAGAGCTTGCAGATTTGAAGACTTGGATGAGAAAGGATGCTCAAGCTAGGAGCATCATTTACATGGCTGTAAATGATTATCTTCTACCTTACATCAGAGGATTGGAAAGTGCAATAGATGTTTGGAATGCTTTGGAAGAGCACAAATAAGTCAAGGAAATCCTCACTATGGGCAGAGTTTACAACTTTCAGGAAGAAGAGCTCACAATCAATTTCTGATTATGTGGCAAGGATGAAGGATATTGCAGATAGCTTGGGAGTAGTAGATGAAGACATTGAAGAGGATAAGTTGGTAAGGCAAATACTTACAGGTCTGAGAGGAGATGAGAAGTGGAAGCCTTTCATATTGTCCATAGAATTGTCACTTGATCATTTTACTCCTGATCTTCATCAATTGCTAGGACACATGCTAACTTTTGAGCAGGACATTAAAGGAGACAATGATAGAAGTACAAGTCAAGCCATGTACTCCAAGGATAAGAAAAAGAATGGCAAAGGGAAGCAGTCGACTGATGATGAAGGATCTTCAAGTCAAGCTAACTTTACAAAAGGAAAAATGAATTTCAGAGGTAAAGGAAGAGGAGGTAAGAACAAAGATAATACTAAAGCTTGTTGGATTTGTGGCAGAACCAATCATTTGCCAAATGATTGTTGGTATAACAATCAAAATGCAGGAAATAATAATGAGAATTCTAATCAAAGAGGTAGAGGAGGCAGAAATCAAAGAGGCAACTTCAGAGGAAGAGGTGGTAGGACATCATATGCTAGAGGAGGTGGAAGAAGCTTTCAATCTCAGTCCTACAACAACAATTTCATGAATCAGTAGGAGAAGATCAGAGGGTGTTTTATATTGACTCAGGATGTAGCAATGATCTGAGTGGAAATATACACTTGATGACTGATATGGAAGCAAAGGTGAATGGACATACAGTTCAGACAGGTGACAATACCAAACATAAAGTGGAGAGCATTGGATCAGTGAAGACAAAGAGTGGAAGTACACGCTTGAGCAAGGTACTTTATGTTCCTACTATTCCTAAAAATTTGATAAGTGTAGGGCAAATTGTGGAGAAGGGATATGAAGTCAAATTTACAAATGATGGTGTCTATGTGCAAGATCCAAATCAGGGATATAGAAACATAATTGCAGGTAAAAAGGAAGGAAGGTTGTTTACTCTCAAAGTCCAAGGTAATGTGGGACATGCTTTATTTACTTATGGAAGTCAAAAGATATCTGAGTTAGACCTATGGCATAAAAGGCTAGTTCATTTCAATGAGAGAGCTATAAAGGAAATGTCAAAGAATCAGGTGGTTCTTGGTTTACCAAAAATTGAAGGGCAACACATGGTGTACAAGTGTGAAGCTTGTCAATCAGGTAAAGCACACAAAAGCTCTTACAACAAATCAGGGTACAAGTATTCAAATATGCTTGAATTGGTTCATACACATGTGTGGGGTCCCTCAAGGGACTATAGCATAAATGGATCTAGGATTTCAGCTCAAAGGGTACTTAGATATATCAAAGGAACCCTAAGTGAAGGTCTGTATTATGGATTTACTTCTAACACAAGAATCAAAGTGTTTAGTGATGCAGATTGTGCAGGTGATTCAGATGATAGAAGGTCTACTCATGGGTATCTATGTTATATTGGAGATAAATTAGTTTCTTGGTGTTCAAAGAAGCAACATAAAGCTGCTTTGTCATCCACAAAAGCTGAGTATAAAGGAATGGTAGAAGCTGCAAAAGAAGTAATATGGTTAAAAACCTTGTTGAAGAGTTTTGGAACTGATCAGAGTCCTCCAATTATTTTTGGAGACAATATGAGTTCTTTGTATTTGGCAGCTAACCCTAGTTTTCATGCCAGGACTAAGCATATACAGATTCAATATCATTTCTTGAGGGAAAAGGTACTTGATAAAGAGATTGAAGTGATGTATACTTCAACAAAAGAACAAGTTGCAGATATGATGACAAAAAGCTTGGATGGACCTAAGCTACAGAGATTCAAAGAGATGGCAGAAGTGAAGAAGAATAGAATAATCACAATTAGTGATTGAGGGGGAGCTGTTGGAACAAACCAATCACAAATTGGTGATTACAAAGAGCTTGAAGAAAGTTTATGTTCAGATTGAAGTGAAAGAAATCACTTGAGAAAGTGAAGAAGATTTCAGAATGATAGCTTGTATACATATGTACATTACACTTGGAAATTTTTGTAATCTGAGTATAGATAATTCTTAGGATGATAAGGAGTAATGTAATAGACGCGGGATAAGTCTACAACCATATGTATATAAGTCAATGATGTAAAGAAATATGTATGAGAGAGTCATTTTGATGACAAGTGTCTTAGAGAGATGTGTAGAGAGTTTTACTCAGGAAATTAGCTACGGGTTTTTCTCTGAGTTCTCTCAGTCTGATCATGTGGATCAGAAATCCTTTTGTACACATCTAATCTAGAAGCTAATGAAGCTATGTTCAAAGTTTGATGATCTAATCCCTTTTCTACTGTGAGAATGATCAATAGGAACATTTGTATGTAGAATCTGCAGATAGACTTCTCAAAGTCGCGCATGTTTTCGTGTCAATGTTTTGGTTAGATCTCAGTGCACAATGTAAAGTTTTTAATGAGTGAGCATTCAAAATCTAAGTTAGAAGGTAAGGAAGCTATGGCTAAAAGCATTTAGCAAAACGGGATTTGTGCTATGAGAAATCAACTTAAGAAGTTGACCATGTCAAAGTCAGCATTCCTGGAAGACAGTTTTTGACATATCTTTGATCTTAAGGATAAAATCAAAGTTTTAATGATTCTTTTGAAGGATCAATGGTCAATATGATTGCGCAAAAGTATCTTAAAGGTATGTATACTATTAGATTGAAGAAATCTGAAGATATGTGCAGGTAAGGAAGTCAATCTTTGAAGCAGACTTCTTGAAGAAGAAAACTTCTCACTCAGAGAATTGTTCATGGTTGATATGGTAAAGCAAAGTTTTGTGTAAAGATTGGTCTACAACTGATATAGATGTGTTCTTAGATCAGTATAGATCAAGCATTTGGAGATTAAAAAGTCTCCAACAATTATGGCCGCATGCCATAGCCCCAGAAAGTTGAGGTTATTAGCAGGATCTCTAAGGTGTATCATAATGTTAGTGAGTTGAGAAGGTTTCTAGGAGCCTGTGGATTCTATGTGATATGGATTCCTCACTTTGCTCACGTTGCGAACCCCTTATATGACCTTCTAAGAAACAGAAAGAAGTTTGTATGGACAGAGAAACACTCGAGGGCGATGTGTAGACTGAAGCAACTGCTAATTGAAGCCCAAATTCTGAAGTGTGTTGACTATTCAGGTCAGAGGCCTATCATTTTGACCAATGATACCAGTCCTATTGGTATAGGTTGGGTCATAGGGCAAGATGATGATGAGGGGTAGAGATATGAAGTGCGCTTTGGTGCTAAGATTCTGCACACCACTCAAAGGAAATTTCCATAGATTAAGAGAGAGCTATGCGGACTGGTGACTACTTTAAAGACCGATAAAGAGTATTTCATTGGGGCGAATGTGATAGTTGAGACCGATTGTCTTCCACTCATTTGCATGATAGAAAATTGTTCATCTCTGGACATTGCTATGCTTAGATGGATCTCTTATGTAAAGTTTATAAATCTTGCCTTTGTTCACATAGTTGGCAAGTCGAATACAATGGCTGACATGCTTTCAAGAGCGAAATTCAATGATGAGTCTGATGATGATGATGAGGTAGAGAGAGATACACACATGATGAGGTACGATCCATTGGTGTATGTGTATAAGCACTTTCTTGAGAGTGAGTATGATGGCAAGTGGAGAGACATAGGAAGATATCTGAGTACTCTCAAACATTTCCCAAGCTCGTCCATAAATAATTATAGATCCATCAGGCAAAAGTCGTACAACGTTTTCTTGAAGGATAGGCTTAAAACCCTATGGCAGGGCAAAAAGGATTCTATGCTACGTATGATAAGATTAGGGAAGCCTACTCGTGGCCAGGGATTTATGTGAGTGTGAGCGGTTTTGTGGGCACTTGTGCTACATGCCAGTTGCATTTGTCAATTAGGCATAGAGAACCATTACATCCGACTTACCCTCCTTGTATCCATTACAAGTGGGTGGTTGACCTTGTAACCATGCCCAAAGGGATAGATAAGATTGTTGGGAAAGATGGATGGATGATCCAGGAAACTGAGTAGGTACTGCTAAACCTGCTTTGTACCAGCCCTCTTTAGCTTCAGACTTGATTAGTAGACTTCCTTAGCTTTCAAATGACACCAAGAAATAGCCTATGTCCTTTGGAAATGTTGTATGTAATAATTGAATCAAAACAGACAACTTTCGAAGTAACAAACTCAAGAAAACCTTCTATTTTGGTCTAGACACCTGCTGAATGTTTTGCTCAGTGTGACCAGCACAGTAGCAATTGATAAAATTCCTTCTAGGGGTATTCAATTAGCTTAGTAAGCTACCATTTTCAAGTGTAATGATGTAAAATAATGAACTATGCTAAGAGAAATTAATTTAGCAAGATTTGGTATACCCTCGACTTTTTAGGACTGTAGCAGAGATAGACTAGTGAGCACCTCGACGATGATTTCTCTGAATTGGCTGATTGAAATCACTTCAAACTTTGGTAGCCTGTAGATGACTTTGAGCTAAATCCAACAAGCTTTGAATCACGGAATTTGGTGGAGTATTGACTGAGATATGCCCTTGACAAGTAGACAGACTTTGGAGTAGACAATCAGTGAACACAAAGATGAATGATGTAAATGTATCTATAGATTAACACTTGTGTACAATCCCATTGGCATGACAAGCATTGCCTAATGGTGTAGAGAGGTGTAGGCTATGATGTGGTCCTCACACACACTCAATGACAGTAGAATGAAGCTCGGGAGTGATCTCTCTAACCGCGACTTTTCTTGATCACTTTTATATGTGATGACTAAGAATTTGAATTCAAATTCAAATTCTTGGCTCCCTATGATCAAGCTCCTAAAGGTTTGGAGATATTCTCTCAATCAAGTGAGCTACTTTTTCCACAAATCAATTAGGTAGGTGATTACAAAAAAAGACTCCAAGTCAATTAGACTTTTACATGAGGTAAAGTGGTAAGTAATCACTAGCATATGTTTCTATGGTTCTTCATGCATGTAGAGTCTTCATGATATCTTCCAAGCCAAATGTGTAGGCTTGTGATTTACACCAACAGCTCCCCCTCAAGCCAAGCATTTTGGCTTAAGTCTTAATCTTCAATCTTCAAGTACATCCTGCAATCCAATCATAGATTTGAACCTGCAAAGTTTGGTTCCATCCAAAGCTTTAGTCAGCAAATCTGCACATTGCATGTTGGTTGATACATAAGTCAGCTGAATGTCCTTGCTTAGCAACTTCTCTCTCACATAATGGTAATGTACGTCTATGTGTTTTGTCCTAGCATGATAGGATTAGCTGCAAGGTGAAGAGAACTTGTATTATTTCCAAAGATAATTGGAGGCCTAGTATATAAGCCCAATTCTGTATACAAAAGCTTAATCCAGATTGCTTCTTGAGTGGCATTAGCTACCCCTCTATACTCTGCTTCTGTAGAAGACAATGCAACACTTGGTTGCTTCTTTGCAGACCATGAAATTGGTTTGTCACCTTCAAAAGAAATGTATCCTGAAGTGCTCCTCCTATCATCGTTGCATCCTGGCCAATCTGCATCTGAATAGACTTTTATATCAATATCTAAAGTATAAGGAAAATACAAACCATGGTTTTGTGTACCCTTGAGATACTTCAATATTCTTTTGGCAGCCTCTAAATGAGGTATCCTTGGCTTCTGCATAAATTGACTTAGTAAACTAACTCCATATGCAATATCGATTCTTGTAAGGGTAGCATAATTCAAGCTACCTACCATACTTTGATAACCTGTAATGTCTTGGACTTCATCACCTTCATGGGCACTTAGCTTTAGGTTCACCTCCATTGGAGTGCTTGTTGCTTTAGCCTCCTGCAAGTGAAACTTCTTCAACATGTCCTGTATATACTTCTTCTGAGTAATGTATATCCTTGAATTAGTATAAACTAATTCAAGTCCCAAAAAATATTTCAATAATCCAAGATCATTGATCTTGAACTCCTTCATCATTTGACTTTTGATGTATCTGATTCCATTGACATCATTACCTATAATGATGATGTCATCAACATAGACACAAAGATAGATTACCTCTGAATTACTTCTCTTAATGAATAGAGAAGTGTCTACCTTGCTCATAAGAAATCCTTGGTCTTGGAGGTGTGTAGTTATCCTGTAATTCCATGCCCTAGGTGCCTGCTTCAATCCATATAAAGCCTTCTTTAATTTGCAAACATAAGTTACCTTCTTAGGGTCTTCATAGCCAAGAGGTTGTGACATATAAACCTCTTATGAGATCCATCCATTCAAGAAAGCATTCTTGACATCCAATTGGTACATGTTCCAATTCTTTGATGCAGCCACACTCACCAACACTCTGATTGTTGGCATCTTGGCCACAAGAGAAAATGTTTCTTCATAATCAATGCCTTAGGTTTGTGCAAAACCCTTGGCTACCAATCTGGCCTTGTACCTGTTAATTGTGCCATCAGAATTCCTTTTCAATTTATAGATCCATCTGGACCCTATTACCTTCATGGAGTCCTTCTTGGGTACTAACTCCCATGTATCACTCTCCTTGAGTGCTTCAATCTCCTCATCCATAGCCTCTTTCCATTCTGATTTGGTGATTTCTTCTTCATATGAATGTGGTTCGTCATTTAACAAATCCTTTGCAAGATAAATTGAATGTTTAGTAACAAGAGATGTATCATACCCATATCTAATAGGTTTTTTCCTTTCTCTCTGAGATCTTTTGATTGATTGAGTGGAAGATTCAGGTATGTCTTCAAGCTTCTTCATCTTCATTTTGCCTTTGGACTTCCATGCCTTGAACTCTTCAAGGTTGATTGTATCTTCATCATCTGAACTTCAGTCTTCTTTCTGAATTGGTTCCTCCTTTGTGAGTTTTGGAAACTCCTCTTCCAAATCATAGGGTAGTTTGACCTTCCTGCATTCATTCTCATACCAAGAATCATTCTCATCAAAGATCACATGTCTGCTTACCATAAATCCCTTATTGGTGGGGTTATAAAACCTGTAACCTTTTTGATTTAGGTCATATCCAATGAAAATACCTTTTTCAGCCTTTGGATCTAGCTTTCCTCTTACCTGTGAAGGAATGTCTACATACGCTACACATCCAAAAATTTTGCAATGATCTAATGATGGTCTCTTACCATGCCAAGCTTCATAAGGTGTCATACCATCAAGTGATTTTGATGGTAACCTGTTTATGAGATAGGTGGCAGTAGAAACACTCTCTGCCCATAGATAGTTAGGTAATTTCTTCTCTTTAAACATAGATCTAGCTGTCTCAACAATTAACCTATTTCTTCTTTCAGCTACCCCATTCTGTTCAGGAGAGTACCTTGTGGTTATTTCCCTTTTGATGCCTCTGTCTTGCAAGAAGTCCTCAAACTCATTGGAGAAGTACTCACCTCCTCCATCTGACCTTAGCCTCTTCAAATTCCTTCATGTCTGATTTTCAACTAATGCAAGATATTTCTTAAAACAATTAAATACCTCATCCTTGTGCTTCATAAAGTATAACACAGTCCATCTGCTATAATCATCAATAAAAGACACATAGTACCTTGAACCTGAGAATGAGGGGTCTTTTCTAGATCCCCATACATCTGTGTGTACAAGCTCTAGATAGTCTTCATGTATAAATCCTTTCTTGGAGAACGGTAACCTGTGAGACTTACCAAATTGACAAGCACCACACTTGTAAATCATATGTTGCTTGGATACATTAGGTATCCCAAGCACACATTGGTCCATGCACATCTGCTTTAAGGTCCTTTCTCCTATGTGCCCTAATGTCTTATGCCAAATCTCAAGCTCTGAAAGTGTTTGATCTTTATAACTGTATAATGCAATGTTCTTTGTATCTTCCAACTCAAAAGTGAAAAGTCTACCTGATTTTTCTCCTTTAGCTATCCTCTTGAATCCATGTCTTGGGTCCTCCACGAATGCTCCATATTGATTGAATCTGACCTGCAAACCTTTCTCCACAATCTGACCAACACTCATTAAGTTTTTTGTAATTGTTGGTACATAAAGTACTCAGTTCAACAAATTTTGATTACCATCACAAGTTTTAACATTACCAACTTTAACCATTGAATGTTTTGTATCATCACCTGTTTGGACTTGATGTTTTCCTTTTGGTTCCTCAAGATCAGAGAGTAGTGCCACATTACCAGCCACATGATTTGAACACCCTGAATCAATGTAAAATAAGTGGTCATCATTTGTACCTGACTTTGAAGTCATGTTCATGATCAAGAGAGAGTCATCGTGCTCCTCTGTGTAGTTGTTGTAGTCATTTCTATTTCTGAATCCTCCTTGGTAGTTGCCATTGTAGTTGTTGTTGTAGTTGTTGTTGTAATTGTTGTTGTGGCCTTGGTGATGGTTGAACCTTCCTCTAGACTGAGAGTATCCACCTCTTTGGTAGCCTCTTCCTCTCTGATTTTTGTAATTCCTATAACACTCATATGTGGTGTGGTTTGATAAACCACAAATGTTACATGGTGATGAATTATAGGGTCTCCCCTTACCTTGCTTACCTCCTTTGCCCCTACCTCTTGAAGATCTACCTCTCCCTGCATAGTTGGCTTGGGAGGTAGAGCCTTCATCTTCCACCTTCTTACTCTTGCCTTTATCCTTAGATTTCTTATCATTGTATAGGGCAGAAGAGTTGTTACCTTTGGATGTATCTCCATTCTTTGTGAGCTTTTCTTCATGTGTAAATAGTTGTCCCATGAGAGTTGTAAGATCTGGGGTATGCATGTCCATGTAGAGATCCATTGCAGTGGTGAAGCTTTCCCACTTATCATCAGCCTTGATTCCCTTAATTACCTGCCTCACAATCTGTTCTTCTTCAATTTCTTCTCCTATGCTTGCTAACCGATCTACAACATCCTTAATCTTGGTCACAAATTCTGAAACAGCTTGCTTAGGTTGCTTCCTTAGTGTTGTGAATTCAATCCAAAACTGATTTTTCCTAGCCCTTGTATTGGAGGAAAAATATGATGACAAGGTTTCCCAAGTCTCTTGGGATGTCTTACAATTTCTGATATGAGGTAAAAGAAAGTCAGATATAGAGTTGAGTAGATAAGGCCTTGCCAATGCATCCCTTGCACACCATGTGTTGAGTTTTTCTTGCTCCTCCTTGGTTGGCAAACCTCTTGCTTGGAATGAGGGAAATTCCTCATCTCCTGAGATGTATCCATAGAGACTCCTTCCTTGTAAGTAGGTCTTCATCCTTAGAGACTAAGCTTGATAGTTGTTCCTGTCCAATTTATCAATGAATGAAGGAAAACCATCTCCCATTTTACCTTATTTGCTCTGATACTACTGTTGGGAAAGATGGATGGATGATCCAGGAAACTTAGTAGGTATTGCTAAACTTGCTTTGTACCAGCCCTCTTTAGCTTGAGACTTGATTAGTAGACTTCCTTAGCTTTCAAATGACACCAAGAAATAGCCTATGTCCTTTGGAAATGTTGTATGTAATAATTGGATAAAAACAGACAACTTTGGAAGTCACAAACTCAAGAAAACCTTCTATTTTGGTCTAGACACCTACCGAATGTTTTGCTCAGTGTGACCAACACAGTAGAAATTGATAAAATTTCCTTCTAGGGGTATTAAATTAGCTTAGTAAGCTACCATTTTCAAGTGGAATGATGTAAAATAATGAACTATGCTAAGAGAAATTAATTTAGCAAGATTTGGTATATCCCTGACTTTTTAGGACTATAGCAGAGATAGACCAGTGAGCACCTCGATGACGATTTCTCTGAATTGACGAAATGAAATCACTTCAAAATTTGTGACCATGTAGATGACTTTGAGCTGAATTCAAAAAGCTTTGAATCACTGAATTTAGTGGAGTATTGACTGAGATATGCCCTTGACAAGTAGACAGACTTTGGAGTAGACAATCAGTGAACACAGAGATGAATGATGTAAATGTATCTATAGATTAACACTTGTGTACAATCCCATTGGCATGACAAGCATCGCCTAATGGTGTAGAGAGGTGTAGGCTATGATGTGGTCCTCACACATACGCAATGACAGTAGAATGAAGCTTGGGAGTGATCTCTCTAACCGTGACTTTTCTTGATCACTTTTATATGTGATGACTAAGAATTTGAATTCAAATTCAAATTCTTGGCTCCCTATGATCAAGCTCCTAAAGGTTTGGAGATATTCTCTCAATCAAGTGAGCTAATTTTTTCACGAATCAATTAGGTAG
This sequence comes from Ceratopteris richardii, assembly GCA_020310875.1. Taxonomy (NCBI): domain Eukaryota; kingdom Viridiplantae; phylum Streptophyta; class Polypodiopsida; order Polypodiales; family Pteridaceae; genus Ceratopteris; species Ceratopteris richardii. The sequence continues at coordinate 39,379,432 of CM035407.1, forward strand.
GTGATTACAGAAAAATATTCCAAGTCAATTAGACTTTTACATGAGGTAAAGTGGTAAGTAATCACTAGCATATGTTGCTATGGTTCTTCATGCATGTAGAGTCTTCATGATATCTTCCAAGCCAAATGTGTAGGCTTGTGATTTACACCAACAAAGATGAGATACATTGTACTTGCTAGAGAGGACTTGACCAACCATGTGGAAGATCGAGCTCTTTGTACGAAGACTACTTATAATGTATGCAAATTCCTTTTAGAAGAAGTGATTTCAAGATTCGGTTATGTTGAGAAAGTGGTTGCGGACAGGGGAGAGTTGGATGCAAGAGAGGCAAAAGAGTTCTTTGATCACCAAGGAATTCGATTGTCTCTCACCACTGCCTATAACCAAGAGGCAAATGGAAAGATCGAGAGAGGTCACCCTTCTATTGTGAAGGTGATCTCTAAGGCTTGCAGTGATGACGTAAAGTAGTGGCCTAGATTTCTTCCATTCGCGTTATGGGCTGATAGGATGACTTACACTCGGTCCATAGGTTTCATGTCTACTGAATTGATGTATTGTCAAAAGCCAGTCTTCCCCATCCAGACCGAGATAGTGACATGGTTGATGCTCCCATGGAATGATGGCATGACAAGAGAAGAACTTTTATCATTGACAATAAAGCAGTTAGAACAAGGAAATGAAAGGTTGAAAGAAGCAGTCCAAAAATTAAAGGAGTCAAGGTTAAAGAATAAGATCTATCTTGACAAAACCCATCGAGTCAGACCATGTAGGATTCAGATAGATGATTGGTTGTTGGTGTATGATAGTACATTTGATACCCAATATGATGCTAGGGAGAAATTGACCAAACGATGGTTCGGGCCATATGTGGTGACATCTGTGTTTGAAAATGGAACGTTGCGCTTCACGAGTTAGGCAGAACTCCTTTGAAGTCTTTGATTGCAAGAAAGAGCATAAAGCTATTTAAGAAAAGAAATGAAGCAGATTATGAGATTGAGCAGGAACTTCTGGAGAAAGCTGATGACACTGAGGCTGATGCTGATGAAGAACGATAGATCATGAAGTTGAAGAAAGGCTGGATCAATCAATGATAAAGATGGACTAATATGATCAAGTGAAATGTTTTCGATTTGAATTCTATTTTTTTTTTATAGAGCATATGCATTGCATTTATGTGTATGGTAAAGATATGTATGAATTTATGAAAATCATGTAGAATGAAGATAAAAAATATCTATTATCGGTTTGCATGAAGCATCAGCGACTAAAAATTATATGAATGAAATCAGTTAGCAAACTAGAGTTTTTTGGGAGTGAAATCTTGGGAATGTGATGGCATACTTAGACTGAGTGCATGTATATGTTGATTGATTTGAACACTTAGTGAGTGGGATTCTTTGGGTCCTACTATTTGCTTCCTATGAGATCTTACCTCCATATGTATCATGATTTATGAAAAATCTTCATACTCAAGCCATCTTATAGGTATGTGCATGTTGTTAGTGTGCTTCGATTGTCTAGTACATAGGTGAAACCACTTTCGTCGGGTGATCAAGGCCACGATGTCGCGGGGTTCATAGGAAGGAGAGAGCAATAGAGGGTATATGAATACTTGTGTATTTTATGCTCAAAGAAGGAGTGCTTTGTATGAGAAAACTATAGTTTCTTAAAGTTCCAAGGAGTCTTTAGAACATCTTTGAAGATGAAATGTTTTCACGAACACTTGTCGCCTAAGCATCTTAACCCCTTTGATCTCCCTATGATAGAATTACTAATTTAACTAATCTTTTCTAAATTTTGAGTTGATTCATTGCCTTAATTAAAATAGGCTTTCTAGAGGGGAAAGAGAGAAGAAAGGTGGTTCCTTCCGAATAGGTTGAAGGCCTAAAGTCTTATCAATTCACGGGAATTGACTCGGTTTATGTCCCGAGCAGGTTGAGAGCCCCACTGATTGCAGATTATGATAGGTAAAAACTAAGAACGAATGAATTCCCAAAAATCAAGACGAGGTACCCATGTAATAAACAAGAAATGGATATATCTTTGGATATTGAAAGGCATCTGCCTCATTCCGCACACAAATGCATTGCAAGAATCGGTGGAGTTGACTTGAACACTCCTGTCCCCCTGAAGAAGTTGAAGATAAATATCTCAAAAACACTTGATCTACTTGATAAGCTTCTGACACCCTGCAACGCAAGCCCGTGGCTCGGTGCCCGCTTCTCACCTATTAACATAATCAACCGAAATGTGTAAACTCGCTGCCAAAGTTTGTTGACCGATCACATATCCAGCATACTAGGACAGTACGTTAAGTTTAGAAAATTTTATGCACTGCCGAGAAACCCTCGGCTGGATCTGCTCTCCAGAGAATAGCGAGCCTATCACAATCCACAAACCTGAAATTTTTTTTTTCGCGCGACTCTTCCAATCGGAATCTGAAGCTATGCAGTAAGGTTATGCAAAATAGAATGCAAAAAATTGTCTATCGCTACAATCGATAAAACTAAAACTGTATGTCGACAACTGAGCTCTTCACCTAAGATCTTTCCATATTAATTTTTCACAGCGACATAACCCATGCGATCCTCTTATATTAATCAGCAGTTTCAGATCAAAGTTTATTTCAGTAGCAACCAAGAATCCAGCACTCCTATCTCTATCTCTAAATCTACATAATCAAAAATACCTTGAATTTCCAACATGAATGGCTTTGAAATATCTCCCAGAATCTACTGTGAAAATTTTACCATAGACCGAGTAGAGTGTAGTGATATCCTCGATACATGGCAGATGACTGCAAGAGGCTCTCGAAGATCCTAAAAAAAAAAACTCTCCATACGTGCTATTAGCATGCTGCAGCCAGAAGATTTCTCTGGCAGCTTTTTCGTAGTGATTGCTTGTTTATGTGACATGATTAATCATTGATATGATGACAAAAAAAAAATAATCTTCAAAACTAGAACATGTCTTCATTCAGGTGCAACCTGCAACGTACACTCTTCAAGAACTATGTTTGTGTGCATACTGAGATAACAAGTCATCAAATATATAGAATCATAGAACTTCTTGATAAGTGTGTAAATCACAGTCTCGTATGAGATATTTCAGTATATGTATTAAGTCATTATCACATCACTTACATCCTCAATGCATACAACTTGCAATATATAATATTCAAGCGCTGCTATCTCATCAGCATATATGCATATTAATGAAAGCTCATATACTGTTGCAATCTTCAGCAGATTTATAAACCACAGTTACATATGAATACTCTCACATAACCTGCTTTCTTGATGTATATGAAAAAAAATGTCGTTTAGGCATATGCGTTCATCTTCATATCGATACATGCTATGCTTCATCTTTATAAGCAAATATGGAACGTTACAATACTCTCAGAAAATGGGTTACCGAAGATATATGATTGTTTCTGTAGATTCTTCATCAACGCAGTATGAATGACTTCAAATGCTTGTTGCTCCTCCCGTTCTCAACTGCTTAAGAATCCAATTTGGCTCATATATTTCGTCGCTGAATTGTTGCCTTGATCTCTTCTTCTGACCGTAGTCTCAATTGGCATAGTCTAGAAAGCCTCCAAGAAGAATATAAGACTGATCACGACACCTAGTTCAAGCTCCAGCGCTCTTTTCTCCAGGTCAGCAGATAGATTCTTCTCCGAAGCTTGGCGTGTTACAGTAATCTCCTCTGATTTGATATTCGGGTGGCCTGATGCCTTTTGAATATGCTGCCCCGATGTCAGATGCTGAGCATGTGCCTTACTGCTGCGATTTCCCCTGAGAATTGTGTATTGCACGCGTTACAAGCCAAGCCAGGACGCATGGCTGAAGAGAACACGTAAGACAGTAAATCCAATGTAATGAAAAACAAATTTTTCTCCGTGCCAAATTAGAGCCGAAAACGATTGAGCTAACTCCAAAACTTTCTTACGTGAATCCCTGAAGAGCTCTGCTACTTACCTCACAAGTTCCACGTAGCTCCTTCCATATTCGTAATTATTTTTAAATGATATAGTAAAAAGGTGTATGTACAACTAATGAATATGCTTATGTGCACACAGGTACTTGCATATTTATTATATACAAACATATATGTACACTTATATATGCATGCAAAGACACTCATGCATAAAGAACACTCTTGCTCACAGATAAATTTGATTATATTTTGAATAACAAAACTGGTGGTCTCTATGATGTCAGACATAATCTTCGTATTTTGATTCTTAACAAAGAAAACATTTAATTTTTGCCTCCAAATGGAGTCCTTATTATGAGAAATATGAACATGTACACATACACATATAACTACATAAGATGTTATATCTCATCATATTTTAAATGAGGGATGAAAGGATAGAGATCACCATGGTTTTAGTCAATTTATCGTCTTTTCATTCAAATTGATTTGATTTCCCGAAATGGTTCTCAAGCTTGAGTGTCAATTCTTGACCACATCCACCCCCTCTGAACCTGTGCATCCTCTGGATGCACCAACCTGCATACATAACATCAAACATAAGCAAGGATCAAGTAGTCATAGCATATAAACAGGATTTAAAGAAAATTTTAACTTGATGCATGAAATCTGGAAACACATTGAACTCGGCATACATTAAGAGAAGAGAGGTAGACAAAAACATCTCATACAACATATCAGAATACACTAATGCACTTAGACTAGAAATCATATGAGTAAATCGAAAACTTCTTAGCTCTCTCGTTAACTCGACCCGGTCAGATCTAGTAGCCTATCCGAAGCATTTGCATATACCAGTCTTCACTAACTCGATTTATGAAACTCGCTTCTGGCTTCCCTATTGATCTTCTATCATCCGAAGCCCCTTCAGACCCTTTTCTTATTTTTCTCATATTTTTATTCTGTTTTTCTTTATTTTAATTCTTTATCCCAGCTCAACCTTTATATCTTTGCTTTTATTTTTATTTATTTATTTTTCCACACTTTTCGGCCTATGTCGAAATCGGATGCGACTCGTGGACCTGACCACCCGGCCAGGTTTAGCCCACCCATCTATCGACCCGACATAGCGCACGATTCACAATGTCAGCCTCATACGAAATCAACGTCAGCTCGTGGCTCTGACCACCTGGTCAGAGTGACTCCACCCGCCTATCAACCCGTATGAGCGCGTAACAACATGTAGGTTAGGCCATACCACACAACTAGCGTCAGCTCGTGGCCCTGATCACCCGACCAAGGTAGTTCCACCCGCCTACTAGCTCATCGCAGCACCCAACAACACATACACATACATGTAGATAGTTGGCTGGTATAAGAATTCTTTTCTTAAGATATAATCTGTCTGAAGATTAGGTCAGATGAGAGATCAAGAGTAGAAGTCGAAGTGTCTCACTCATCAAGTGTTTGTAAACACTACTATATACAGATACTTAGTCTAGGTCTTCCCTTCACCTTCCTAGGTCTTGCTCTCGAAAGTTCTAGTCCATCTTCTAACCTTACTCATATAATCCTGGCCCTTATACATTACATGTAATCTAATTAGTGGCACGAGATTTTTGTTCTACTTAATTTTCCTTAATTATGCATTTATTTACATATCATATGCCCAACCCATGTAGTCTTTTCATACGGATATATATATATATACATACATACACATATATACATGAGGAAAAGAAACTGAAACAATAACATCTCACCAGTATAAAATCAGAAGCCGCTCGAGCTTGTCGCCTTTAATCATTCTTTCTCTAAAAAAAAACTTGAACTTGGTCATCTTGCATAAATCAGAGGCTTATTTCACACGAATCTATATAAAAACAATTATTCAAAAAGGAAAATATTACCTGGCTTTATTTATATACATTGATATTTATTTTCTTGCCGATCTCCAAGGATCTTCCCTGACTTTATTCTTCATAAAAAAAACCTAACTTGATTCAAAATAAACATTATTTACACATATCTTTAATACAACATTTTAATTTATCTTTAAGACGTCTCACCCCCTTCACGTTCCCTATGGAACAAGCCAAGCTGTTGTAAGAGTTCTGCATATTCTGCTAAGTCACGACTATATACAAGAAGTGCTGTTGGGTCCACTTCCATATATGACTCACGGTCATCCGAAGTATCATCTTCTCCATATGTTCGTGCCCTTCGATACCTGAGTATACTTCTTTCATTTGATGATGATATCAAGGTCTCCCTAGTGATACGATCTTTAACAAACTCTTCTATAGGAATTCTTTCTTCATTTTCAGGTGTAGGGAGCAAGTAAGTTGATATGAAAGAACTATCTAAGGTTCTTCCTTCAGGCACACTCCTTGACGTCTCTCTAAATCTTTCAGGAATGCTACCCTCAGGAATGGATGTATCATTGGAATCTTCACTGTCCATTCCAGATCCTAAGATAGTTAAATAGTCCAATCAAACCTAAAAAAAAACTTCCTATTAATAACCTGGTCACAAATCTCTGTGAGTATCCTGCAAGGAACAAAAATTAATATCAATAGAAGGTCATGAATAAGTAAAACACATACATTTACTTTATTTGCTGCTTTATTTATTTATTACATCTAGACGGATTCATATCTTGTTATTTGTCTACATGGTTTTATTATATACATACATATATATATACGTGTTTATATATATATATGCACCATCTTACGATATAATTTATTTTAATCATTTTCCTTATTGATGTCTTCATCTTCATCATCTCCACTTCCTTCCTCTTCACTTCCCTCTTCTTCGTCTTCATTTATTATCGTCTCATAATTCTCATTCTCTCTTCTTTTAAAGAGCTTAACTCTCTTTCCAGCAATTAAATCCTTTAACTTGGTCCCATCTAATTCTCTAAGTGAATATGTTCCATTATCAAAAACTTTACATACCACATAGGGACCAAACCATCTCTTAACCAGTTTTCTTCGAGCCTCATATTGAGTATTCAGTGAGCTATCATAGACAAGTACCCAGTCTCCTTCCTTCAACCTTTTTGGCCTTAACCTGTGGGACTTGTCAAATGCAATTTTATTTTTCTCTCTAGAAGCTCTAAGCTTAAATGCAGCTTCTTCTACCAGATTTTTTCCTCTTTCTAGTTGAAGAATCCGCACTGCTAGAAGATCTTCTCTTGACACCTCATCTTCCCAAGGCAAGGAAGTCCATGCTAAAGCATGTGACTCCGTCGGCAAAATAGGTTTTTGACAATACATCAGTTCTGCTGGCATATATCCAGTAGTTCTAGTGTATGTCATCCTGTCTGCCCAAAGGGCAAAGGGAAGGTAATTTGGCCAATTCTTTATTTTCCCCTCACAAGCCTTAGCCAAAGCTTTAATAATTGGTGGATGAACACGCTCAATTTTTCCATTAGCTTCAGGATTGTAAGCAGTGGTGAGTGATAATCGAATTCCATATTTTTTAAAGAAGTCTTTAGCTTCCTGAGCATCAAGCTCACCTTTATCGGCAACTATTTTCTCCACATAACCAAATCTACTAAACACATCTTCTAGTAGAAACTTGCATACATTGCTTGTAGTTTTCGTTCTTAGAGCTCTTCCTTCAACATGATTTGTTAGGTCTTCCCTTGCTAATACAATATACCTCATCTGATGCACCCCTAATGGCATTGTAACTAAATCAACAACCCACTTATAGTGAATATTAAGAGGATAAGTTGGATGTAATTCATCTCTGTGTCTAACATTGGAGTACATCTGGCAAGGTTTACAAGTGGCTACGTAATTTTGGGTATCCACATACATCCCAGGCCACCAGTATCTTTCCCTTATCTTTTCATAAGTTCCTTGAAAGCCTTTATGACCGGCCCATAGTGAGCTATGCATCTCACGCATAATCCTTCCTCTCGATTCTTTACAACCTACAACTCGCTGGGGCATCTTACCCATTCCAATCCTTCGCTTCCAGAGTAATCCATCTTTCAGGAAATAATTGCTTGACTTTCTTCGAATGGTATGAAATTTTTCTTTGCTCCAACTAAGATCAAGACACTTCATACTTAAATATCTCCCGATTTCCTTCCACTCATTTTCATATTCGTCTTCATTGAATCTTTCTATTATTCCTATTTGGATCTTGTAAGGTTCTTCTTCTATCCATCTATTATCTTTCCCTCTTCCTAAGCTATTTTGAACTTCCTTTGAAGACTCAGTACAAATTCCAAGCCTTTCATTTTGACGCTTAGGCTCTTTTCTATTTAGTCCAGTAGATGCTTCATTTAGGCTTAGATTATGTACATGTGAAGCATAAAAGTCCAGACCTATCCCTTCATCATTAGAAGTCATTGAATCTTCATTTTCATATATAGCTCGTGATAGCATATCAGCCACCACATTATTCCTTCCAGCTATATGAACAAACTCAGGGTTTAGTGACTTAATATATGCTATCCATCTTAACATGGCAATATCTGCAGTGGAACAATTCACGATCATTCCCAACAATGGTAAACAATCTGTTTCTACTACCACATTTCCCCAATCAGATATTCTTTATCATTTTTTAGTGCAGTCACTATTCCCCAAAGCTCTCGCTTAATTTGAGGGTAACCTCTCTGGCGAACATTTAGAACTTTAGCTCCGAAACGAATTGCATATCTTTTTCCTTCATCATCCTCTTGGCCAATCGCCCAACCTATACCTGTCGGACTTGTATCTATGGTGATATAAATTTCTTTATTATCAGTATAATCAGCCTTTCTAAGCAATGGAGCTTCTGCAAGTGCTTTCTTTAATTTTCTCATAGCTTGAGTATGGATATCTTTCCATTGAAATCTTTGCCCTTTCCTAAGCAATTGATAAAGTGGGTCAGCAATATGGGCAAAATGGGGAATCCATACAACATAGAAAACACATGCCCCAAGAAATCTTCTCACTTCAGTGATCGAGGAGCAGACCTCTTTCATGTGCTGAATGGCATCTACTTTCTTTGGACATGGCTTCCTTCCTTTAGGTCCACATAAACTTCCTACAATTAAAACCTCTTGCACTCCAAATACTGATTTTTCAGCAGACAATGTCAAATGAACCTCTTCCAGCCGACTGAGAATGGATTCACAATCAGTTATGTGCTTTTTAACAAAATTCCTACATCCATCCTCATCAAGAGTCTCGTCTTTATCTCTTTCTTCATAGCCTTTAATAGGGACATCATCAATGAATGGCATAGTCAGATGTGGAATAAAATCCCTAAGAATTTTATGCATACCATTCATCATATGTGCCACCGAGTTCGTGGCACCTTGCGGCAAAGTGCACATGCGCACAAGCCCAAGTGGCGTCCTCATAGTCGTCAAATCACGGCTTTCGAGAGCTAGCTGGAATTGATCATATCCAGAGTGTAAATCTCCCATTGAATAAATAGATCTTCCTGCAAAGGCTTCTGCATATTCGTCTACAATAGGCCCAGTTCCCATATTTCTAATTGTCACTTTATTCACTGGCTGTAGATCTTGGATAAATCTTAATGACCCATTCTTTTTTGGTACAGTAAACCAACGGTTAGAATAAGGAGCACTTGATGGCTCAAGAATCCCCAATCTAATCTTGTCATTCAACAGATCAATTAGCTTTGAAATATGAGCTTTTGGTACTGGAATTGGTCTGAGATTCCAAGGTACATGTGGTATTGTGAAAATTATCATAGGTGTCACCACAGATGGATCTACACATCCAATTTCTTGGGCATTGAAAGAAAAAGCTTTTCCATGCTTAAATAACATCCGAGAGAATACATTCTTCTCTTTTTCGCTGAGGAAACCATCTTTCCCTAATTGAATTTGCTCGAGTGTTTCTTTAGTGAATATATGGCCTATTTTTCTCTTATCTCTGAGAGGTGGCTGAGATTTTACATCATCCATAAGTTTATTACTATCTTCAGGAAGTGGAACTGCGACTGGCTTTATCTTTTTATCAATTGTTTTGTATTTTGTTTCAACGAAGACTTCTTTACCTGTTTCGTCTTGCTCAAACTTTGCTATTTCCTTATACATGGAAATAGAGTGCGTTTGAATCACATAATCACTCCTTTTTCCTTGAATTAACTCTTGCAGATCAAACAATGTGTCTGCAAAGGATATCTCATCAAAGACTCCGGAGATTTCCTCGTCGAAGTTAAGCACTCTACATCCATGAAAGTTTCTTTGAAGGTCCGCTATGTATTGTTTTTCCCACTTTTTTAACTCAGCAAAAACACGAAACTGAAATGAATTTGTCGAAGAAAGTGCTATAAAACTTGATATAAACATATTTACATTCGGGATCTTTTCACTTTTCAAGCTTTCATAGTCCCGACTTATGAAAGCTTCCTTTAAAAACTTTGATCCTCGAATTCTTCAGGAATAGGTCTTGCCTGAAGAGAAGTTCTATTCCTGATATGATCTACACATACCGTCATGAATTGGACTGCCTTTTTTCCATCCTTACTACGGATTCGTGCATAAGCCGATCCATCTTCTAAGACTCTTGTTTCCATTCTTAAGGCAGTAATATATGGCTGCCCTAAAATCAATGAGTAACTAGAATGATCTTGTACGAAAAAATTTTGATAATCACTGACATCTCCAATTGTAACTAGAACCTGCGGGCATGCACCAAACAACTCACCTGGCATCGAGTTCGCAGCCTTAATTCTCCAACCAGGTTGCATGTCTATTGGCCATTTTCCCTTCATATAGAGATCTTTGGACATCAAGTTAACTTCAGATCCATGATCAATAAGAGCGACAACTGGAGTGCTAATTTTCTCTAATCTCACCAACGTCTCAGTTGTGGCTCGAGCCCAATGATCTTTAGTGTAATAACTCGAAGGAGTTATTTCGGAAGGATTCTTCTCCAAGGATATTTCCTCATGCACGCACGGTTGAACATTAGTCTCAATTGGTTCAAGTACATTTTTTAACTCTTGTACTTGCGCTTGCACAGTATGAACAGGAGTCTCTTCATCCATTCTTTCAATCTCTTGCATGTCAGCTATTGGTTGTCGTTTCCTTCTTAAGAGGTCAATTATTACTTCTAGAAATTCTCTTTCTGCTATTCCCAATAACTCACCGAGTGTAAATTCGATTACACTATCGAGCACTCTTTTCTCGAGAACTTGTTTAAGATTTGTGGCTTGCTCTATGTGCGATTTTAGCATATATGAGGGATTTCTCACTCTTCCTTGTCCTTTTTTCACAGGTTGCATTTCTTGATCTTGAGGAGGAATATTATCGTGGGTAGAGACTGGCATCTCAGCAGAAGTAGGAATTTGAACTTGAGTCGGAATTTTATTTGGTTGGATTATTGTTGGTTGTGATGGTGGATCTATTTGAGTGGGTTGGTTTGTTTGTGTAGGATGGTTTTGGTTTGGTATTTGAGGCTGTTCATGTGAAGCTTCTACTTGACGCCTAGTTCTTCTTTTCTCCTCTTCACCCTCATTGGTTCTTCTTCGTTTCTCTTCCACTACTGCTTCATGCTCTACCGAAGAGCATAGGTATGTAACAACTGAGAGAGTATCTACAGGATCATCCCATCCACTTACCCCTCGGATTTCATTACTAGCTGTTTTTAAAATTTCATGATGCATCTTCCCGCGGTCTAAGGACTTTATTACTTTAGACCACGGTTCTATATCATTATTTTCGTCAACTACCTGACATGCATACGTATGCGATGTTGAAGCAGCGTTTTCACATGTGCCAGGGAAGAATATTCTCATTCCTCCCCGACCAAAATTAATGTTTACTTTTTCTCCAGTCTTAGAGTCATATATCATCTTTTCCTTAACGAATACCAAATTCTTTGCTAATGCTTCTTTGAAGCTCTCACACGAATATCTGTTATGCTCCAAAGAGTCACACCAAATATATCTTTTAATTTCTGGAGCTTTTGGGTTTTTAGGTACCGGTGCTTGTAAAGATTGAGATTCAATCATCTGCTTCATACTTTGAATCGTAAGGTCACTAAATTTTTAAACATATCTTCCATTGTATTAGTGGGCACAACATCCTTTGGTGTTGGTAGATTTACCTGAGGGTTCTGTATAGGTTGCTGAACAACCTGAGCTTGTTCTTCTTGCATATCATCATGCCAGCTCTGCATGAACTTAGACAAAGTTCTTTGCTTTTCTACATATCCTCTAACAGCTTCATCTACATTACCCCAGTCTTCAGTAAGACCAGACTCAGTTCCTATCTGTTGTAATTGTGGAAAAATTTCTTCTCGGGCTTTCGAATCTATAGCCCAGAGAAACAAGGATACCTTTTCTTGATCTATAGCCCTCCTATCATAATCAGATAAGTCTGCAAATTGCTGATCAAACTCCCTTTTTATATCTAGAATGGATTGATCTTTTGGTTTATGTATCCACTTTAGAAATGTGGATCTAGTCACTTTATCTTCATCATCCAGTGCAAACATCCTTGTGAGTATCATCTTGTATTGTGACCATCTTATTTGCCCTTCTATAACTAGTTGAGGTGCATCCACAACTAGTCGGTCACGCAAATGTAATTCTGAAACGTATACAAAATTGTCTATTAATTCTTGGTCACTTAATGGTGTTAGACCCGTACCAAGGTATCGTGCCTCCAATTCATATTCCTTACAAAAACGAGTAACACTTTTACCACTGAAATATCCACTTCTTCTGACTACTCGCTCATGAAATGCCTGGATGGCACTCCGTCTTTTCTCATCCTGCTGAAAGCGCAGAAGTTGGGTTATAACATCCATCGTTGCGTCGCCCATAAATGATCAAGCACAATGAGCTCACTCAACCGCACCACTCTTTAAACTAGGATCAGGATCTCTACACTCTCCTCCTTTCACGTCGGGTTCACCAGGTATGTCGCGGGGTTCATAGGAAGGAGAGAGGAATAGAGGGTATATGAATACTTGTGTATTTTATGCTCAAAGAAGGAGTGCTTTGTATGAGAAAACTATAGTTTCTTAAAGTTCCAAGGAGTCTTTAGAACATCTTTGAAGATGAAATGTTTTCACGAACACTTGTCGCCTAAGCATCTTAACCCCTTTGATCTCCCTATGATAGAATTACTAATTTAACTAATCTTTTCTAAATTCTGAGTTGATTCATTGCCTTAATTAAAATAGGCTTTCTAGAGGGGAAAGAGAGAAGAAAGGTGGTTCCTTCCGAATAGGTTGAAGGCCTAAAGTCTTATCAATTCACGGGAATTGACTCGGTTTATGTACCAAGCAGGTTGAGAGCCCCACTGATTGCAGATTATGATAGGTAAAAACTAAGAACGAATGAATTCCCGAAAATCAAGACGAGGTACCCATGTAATAAACAAGAAATGGATATATCTTTGGATATTGAAAGGCATCTGCCTCATTCCGCACACAAATGCATTGCAAGAATTGGTGGAGTTGACTTGAACACTCCTGTCCCCCTGAAGAAGTTGAAGATAAATATCTCAAAAACACTTGATCTACTTGATAAGCTTCTGACACCCTGCAACGCAAGCCCGTGGCTCGGTGCCCACTTCTCACCTATTAACATAATCAACCGAAATGTGTAAACTCGCTGCCAAAGTTTGTTGACCGATCACATATCCAGCATACTAGGACAGTACGTTAAGTTTAGAAAATTTTATGCACTGCCGAGAAACCCTCGGCTGGATCTGCTCTCCAGAGAATAGCGAGCCTATCACAATCCACGAACCTGAAATTTTTTTTTTTTCGCGCGACTCTTCCAATCGGAATCTGAAGCTGTGCAGTAAGGTTATGCAAAATAGAATGCAAAAAATTGTCTATCGCTACAATTGATAAAACTAAAACTGTATGTCGACAACTGAGCTCTTCACCTAAGATCTTTCCATATTAATTTTTCACAGCGACATAACCCATGCGATCCTCTTATATTAATCAGCAGTTTCATATCAAAGTTTATTTCAGTAGCAACCAAGAATCCAGCACTCCTATCTCTATCTCTAAATGTACATAATCAAAAATACCTTGAATTTCCAACATGAATGGCTTTGAAATATCTCCCAGAATCTACTGTGAAAATTTTACCATAGACCGAGTAGAGTGCAGTGATATCCTCGATACATGGCAGATGACTGCAAGAGGCTCTCGAAGATCCTAAAAAAAAAAACTCTCCATACGTGCTATTAGCATGCTGCAGCCAGAAGATTTCTCTGGCAGCTTTTTCGTAGTGATTGCTTGTTTATGTGACATGATTAATCATTGATATGATGACAAAAAAAAAATAATCTTCAAAACTAGAACATGTCTTCATTCAGATGCAACCTGCAACGTACACTCTTCAAGAACTATGTTTGTGTGCATACTGAGATAACAAGTCATCAAATATATAGAATCATAGAACTTCTTGATAAGTGTGTAAATCACAGTCTCGTATGAGATATTTCAGTATATGTATTAAGTCATTATCACATCACTTACATCCTCAATGCATACAACTTGCAATATATAATATTCAAGCGCTGCTATCTCATCAGCATATATGCATATTAATGAAAGCTCATATACTGTTGCAATCTTCAGCAGATTTATAAACCACAGTTACATATGAATACTCTCACATAACCTGCTTTCTTGATGTATATGAAAAAAAATGTCGTTTAGGCATATGCGTTCATCTTCATATCGATACATGCTATGCTTCATCTTTATAAGCAAATATGGAACGTTACAATACTCTCAGAAAATGGGTTACCGAAGATATATGATTGTTTCTGTAGATTCTTCATCAACGCAGTATGAATGACTTCAAATGCTTGTTGCTCCTCCCGTTCTCAACTGCTTAAGAATCCAATTTGGCTCATATATTTCGTCGCTGAATTGTTGCCTTGATCTCTTCTTCTGACCGTAGTCTCAATTGGCATAGTCTGGAAAGCCTCCAAGAAGAATATAAGACTGATCACGACACCTAGTTCAAGCTCCAGCGCTCTTTTCTCCAGGTCAGCAGATAGATTCTTCTCCGAAGCTTGGCGTGTTACAGTAATCTCCTCTGATTTGATATTCGGGTGGCCTGATGCCTTTTGAATATGCTGCCCCGATGTCAGATGCTGAGCATGTGCCTTACTGCTGTGATTTCCCCTGAGAATTGTGTATTGCACGCGTTACAAGCCAAGCCAGGATGCATGGCTGAAGAGAACACGTAAGACAGTAAATCCAATGTAATGAAAAACAAATTTTTCTCCGTGCCAAATTAGAGCCGAAAACGATTGAGCTAACTCCAAAACTTTCTTACGTGAATCCCTGAAGAGCTCTGCTACTTACCTCACAAGTTCCACGTAGCTCCTTCCATATTCGTAATTATTTTTAAATGATATAGTAAAAAGGTGTATGTACAACCAATGAATATGCTTATGTGCACACAGGTACTTGCATATTTATTATATACAAACATATATGTACACTTATATATGCATGCAAAGACACGCATGCATAAAGAACACTCTTGCTCACAGATAAATTTGATTATATTTTGAATAACAAAACTGGTGGTCTCTATGATGTCAGACATAATCTTCGTATTTTGATTCTTAACAAAGAAAACATTTAATTTTTGCCTCCAAATGGAGTCCTTATTATGAGAAATATGAACATGTACACATACACATATAACTACATAAGATGTTATATCTCATCATATTTTAAATGAGGGATGAAAGGATAGAGATCACCATGGTTTTAGTCAATTTATCGTCTTTTCATTCAAATTGATTTGATTTCCCGAAATGGTTCTCAAGCTTGAGTGTCAATTCTTGACCACAACGAGCTTTCATGCACCTGCATGGGTCGATAGGTGGGTGGAGTCACTCTTGCCAGGTGGTCAGAGCCATGAGCTGATGTCGATTTCATGCAGGGTTGACATTGTGTATGTCGTGCGCTATGTCGGGTTGGCAGATAGGTGGGGTAAACTTGGCCAGGCTGACAAGTCCATGAGTTGCACCCGATCTTGACATAGGCCGATTTGTAAAACATAAAAGATAAAAAGAATAAATGCTGAGCTGAGATGAAGTGAAGAATAAAAGAAAAGAAAAAGAAGAAGAAAAAGAAAAATGAAAAGGTAAAAGAAAAAGAAAAGATCTCGACAGTTGGACAGTAGGGAATATAGTGGGACGAAGCATGTGTGCATAGGGAGAGATGAGTCTTTCTGGGAGCTGTAGAATCTGCCTTTCCATTAGTCCTAACATCGTCTACATGACTAAACACCACCATTGCAAGGTTATTATGTGTAATGAAGAAACGAAAAACCCATTTTTTGGTTGTTATTAAATAAATTAGGGCACGTCAGAGATAGAGACCATGTGCAATGCTATATAGGGAGAGAGAGATGGAGTATTGACAGCACAGCAGGAGAGCTTTTACAGAGAGAGATATTTTTTGGGCATAGATATCGTGTGAGAGAGAAAGACAGGCATACAAACGTGCACATATTGGTCACCAAGATTTTGGGAGTTAGAGCCAAGCGGCACTATGGCAGTGTGTTAGAGAGTAATAACATGCCTATTTGCCAACATAGGAGAGAGAAGACCTGGTTGCCGACGCACTGCAAAACCGCACGACAACATGGCTGAGAGAGATTGGCGGAGGTCGATTGCTGTTTGTGTTGATGCAGAGAGAAAGACTTGCAGGTGCGAAGCATAGGAGAGAGATATACAGACAGATGTCGGCGGTAGTGTTGATGACCTGTGTGTGAGAGAGAAATTGTAGATTCGGAGCTGTAGATTCAAATGCACATAAAATTCAATTCATGGAACATGGCACCTACTGAGTGGTGGGGGCATATGTTGGCTACGCATCGCATGGAGAAAGAGAGGAGTATGGCGTGCACTATAGAGCACCGTCAGTGGCTTGTTGCATAGGTATAGACAGAGAGTCAAAGGTAGTGTGTGCACTGCGGTTCACCATGTAGAGAAGTAGAGATGGCTGATTAGGTAACCCAGAGGCAAGAGAGAGGAGAGAGTTGCGATTGCACACTGGTTATGGACACATAGAGAGAGAAATTCAGGCACATAGTACGCATGCACATAAAATTAGAGGGACAGAGACAAAGAGAAATCTGGGGTGGCATCGTCGACTGCTGTGCAACATGCTGGGGCGCGAGAGAGAGAGAGAGAGAGAGAGAGAGAGAGAGAGAGAGAGAGATAGAGAGAGAGAGAGAGATTCGCCGTGTTCTTGGCCACTAAGTCAGAGAGAGAGAGAGGCAGGGTTACATTGGTGGCACAATAAGCATGGATAGATGTGTGCATTATGCTGGTCAGGCTGGTCTATCGGTGGTGCATCATAGGGAGGAGAGAGAAAGACAGTAAGAGATTGTTCGTGTGCTGATACGGTGGCCCTATATACCCACATATAGAGAGAAACACACTTATGGTTGGCGGCATCACACGAGTCAGACGAGAGAGAGAGAGAGAGAGTTGTCAAACGACACTGCGTAGGATATTTTGGAGCCATACACACGTGGATAGAGAGACGGAGTGCTCTAGCTTGCTGTTTGTAGGCTCTGGAGAGAGAGAGAGAGAGGAAATCAAAGCTCGTTGGTTATGTCGATAAAAATAGAGGAGAGAGAGAGAGAGAGAGATAAAGGACATGATTCATTGCATATTGAGCATTAAGTCACAAAAGGTCCATTATGCATATTCGATTTTGTGAACAGATGCATAATTTTCTTTTGAAACCTTAAGATATATGAGCAATGTACTTGAGTTAATGATTAAAGAAGAGTTCATCGTGTCTCAGATCCAATTGGAGCTTGGAAACATTTTAAGCTGCTAATGATTGACTACCTAAAACATTATACTTTACAGAGTGATAGAGACCATGAGTTTTTCTTATATGTGGAATCTAAATTCATGTATTTACATTGATGTATGCAAATTTTGTACTTATAAAACCATGCATGATGAAGGAGGTAGATTTTTGGTGCTTGAAAATCGCTTAGAAACAATATAAGGGAGTAGAAAATAAATAGAACTTTTTCGTCCTTAAGTTGTGATGATATTCTTTTCACAAATAGGAAAAACAATGATATGGTAATTGCTTGTTAAAGAAGGGGTGATAACAGAGAAAGGGAAGTAAGAATGTACTAATGATAGAATATTATTTTCATTCATAACTATGTCTAAGTCAATTTCAAATATACTAAGATGTTCTTTTTCCACCCCCATGGACACTTGTGTGGATCTTCTCTTTAGAGATTATATGAAGTGGTTGCCGGATTTCTGAAGAAAAAGAGAAGAAAATCTATTGCCGAGAACACTTGAAGAGAAGCCTTGAAGTAAAGACCGAAGACATAAAGTAAAGGAAGGATCCATCTACAAAGACCAAAAGACGAAGATCGTGGGCGTCCTCTCACACTATGGCAGGAAGTCTACGTTATATTTGGCCGATCCGCACTGTAGTGGCAGCGTATTGTATCACCATTTTGCACTGTAGCGGTTTGATATATCAATGACCCGTATGTAACGGGAATCATTGTATCAGTGAGATTTTATTGGACGATTTCAACTATATTTGAATTGTATCATTGAGCTTTGTCTGCACATCGATTCAGACTTCTGTGTTTTAGCGTTGTATCTGGATTCTTTCTTTTCCAATGCCTACGATCTTATGCACACGCACATCCGCTCGTCTCTTTTGAGGGGTAGGGGCCTATGATGATTGCCATACGAGAGAGAGGGCAAGGCACCGAGCGCTGTCAGGGAAGTATCGGTTGCTCGGATGATGGATCAGGTCATCCGCCAATTTGGCACACGCTAGGTGTTTGAGACAAACTCCGGTACATTCAATATACTTTATGTTTAGGATAAATGAAATTTCAAATAACTCTAAGTATATAAAAATATGAAAGATCCAAGAAATATCTAATATGTAATGATTATCTCTCTATCCTCTATGGACCATATGGTTGAGCTGCCCTATACCTAGCAATAGCCTCATGATATGAAGGTAAAATTAATGTTTCCTCACTTATGTGTTCTTTAATAATCTCTTCTTCTTGGTTTTCAATATGTTGTGGTTGAGTATGTCTAAATAGAAGTGGTAGAAATAAATCTTTACAATCCTAGGTTCGGGAGATGCAATGGAAAATAAAGTTAAAAACCTAGTAGACAACGATCATAAGATACAGAGATTAAAGATTCTTGCGTTGTCCTTAATGACTTCTTCTACTTCTACTTCTATAGTTGCATTAATTTTTTATTCGACTAAATGCTCTATGGACATTGGCAATGAAGATCAATGGAAATAGGAAATCAATTAATGAAATTAACAATGCTAAAGATAAATCTTTCTAAATGATAAAATTTAGCTAAAATGATGCTAAATTCTAGTGAATCCTATACAAAGAATGTTGTGTATTGTTAGATCAAAAGTAATCTTCAATGGGTTTTCATAAGATAGATGGATCTCTAGATCATGTAATTGTCAAATTCTTCACTCTTTGGCAATGCTCTTTGGACACTTCTTTTTCTTCAATGTCTGCAAAGAAACATTAGAATATAAGTAAAGTTACAAGAATCATAAATAAACTTAAAAGACATAATTCACATAACATTTGCATACACATGATATACTCATGGATACACTAAAGCACTTTACATGCATGCTTTCAATCATGCTAATATATGCTAATATATGCTAATACACACACATACTAACACACACATGCTACATAGCACGCACTTCTAAATACATATAATCATGCAAACGCAAACACTTATGCTTATGCATTACTAATCAAACTTACTCTACACTTATGCTCATTAGACATAATCTCATTTAGATGCATTCAAAATACAAACATGCTAACATACAATCAAGCATATGCTAACACTTAATCCTAAGTAAAATAACATAAAAATGCATACATTAATACCTATGCTCATCCATTCACTTACATACATATGCACATACATGCATACTATCCATGCACACACTCTATCATGCATATACACATACTCATATGCACATGCAAATATACTTTCTCGTATACATATATGCACTTATGAATACTCATCAACTCTCATGTTAGCATACATTCTTATGCTTATGCTTATACACATTCACACATGTGCTATCACACACACTTTCATATGCACATACCTTATGCCAACACACATTTTTATGCAACTACACATGTATGCTAACACTAGGCCACATGTTGTCATACATACATGCATCTTTGCACCTTCATACTATGCATTAACTCTATCATGTTTCATGTATTTAATCTTAATGCACATACATATTAACCATGCACATTCATGCTAATGCATATTAACCATGCATACACTTCCATGCATATGCATATACACTAACACACATGCACATACTAATATTTATGTGGAGAAATTTCACTCCAATACACACCAATACACGCAGCGGAAGTTAGAGAACTTCTTCTAGAATCTGCCCTACAAGACACATGCTTACTAAAACCTGATTCAGTCACAACTCGGACATCCAATGACTCTGAAAATTGATCCACACACAGTAGACTCTTCTAGCTTTCTATAAAGCTATAGAACACTCCATTTGGAGTTCATTTGACTAGGCAACCAACTGTTCAAAGATAGGCTACCTATGATCTCAGGTTTAGCAGAAACCTGAGGTTCACAAGAAATGTTCCCAGTAACTACTAGAGAATGATCGGATAGAGATATTTGTGATACAAAGATTATGAGAGATAAGCTTTCCAAAAAGATATCATATGCATTAATTGGATAAGTACATAGAGAGATATCACCTTCACAAGGGGACTGTGTACAAACAAGGTATGCGGCTGGAATACCTTTGTCCCTTCTAGCATCCAAATAAGGTACCTTATGATATCCATTGGTGCGAGAATGACCAGCATATGCTTCTTCACCATCTCCTTGTCATCTCCACAAATTTTCACGTTCAAATGAGCTTTTTATATAGAGCTATAGGCATGGGACTTTTCACCTACCCTTGCATCTTCTCTCACCTCTTGACCTTTCCTTTCTTGTCCTTTGTCCTTGCATTGCCTTGGGTGGCTTTTGGTGCTCCATATCAATCTATATGGATAAGGACACGACACACTCTACTCTAAGGTTATGAGTGTGCCATTTATATTTTTAGGGTCTAGTTTCATTTAGGGCTTACAACAAATACATAAATGATGAAGAGGTAATTAATGAGAGGTGAGTATGTGCCAAGCCTCACAATTGGAGCTTGCACATGTTCCATAATTTTCAACAATGTACTCAAATATACTAACATCTAATTACATCTTAGAAGTATCTAACTAATTATACCTTTCCAATTTCTAATTAAACAATACCATTAGTAATTAAACCTTATTATATCTAATTAAAAAAATACATTAATACATACCTAATTAGATTAACTAATTTTATCTATATAACTAACCTAACATAACATTATCTTTCTCTTTTTCTCTCTCTCTCCTAATTTTCTTTCTCTCTCTCTAACTCTCTTTCTCTCTTTCTAATTGCATTTCTCTCTCTCCCTCTCTCTTTCTTTCTTTCTAACGCCTATGCGCCAGTCTGTCTCTACCATGTCTCTCCGTGAGTATCTGCCATCAACCATCAGGCTAACGCGATCGCATGCAACTGTTGTCAGAAGCCGAGGAGGTGGAGCCTCCTCTCTCCTCACTATTCCATGTCTGCACATGCCAACAATAGAGCAGATGTAGCTGACAGCCAAAACACAACTCCCTCTCTCTACGTGCACGTTGCTCGAATTCTTTCTCTCTACGCCTTCTCAGCAGCGGCCGTCAGAGAACTCATCTCTCTACTTCTATCTACGCACACAAAAGCACACAGTAGCAACTGGGAGGGATGGAAAAAAAACTCTCTCTCTAAATCTAAAACCGGCCACACTACTCTGAAATGCGCACATTGTGCATCTTGTAATCCACTGGAAAGAGAGAAGCTTTTGAATCTCTTTCTCCCTCTATATACCTTTCTCTGCCAGATCATCATTAGCAACCGCCAGGAAGGAGGGAAAATTTTTTTTTCTCTTTTTCACTCTGCCTGCGTTGCCAGAAGGGGTTATTACTTTATCTCTCTCCTTAATAGATTTGTCCCTCTAGGAAAAGCAACATTTTATCTATTTATCTGTGTGCCTAGCTAATAGGAGTAACACTATCAACGATCTCTCTCTATAGAGGAGAGGAGGAAGATCATAACTCTCACTAGTTAAAGAAGAAGGTAAAGAGGAGGAGAAATTACCTGCAAAGAAACATTAGGAGAGAACATAGCTCAGTATACATATATATACACATAGAGTATTCTCTATACCACTCTTTTTGTTTTAACTTTTAATCTACAACCTCACTTTAGCTCATTAACACTTACCACACTTTTAATTGGCCTTATTCACACAACTCACTTACTCCATTCTTTTATCAATTTTCATATATATCTTTCATTTAAAGTTTCTCTTTAAACTACTTTAAGTGCATCATTTACTATTACCATTCTTTTATCTAGCATACTCACACACCACTCATTATTTATCCATATTAATCATCATTTTAATTTAATTAGCCTAATTTTTCATAATTAAATTATTCATTTAATTTAAGCTTACTTTAAGGTTTTAATTAAATAAATACCTTAGTATTTATATTCACACATACTATTAATTTAAATATTTAAACCTTAATTTAATTTATAATAAATAAATATCTAATTTATAGATTAAGTTAATTAAATGACAAATGTTTTAACCCTTAAAACATACTAAACCCCTTGGAAACCCCTTAGAACCCATTGAAAACCTAGTTTAACCCTAGTATGAGTATTTATATTCACACATACTATTAATTTAACTATTTAAACCTTAATTTAATTTATAATAAATAAATATCTAATTTATAGATTAAGTTAATTAAATGATAAATTTTTTAACCCTTAAAACATACTAAATCCCTTGGAAACCCCTTCGAACCCATTGAAAACCTAGTTTAACCCTAGTATCAACCCTATCACTAACCCTAGAATTAACATTCTAACTTAAATATACATAAATTAATGTAAACCTAGGGATTTATACCTATGTTTCAATGTTTCATTGGCTCAAATACACATTAAATGAAAAGTTTAGGGTAAACTCGAATATGAGCACATGATTTCTCCATCAATTTGATCTTGCAAACACTTACAAAGAGATAAGCTCCAAGCAAAACATTTAATCAATAGTGTAATAGAGGGATTAGAGTTAACCAATAAACATGTTTTAATTTTCTTGGACGTCAACTTGAAGGTGGAAAACTTTCCGACAGCATGCAGATGCCGCTCGCCGGACGTGGGAGCTGTGCATAGAGGAGCCTGATCCAACCCCACGCCAGCTCTTCCCATCACCTGACTCCTTCCCGATAATGTCTTTCTAGATATTACACATGCTAAATTTTTAGCTTAATTAAGGTTCATGGATCAGGAATTTTGTGGGTTTTAGTGCAAGCCTAAAACTAACATTTCTATCGTTAAATCTGCTTATGTCCATCAACCTTATTCGAAGGAAGGATATCTCATGTTTACATAGATTTTAGCATTCCTATTTTTCTTTTGGAAAAACTAGTAATATAATAGTCATGCCTAGTTTTCCACGCATGATGCTGAGAATATCGTTGATTTTCAAGATGATTTTCTTGGATTGCCTAAAGACTTTGAGGATATGATGCAGTTTAGTTTCAAACCATTTGTATGACATGCGATGTTCATCAAGTGAATAAATGTATTTTCTTTTATCTGCGTTTGCATCCATATTTGTATAACTAAGTCGCGTTATTTCTTTCCTATTGCTTTGAATTTATCTCGCATGCACCTATTGTAAGGTGCCCATCGAATTGTTGCACAGAATTAGTCAGGGAAACCTTCCGCTTAGCTATATGAATTTCATAAGTTGGTATAAAGAGTTAAGCCATATTATATGTACACTCTTAGGAAAGGTGAAATGGTGTAGCAGATCATCCTAACTTCTTGTTACACGCTACAACTTCATTAAAATAAGTTTTGTCCTAAATAAGCAAGGAACTAGCAATGAGAATCAACCTTCACTAAGATTTAATGTATGAAAGCTTTTACTATCTTGCTTTCATGGTGCCCTATGTGCTAGTTTAATGGGATTGAAGCTCTGATTCTTTATTCTACCCTCCTTTTCTTTGAAACCCATGACATATGAGTGTATCTAGGCCTCTCATGTCTAGTTCTTCTCACTCTCCTTTCCACAAACTACCGGACAACGCTAAAGTCCCCTTGTAGATAGTTCATTTGGTTTCAGTCATTTTGCTTTCTATAATCTCATAAACTATGTCTAGTTGCTCACCATTTCTAGATGGCCTGATTGCAAAAGTCATATCTCTCAATGTATGTATCCATTTTTATATTTTAAATATTGTTTCGAAATCTTATTATGTGTACTTCCTTTCTCTACAACAGTTTTGTCAGGATCATCATGCTCTGTGAGTTATTAAGTTTTTAGTTAAGACCAATTTTCAGCCTAACTAAGTAGACAAGTAGCCTATTTTGAGGCAAAGAATTGCCAAGCCAAAACTACTCCAAATTGAGTGTTTGATAGCCCATTTGAAAGATATTAGTGTCTAGTTTGATCGAAAAAAGCCTCAAGTTCATTGTGTTCTTCAATGGATGCCAGTTTTCAGCCTATGGTTCAGCTTTGGGTAAACATTTTGATCTTAAGAAGGTCTTCTACACTTTCTAGTGTGCATAGGAGAGGAATTCTCCAACACCCTAGCATGACATGGGTGTTGAGATATCAAGCTCAACATGTGATGATTCAGGATTACACATACTAGTTTTTTGTTTCTCTGAAATGTATAGTGGTCATGCACGTATATGTCAGGGATACTTCATTGAGCTTTATTAGATTTATCTACCTAGAGTGATGGCACATTTGTTGCTTGCCAACTCACTCATTCAGACATTAGGATTTTCTTTATGTATTGATCTTTATATATTGCACTTGTTGTATTCTTGTTTTTAGGTCATTCTTGTACATTCCTTTTATGTAATAGAAGAAGAAGAAGATCATTCTTCCTTGCCTCAATCTGTGTGTGTGCTTCTCTTTGAGAGTGAGAGTGTGTGTGTGAGCTCTCTATTCCTTATCTCCTTCCTCGTGACATGGTATCAGAGGCAGCGTGGCTATAGAGAGCTCGTGGAGAAGGTAACGGTGAAGACTACGTGGCAAGGCATGGAGAAAACGCGATTTCACAAACGGCCTCATTTTGCTACAAAAATCGGCATGACGATAGAAGAACCTCAAAATATTTTTAAATCAAAGTTTTGGAGCCATCTCGACCTTCCTTCCGAGCCTGCAAGGTGAGGCCCACAGAAAAACTAGCAATTTTGTGTATTGTTGATACACAAAAACTGTGTTTTTCTGAGATCGAACTCTCACTTCATAGTGCAACAGTGTTCAAGTAGAAGTGCTGCTTGTTGTGTTTTGCAGTGTTGTGAATTGTTGCAGAAATGGCAAACGAAGATGGAATGAGTCAGCTTGTGAGCGATAAGCTGGACAAGAACAACTTCCATGCTTGGAGATTCAAAATGACGAATTTCTTGATGGGAAAAGGCTATTGGAAGTACATCGAAGGAGAGAATGAAAATGCTCCACAGTTACCAGAAAGAAATCGGACTACAGAACAGTTAAGAGCATATGAGGAATGGAATCAAGAAGCATGAAAGGTAATGTATTGGCTATTTGTTAGCATGCAGGATAGCATGATTGGACACATACAGAATGCCAAGACTCCAAAAGAGGCTTGGAACAGTTTGGTCACTTTGTATGAGACTAATACAAAGGCATGAAAATTGCAACTCAAGAACGAGCTGCATACATTGGAAAAGAAGAGCATGTCGGTAAGTGGCTACACTCTAAAAATCAAAAGCATATGTGAGTCACTTGATATTGGCATGAATGTAGAAAGGTGGAAGTGTGCCTTTGTGGTTTAGGAGCTGCATATAAGCAGTTCAGAACTTCGATATAGACAAGGGAAAATATTCTGAATTCTGCTGATCTGGTATCTATGCTGATTATTGAAGAAAAGAATCTTGGTGAGGATTCAAACTCCCAAGGAAAGCCTAGTTCTGAGTAGGTATTCTACTCTAGCAGACGAAGAGGCAGAGGTAGAGGTTTTGGAAGTGGAAGAGGAAATAGTAACCAAGACCAAGGTCAACAACAGAATCATGCAAGAGGAAGAGGACAGTTTTGAGGCAAGGGAGCCAAAGAGGTCGTAGAAATTTCCAAAGAAATGATTCAGGTAATGATAGTAAAGGATGTTGGAATTGTGGTAAACCTGAATACTTTGAATGTGATTGCAGGTTGAAGAATCAAAATAACAGAAGGCAGCAAAACAACTATGTATCCACAAGTGCAAATGATTCTGACAAGCTATTTATGGTTCAACATCACATGATGAATACGATGTTTGTTGGTGTTTCAAAATTGAATTATAGTGTCTCGTATGTTGATTCAGGTGCTTCCAATCACATGACCAGTCATGCAGAATGGTTTAGTAGTTTGTAGAAAATGCCAGTTCCTGGATATGTTGAAACAGGTGATGATAGATCGGATTCTATTGAGCATACAAGAAACATATTTTGATAATCTTAGCAGCATACAGTTAGCACGGAACCCTGTTTTCCATGCTAGAACAAAGCATATCGAGGTACATTATCACTTCATCAGAGAGAAGGTATTAGCAGGTGATATTGATCTTGTTTATGTGAGAACAGATGAGAAGGTTGCTGATATTTTCACCAAAGCACTTGGATCTGAGAAGTTGAAGAAGTTTTGAGAGATGCTTGGATTAGAGGATATGGCGTTGAGTTTGAGGGGGAGTGTTGAAATATCAAGCTCAACATGTGATGATCCAGGATGACACGTATCAATTTTTCGTTTCTCTGATATGCATAGTGGTCACACCCGTATATGTCAGGGATACTTCATTGAGCTTTATTAGATTTATCTATCGAGAGTGATGGCACATTTGTTTCTTGCCAACTCACTCATTCGTGGACATTAGGTTTTTCTTTATGTACTGATCTTTATGTATTGCAATTGTTGTATTCTTGTTTTTTGTCAGACATTGATCCATAGGGGTCAGTCTATTTGATCCATAGTGATCAATCCATTTGATCCACAGGTAGCGGAGTTTATCTAGCATGTCTTCAGATTGCATGGGTTGTCAACATCCATAGTTTCAGATAGGGATGTCAGATTTATAGGACCAAGCGGGTCAACCAGTTTTTAGAGGACATATTGAGGGCATATATGTTTGAGAAATAGACAGATTGGGATAGTATTTGGCACTAGTTGCATTTCCTTTTGAGATGAACTATGGCATGCATCCCAATGTTCTCAATACCATAGGTATGTCACATAAATGTCCTAGTGCTTTAGAGTTCTTACCAAACATCCAGGTAAATTTAGAAATAGCTAAAGTCAAGATGCAACAAGAAGCTAATAGGGCTAAAGAGTACACTGATAGGAAAAGATCTCCTAGATCCTTAGAGATAGGAGACAGAGTCATTCTTCAGGTACCAGCTAGATCTACTTCACTGTACATAGAGAAGTGTAGTAAGCTATCACCAAGGTTTTGTGAAGATAGTTAAAAAGCTAGGTGAAATTACATACCAATTAGATCTTCCTCTAGATTGCAGATTTCATCCAGTGTTTCATGTTTCTAGGGAGGATAATCTAATAGAAGGTATTGTTTCTTTGCAAGAAAGTGAAAGCACAGATCATTCTCCAGACAAGATACTAGATCCAAGATAAAAGTGATTAAGGAATCATATCGTCAACGAGTATTTAGTAGCCTCGAGAGGATTAACACTTAGTGCCTCTACTTGGTAATCAGAAGCTCTAGTTCGCAAGTACTTCCCCTCATTGATCATTGAGGACAATGATCTTTAGAAGGGGGGAGAGTGTCAGACATTGATCCACAAGGATTAGTGCATGTGATCCACGGGGATCATTGATCCAGAGGGATCAGTCTATTTGATCCACAGGGATCAATCCATGTGTGTGAGGGACAAGGGCCAGCTAGCTAAGGTCCCAAGCTCGGGGGATACCCTAAGGTACTTTGGTAGTAATGGGAACTGCTTTGGTAGTAATGGGAATAAGTGTTGCATGATGGCCACATGTTCACACTATCCTATGGGATTGACTATGAAGAAACATTCAGCCCGGTTGCAAAGATGACCACGATTAGGGAAATCATTGAGGTTTCTATATCTAGGAGGTGGACAATCTATCAATTGGATGTAAAGAATGCTTTTCTTAATGGTGATTTGTAGGAGATAGTATACATGACTCAACCATTAGGGTTTGGGAACCCTAAATATTCATATTCCTGTTTGTAAACATAGAAAAGCATTGTATGGTTTAAAGCAAGCTCCTAGGGCATGGAATCAAAGGCTTGTGATCTTTAGAAGGGGGGAGAGTGTCAGACATTGATCCACAGGGATTAGTGCATGTGATCCACGGGGATCATTGATCTAGAGGGATCAGTCTATTTGATCCACAGGGATCAATCCATGTGTGTGAGGGACAAGGGCTAGCTAGCTAAGGTCCCAAGCTCGGGGGATACCCTAAGGTACTTTGGTAGTAATGGGAACTGCTTTGGTAGTAATGGGAATAAGTGTTGCATGATGGCCACATGTTCACACTATCCTATGGGATTGACTATGAAGAAACATTCAGCCCGGTTGCAAAGATGACCACGATTAGGGAAATCATTGAGGTTTCTATATCTAGGAGGTGGACAATCTATCAATTGGATGTAAAGAATGCTTTTCTTAATGGTGATTTGTAGGAGATAGTATACATGACTCAACCATTAGGGTTTGGGAACCCTAAATATTCATATTCCTGTTTGTAAACATAGAAAAGCATTGTATGGTTTAAAGCAAGCTCCTAGGGCATGGAATCAAAGGCTTGTGAAGTATTTGTGCAGGTGTGGATACAAGCCAAGTGATGGAGATCCTTCCTTATACCTCAAGAAGGGAGGAGGACTAGTTGTCTATGTATGCATATATGTGGATGACTTGATTATAACAAGAAGTGATGATGTAAGTATCACATGGATCAAGGCCAAGCTTGGAAATGAATTCAAGATTTCAGATCTTGGAGTTCTTAAATACTTTCTTGGAATTGAAGTTATTTATGTGGAAACTGGTATTTACCTTGCTCAAAGGAAATACTTGCTAGATGTACTTTATAAGTATGGTATGAGTGGATGTAAGCCACTCACACAACATGTGGATCCAAACACTAAGTTATGTGCAGGTGAAGGACAACGTCTTGAAGATATTTCAGCATATAGAAGCATAATTGGAAGCCTTAATTATGCTACCATCACAAGACCTAACTTGTCTTATGTTGTAGGAGTTCTTACTCAATTTTTAAATTCACCAACTGATGTTCATATGAATGCATCAAAGAGAGTGCTATCAAGCACACTATCAACCAAGGGTTGTACTAACCTTATGGAGATGGATTACAACCTCAAGGCTTTAGTGTGCTGATTGGGATAGTTCAAAAGAGGATCGAGGGAGCACATCTGGCTATGTCTTCATGCTAGGTCAAAGAGTCATTTCATGGATGTCCAAGAAGCAACCTACAGTTGCATTATCATCTACTCAGGCTGAGTAGAGAGCTTTAGCACTTGCTATATGTGAGAGCATGTGGCTCAAGAAGCTCTTCAAAGACTTGGATGTGGAGGTCAAAGAGTTCACTCTATTTGGAGATAATATGTCAAGCATTCATCTAGCAAGCAACCCTATGTTCCATGCAAGAAGCAAGCACATAGAGATCCATTATCACTTCATCAGAGAGAAGGTACTAGCAAAAGAAGTGGACATCAAGTACATCAACACCAAAGATCACCTAGCAGATATCATGACCAAGTTTATGGATGCAAGCAAGTTGGAGAAGTTCAAGATCAACCTCAACTCGAAGGAGATCAATGGAGACTAACACTTGAGCTTGAGGGGGAGTGTTAGAATTTTAGCAATCTCAAGTGTGGGAAACCATGCTAAATTGAAGTGCCACATCACTCACACTTTTTGGTAGGATACATAACCACTTTTCCACGAGTTTTCTCAGCCCTTTACTATTGGGAAGGATGGATGGACACTACAAGAGATTGAGTAGGTACTGCCAAATCCTACTTTGTACCAGCCTCTTTTGCTTCAGAGTTCATAAGTAGACCTCCTTAGCTTTCCAATGACACCATAAGATAGCCTATGTACTTTGGAAATAATGTGTGCAATGATTGAACCAAAACAGATAACTTTGAAACTCACAATCTTAAGAAAACCTTCTATTTATGTCTTGACACTTGCTGGATCTTTTGCTCAGTATGACCAGCATAGTAGGAATTCGAAAAATTACTTTTAGGGGTATTTAATTAGCTTAGCTAGCTAGCTATTCCAAGTGGAATGATGTAAAAAGATAAACTATGCTAAAAGAAATCAATTTTGCAAATAAAGCTATACCCCGATTTTTTAGGATTGTAGCAGACAATGACCAGTGATCACCTCGAAGCAGATTTCTCTGAAATGGCTGAATAGAATATCCTCAAATTTTGATAGCACGTAGATAACTTCAAGCTGAATCCAACAAGCTTTGAATCACTAAATTGGATCGAGAAATGACTAAGATATGCACTGCACAATTTGACAGATTTTTGTGTAGTATGACAGAGAACTCAGAAATGAACAATGTGAATGTATGTATTAATGAACACTTTATACAAATCCATTGGCATGAAAATCATTGCCTAATGGTGTGGATAGGTGTGAGCTAGAGTATAGAACTCACACACACTCAAAATTAGTAATGAGAAGCTCGACAATGATGAGTCCCGGGACTTTTCCATGACCATTTTTATAGAGAATGAGTAAACATTTGAGTTCAAATTCAAACTTTTGGCTCCCTATGATCAAGCTCCTATATCCTAGGAGATATTCCTTCAATCAAAGAGCTTACTTTGTCCATGAATCCTTTTGGTAGGTGATTACAAAAGATTCCAAGTCAATTTGACTTTTACAAAGAGATAAAGTGGTAATAAACCACTAGCACTAGTTCCTATGCTTCTTCACATATGTAGGGTCTTCAAAGTATCTTCCAAGCCAAATGTGTAGGCTTGTGATTTACACCAACATTTACTCACCTAATTGATGGAGAAAAGTTGGGACCATTTGGAGGGCATTTTTGAATTCAAATTTACAATCACCTTTTTGAGCATTATATAAGCAAAGACATGGAGCAGAGTCGTGCCTATCCTCATCTACCATTTGAGCACTTCTAGGCTCTCATTATGAGTGCTTATGCCAGGTCTAAGCTAGCCCCTAGCTAAGCAAGACCCTTGCTTGCTAGAGTTTTCTCATAGGAAGTGATCTTTGATCACCCATATCTCTTTGTGTAGTAGTCCGATTCATTTGCAAGATAGCTCATTTGGTTCCTGTGATTGTAAGATTTCTTTTGGATGTAATCTTAGTATCAAGGGTTTATTAACCTTGAGTATATTGAGCTTGAAAGCTCTCTACTCTGATCTCTGCATATTCCCAAATATATGTGTGTTGGAAGGTACACATAGGTGCAAGCTACCAGTTTGGGTAGATTTTGATCTGTCTTCTGCAAGGAGTTTGGCATAGCTCAAATTCCCCAAATTGAGTGATCTATGGCTTGTTGGAAAGATTAGAGAGTCTATTTTTACTGTGCAAAGTTTCATAGGTTCAGTCGTCCATTCTAGAGAGCAATTGAATTTTCGATGGATTGTGGTAGTGAACTGTTTGGTCCTAGGAAGGGCCTATCATTCTTCTGCTGCAACTAGGAGTGGATATACTCCATCACTGCCCACAATCCACCACCCTCCATCTCTCCCTCTCTCTATCTTTCCTCACTTCACCATCCACAACCCCCCCACCATCCACAACTGAAAACCCTCCATCTTGCCCTCTCTTTCCTCCCTCCACCATCGACAATCCCCCCCTCCCCCCCACCATCCACAACCCACTATCATCCATCTCTCTCCCTCTCTCTTTCTCTCTATCTCTATCTCTATCTCTCTCTCTCTCTCTCTCTCTCTCTCTCTCTCTCTCTTTCCTCCCCCCACCATTCACACACCTTATGATGGAGAATGTTATTCTCCAAAAGAACAACCTATTCTTGTGATTAGAGCACCTCTATACCAAGAATAAGTCAAAACCTTCCACTCATTTAGAGGATCAATTACTAATTATCAAAAAGTTAACAAATCTGTGAAGAAGATGAAACACAGAAAAGTCTGCTGCACTATTTCTTCACATTGGCCTATCAAATGTGTAAATTTTTTTATGAAACTTTGTACGAAGTATCTCCTAGAGATTGCGCATCTACTCCAAGTTGAATTACTTCAAAAGATTAAGTATAACTTGAGAAATCAACTTCTCAAGTTACCTATGTCAGAAACTGTCACTCAGAACAGTCGATTTTATACCTGTAACTTTTAAGACTTGATTCTCCTTGAATAGAACCCGTTTTCCAAAATGCTTCTAGACATGAATAGCTTATCTTCTAACTTAAAGATTAAGCCCTCACTCATGCAAAACTTTAAACTGTGCTAGGAGAAATGATCAAAACATTAACTTCGAAATCTGCGCCTGTTTTAGGAACCAGTGAACACACTTCACATATGAATGTTCCTACACTTAATTCACTCAGCCTGATTACAATTGGAAGCTAAAACTTTGTACAGAGGTCAAGCAACTCTCAACTTAGACTTGTACAAAAGCATTTCACAATTGATCTACTGTAGAAGGAGAACACACAGAAACATCGGGCGCAAATATTTTCAATTACTCAGAAGAAAATACAGTTGAGTGATGAGAGCTAACTCAACTAACTTTTTCTCTATCTCATGACATCTATCTCCCTCATTCTTGACTTCTAACTATTGTCACATATGCTCTCATACTTGCCCCGACTTTTCTCAAAGTATTTATAGATAAATTTGTACATGATTCTTACTAAACAAAAGATCTAAGTCAGCTATGACTAAACTAATGTACATATGTGTACACTTCTCTTATCCTCTGAATGTAATCTTCTTCCACACTTTAGGAATTGATTCTTCCTTCATCCTTTAATCTTCCAAGCCTTCAATTGGTGATTGGTATGCACCAACAGCTCCCCCTCAATCATCAATTGAGGTTTTCTCTGTCTTCTTGATACTTGCCATGTCTTTGAACCTTTGTAACTTAGGTCCATCCAAACTCTTTGTCATCATATCTGCCACTTGTTCTTTTGTTGGAGTGTACATCACTTCAATCTCTTTATCTAGTACCTTTTCCCTCAAGAAATGATACTGAATCTCTATATGCTTAGTCCTGGCATGAAAAACAGGGTTAGCTGCCAAATACAAAGAACTCATATTGTCTCCAAAAATTATTGGAGTACTATGATCAAACTCAAAACTTTTCATCAAGGTCTTCAACCATATCACTTCCTTTGCAGCTTCTACCATTCCCTTATACTCAGCTTCTGTGGATGATAAAGCAACTGTATGTTGCTTCTTTGAACACCAAGAAACTAGCTTATCTCCAACATAACAGAGATACCCATGAGTAGACCTTCTATCATCTGAGTCACCTGCCCAATCTGCATCACTAAACACTTTGATTCTTGTGTCAGAAGTGAAACCATAATACAAACCTTCACTTAGGGTTCCTTTGATATATCTGAGTACCCTTTGGGCTGCAATCCAATGAGTCTTCTTTGGACAATGCATAAATTGTGACAACACACCTACTGCATATGATAGATCTGGCCTTGTCAAGGTAGCATAGATTAGACTACCTACCAAACTCTGATATTTCTTCATATCATTGAATTCTTCACCTCCATACCTGCTTAATTTATGATTTACCTCCAATGGTGTGGTTGAGATCTTGCAATCTTCCATGTTAAACTTGACTAGAAGATTCTTCAAGTATCTCTCTTGTGAAACATATACTCCATGTTGAGTATACACAATCTGCATTCCTAGAAAATAAGATTAGTTTCCTAAATCACTTATCTTAAACTCCTTCTCTATTTGTCTTTTGAGTTCATTGATTCCTTGAGCATCTGTTCTTGTAACAATAATATCATCAACATAAATGCACATGTAAATGTATCCATTTTCACTTGCCTTCACTAGCAAGCTACTATCTGCCTTTGATGCTTGAAATCCACATTCATTCAAGAACTTGACCAATCTGTAATTCCAAGCTCTTGGGGCTTGCTTCAACCCATATAAAGCTCTCTTGAGCTTACACACATAATCTGATCCAATTGATTCCATGAAGCCTTCTGGTTGCTCCATATATACTTCATCTGCAATGTATCCATTTAGAAATGCATTTTTCACATCCAATTGTGATAATTTCCATCCCTTGCAAGCAGCAATAGCAATCAATGTCCTAATTGTAGACATCTTAGCAACAGGACTAAAGGTTTCATCATAATCTACCCCATAAGTTTGGGCATAACCTTTGACCACAAGTCTAGCCTTATATCTAGACACCTTACCATCTGCAAACCTCTTTGTTTTATATACCCACTTGCATCCAATGACCTTCTGATTCTTTGGTCTTGGTACTAGTTCCCAAGTTTCATTTTCAAGTAGAGCATCATACTCTTCCTGCATTGCCTTCTCCCAATTCTGTTTATCTTTGGCTTCTTCATAAGTGGTTGGATCTTCTTCTGTTTTCACAATGTAGGCATAATCTTTTGTTGTTAGGAAACATGTATCATAACTATACCTTATAGGTTCTTTCCTTTCTCTTGTAGATCTTCTGATTTCTGCATTCCTTGAAGTTTCAGCCTCATTTGACTCTGGATCAAATCTTGGCCCTTCTTCTACATAATCCTGCACTCTACTTCTAGAGTCAACTTCATCAACAATTTCTTCACATACTTTTACCTTTGCCTTTCCTTTCCTTTGAATTTCTTCAACACCTGTATACTCATTTGGTGATCCTGTATACCACATATTTTGCTCATCAAATGTCACATCTTTAGTAACAAGAAATTGCTTTGTGGATGGACTCCACAACCTGTAACCCATCTGTCTATCATCATATCCAATAAACACATACTTCTCTGCTTTTGGTTCTAGCTTATGTCTTAATTGTGAAGGAACATAAGCATATGCAATACATCCAGATACTTTACAATGATCAAGACTAGGCTTCTTACCCCACCATGCTTCATAAGGGGTTCCTCCATCCAAAGCTTTGCAAGGCAACCTATTCACAAGGTATGTTGCAGTGTTAATGGCTTCTACCCATAAGTAATTTGGACAATTCTTTTCCTTCATCATGGCTCTTGCAAACTCTACAAGAGTCCTATTCCTCCTTTCTGCTACTCCATTCTGTTGAGGGGAGTACCTGCAAGTTACTTCTCTTTTGATACCTGCATTCCACAAATAATCATCAAACTCTTTAGAGAAATACTCTCCCCCTCCATCTGATCTTAACCTCTTGAGCTTTTGCCCTGTGATCCTTTCTGCATAAGCATGAAAATGTTTGAATGTCTTGAAAACTTCTGATTTATCCTTGATTACATACAAAGTAATCCACCTGGTTGCATCATCAACAAACAACACATAATATCTGGATCCATTTATGCTATAGTCCCTTGAGGGACCCCATACATCTGTATGAACCAATTCAAGCATATTTGAATGCTTGTACCCTGATTTGTTGTAAGAACTCTTATGTGCTTTACCTAATTGACAAGCTTCACACTTGTACACCATATGTTGCCCTTCAATATTTGGCAATCCAAGCACCACCTGATTCTTTGACATCTCCTTTATAGCTCTCTCATTGAAATGACCTAGCCTTTTATGCCATAGGTCTAATTCAGATACCTTTTGACTTCCATAGGTAAATAATGCATGTCCCACATTACCTTGGACTTTGAGAGTGAACAATCTTCCTTCCTTTTTACCTGCAATTATGTTTCTATATCCCTGATTTGGATCTTGTACATAAACACCATCATTTGTGAATCTTACCTCATATCCTTTCTCCACAATTTGCCCTACACTTATCAAATTTTTAGGAATAGTAGGAACATAAAGTACCTTGCTCAGAAGTGTACTTCCACTCTTTGTCTTCACTGATCCAATGCTCTCCACTTTATGTTTGGTATTGTCACCTGTCTGAACTGTATGTCCATTCACCCTTGCTTCCATATCAGTCATCAAAGATAGATTCCCACTCAGATGGTTGCTGCACCGTGAGTCAATATAAAACACTCTTTGATCTTCTCCCATTGATTCATGAGTTGCATTCAAGATAAGAGTCATGTCATCCTTCTGATCTGATGCATAATTATAATAATTATTGTTGTAGGACTGAGATTGGAAGTTTCTTCCACCTCCTCTACCATATGATGTCCTACCTCCTCTTCCTCTGAAATTGCCTCTTTGGTTTCTGCCTCCTCTACCTCTTTGACTATAATTCTGATTATTGCTTCCACCATTTTGATTGTTATACCAACAATCATTTGCCAAATGATTTGTTCTGCCACAAATCCAACAAGCTTTAGCATTATCTTTGTTCTTACCTCCTCTTCCTTTACCTCTGAAATTTGTCTTCCCTTTTGTGAAGTTAGCTTGATTTGAATTCCCTTCATCATCATTTGATTGCTTTCCCTTGCCATTTTTTTTCTTATCCTTAGAGTACATAGCTTGACTTGTACTTCTATCATTGTCTCCTTTAAGATCCTACTCAAAGGTTAGCATGTGTCCTAGCAATTGATTAAGATCAGGAGTAAAGTGATCAAGTGACAATTCTATGGACAATATAAAAGGCTTCCACTTCTCATCTCCTCTCAAACCTGTAAGTATTTGTCTTACCAACTTTTCCTCTTCAATGTCTTCATCCACTGCTCCCAAGCTATCTGCAATATCTTTCATCCTTGCCACATAATCTGAAATTGATTGTGAGCTCTTCTTCTTGAAGGTTGTGAACTCAGCCCATAGTGAGGACTTCCTTGACTTAGTAGTATTTTGGAAATGCTCTTCCAAGGCATTCCAAACATCTGTAGCACTTTCCAAACCTCTGATGTGAGGTAAAAGGTAATCATTTACAGCCATGTAGATGATGCTCCTTGCTTGAGCATCCTTTCTCATCCAAGTCTTCAACATTGCAAGCTCTTCCCTAGTAGGAATACTAGGATCTGCAAACTCAGGTTTTTCTTCATCTCCTGTAATAAATGATATAAGATCTTTGCTCATGAGGTGTGCTTCCATCCTCATGGACCATGCTGGATAGTTCTCCCTATCTAGCTTATCAATCTGCAAGCTTTCTCCCATCTTGTATCCACCTGTGTATTGAAATCTTCAAGCTTTACAAACAATGTATGTACCTTTACTTCGAATTGAACTCCTTTTGCCTTTCTTGATGTCAAATAGTCTTCTCCTCAAGCTTTGACTCCAAGCTTTCACTTCTTAGTCCTTCAAGTGTTGAATTTCTTGAATCTGCAGCAGTCGGGATCCTCCTTTTCTCAATTTGATGTCTCCTGCTCTGATACCACTGATGGAGAATGTTATTCTCCAAAAGAACAACCTATTCTTGTGATTAGAGCACCTCTATACCAAGAATAAGTCAAAACCTTCCACTCATTTAGAGGATCAATTACTAATTATCAAAAAGTTAACAAATCTGTGAAGAAGATGAAACACAGAAAAGTCTGCTGCACTATTTCTCCACATTGGCCTATCAAACGTGTAAAGTTTTTTATGAAACTTTGTACGAAGTATCTCCTAGAAATTACGCATCTACTCCAAGTTGAATTACTTCAAAAGATTAAGTATAACTTGAGAAATCAACTTCTCAAGTTACCTATGTCAGAAACTGTCACTCAGAACAGTCGATTTTATACCTGCAACTTTTAAGACTTGATTCTCCTTGAATAGAACCCGTTTTCCAAAATTCTTCTAGACATGAATAGCTTATCTTCCAACTTAAAGATTAAGCCCTCACTCATGCAAAACTTTAAACTGTGCTAGGAGAAATGATCAAAACCTTAACTTTGAAATCTGCGCCTGTTTTAGGAACCAGTGAACACACTTCACATATGAATGTTCCTACACTTAATTCACTCAGCCTGATTACAATTGGAAGCTAAAACTTTGTACAGAGGTCAAGAAACTCTCAACTTAGACTTGTACAAAAGCATTTCACAATTGATCTACTGTAGAAGGAGAACACACAGAAACATCGGGCGCAAATATTTTCAATTACTCAGAAGAAAATACAGTTGAGTGATGAGAGCTAACTCAACTAACTTTTTCTCTATCTCATGACATCTATCTCCCTCATTCTTGACTTCTAACTATTGTCACATATGCTCTCATACTTGCCCCGACTTTTCTCAAAGTATTTATAGATAAATTTGTACATGATTCTTACTAAACAAAAGATCTAAGTCAGCTATGACTAAACTAATGTACATATGTGTACACTTCTCTTATCCTCTGAATGTAATCTTCTTCCACACTTTAGGAATTGATTCTTCCTTCATCCTTTAATCTTCCAAGCCTTCAATTGGTGATTGGTATGCACCAACACCTTAGCATCCACACCCGACCACCCTCGATCTTCCCCTCTCCCTTTCCTCCCCCCACCATCCACAACCCACAACCCACCACCCTCCAACTCCCTCTCTCGCGTTCCTTTTCCCACAATCCACAACCCCCCCACCATCCACAAACCACTACCCTCCATCTCCCTCCCTCTCTCTCTCTCACTCTCTCTCTCTCTCTCCTCCCCCAACCATCCACAATCCCCCTACTACCTGCAACCCATGACCCTTCATCCCCCTCCCTCTCTTTCCTCCCCCCACCATCCACAACCCACAACCATCCACAACCCACCACCCTCCATCTCCCTCTCTCGCTTTTCTCCCCTACCATCCAAAACACCCCAACCATCCACAATCCACCACCCTCCATCCCCCATTCTCTCTCTCTCTCTCGCTCTCTCTCTCTCTCTATCTCTATCTCTCTCTCTCTTTCTCTCTCTCTCTCTCTCTATCTCTCTCTCTCTCCCTCCCTACCTCCCTCCACCTTCTCCCATCCAAGTCCCATAGTTTCCTATTCTCTCTCTCTCTCTCTGTCTGTCTCTCTCTCTCTCTCTCTCTCTCTCTCTCTCTCTCTCTTGCCCCCTCCGTGCCTCCCTCCACCTTCTCCCATCCATGACCCATAGTTCCTCATTCTTTCTCTCTCTCTCTCTCTCTCTCTCTCTCTCTCTCTCTCTCTCTCTCTCTCTCTCTCTCTCTCTCTCTCTCTCTCTCTCTCTCTCTCTCTCTCTCTCTCTCTCTCTCTCTCTCCTCCCTGCCATATCCCACCGTGCGAAAGCCCTCTCTCTCTCTTTCTCTCTCTCTCTCTCTCTCTCTCTCTCTCTCTCTCTCTTTCTCTCTCTCTCTCTCTCTCTCTCTCTCTCTCTCTCTCTCTCTCTCTCTCTCTCTCTCTCTCCCCTCCCGGCCATCCACTGGCCACATCCCACCGTGTGCAAGCCCTCTCTCTCTATCTATCTATCTATCTATCTATCTATCTATCTCTCTATCTATCTATCTAGCTCTCTCTCTCTCTCACTCTCTCTTTCTCTCTCTCTCTCTCTCTCTCTCTCTCTCTCTCTCTCTCTCTCTCTCCCCCCTCCATCTCTTTGCCACCTATAGGCAGGTGACCACAGACCCGCCGACTCTGTGACTTCACCATTCTCTCCCCTCCTTAGCGCAACAGCCATGTGGTAATCCCCCCTACCATAATAGCCTTTTGTTCAACATCTCTCTCTACCACCCGCATCAGCCCCGCATGAGGAGCTTTTTCACATTTAGATATGATAAGAAGGTTGTATGATACATTTGGCATTCTGATGTGATAAGATGGTCATATGAGAAGAGTATCATATGAGAACATGTCATAGGACAAAGGGTCATTTGCATGACTTCATTTTGACCATACAGCTTTTGAGCAACAGGCCATGGGAATGACGTACTTGCGTAGCAATAATCAAGAATAGGTCACAAATATAGAATATAAGGTAAAAAATAAGTCAACTCGTGTAAGGTATGTATGCTCTAGATGAAGATCTTGAAAAGAGAGTCGAATGATGTGCAGAGCAGATATCAGGGCTTGGAGAATATTCGAGAGTATCCCAACTCATGGTCGAAGCTGTTGCAATTATTCAATTTAGATGTGCCTACGAGGATAACTTAGCCTTAACTCACTCTCACTATGCTGAAATTTAGTTCAAGATAAAAATGAAATCAGGGTTTCAAAGGGGAATCATGAGGGAAAGGGGCATGAACAAGATTTATGGGTTAAAAGGAGGAGTGAAAGCAAAATTTAATGAGTGAATGATGGACTTGGTTATTGAGGTCTTTGTTGTTTACCACCAGCACATGCTTTGAATGGAAAATTCTGAATGGAAAAATCCTTGTGGTGCATGGAGATACATAACAACAATGCAAAATTTTATTGAGCAACCACCTCCCATCAAAGGATATCCACAATAGGTGACTATTGCATTAGGATGGGCTCCGCCATCTCTACCTTGGGTGGCATATTTTCTATCAATAAAATGTAAAATTAAGAAAATGTGGTAATATTCCTTGGGGTTTCAGAAGCTATATTTGAAAGCTTTTAACTAAAGATAATTGCCCGAACCATATTTGGCCTTCCTCTCCATTTTCAATCATCACTTTGGCACATATTCAATGATCATTGGGATTCCTTCTCGCCTCTTGGAGTCTATAAAAGTAGATGATTTTAACTCACTAGGGATACTCTAGGAGAAGGCGAGATCATCATCATCATTCAAAGCACTAGAGTGAAGCACCATTTTCTGGAGTCACACATCACTTTCCTGACAACTCTTTGCATTATGTGGCTACTTGCACACTGTTGGGGGTCACTCTATGGTGAGTATATAGAGCGTGGGCCTCCCAATGGAGTTGGCTATTAGCCTTAAAGGGTGACTAAGTGGCTTGGAGATAGTCTCTTAGTGTAATTTTATTGCATCTATCTTGGAGAAGGGTTTTCACCTATGCAATACTCTCTATGTGATTTGTGCTTCATGTTTTGATTCCATCTAGTTTCTAGAATCTCATCTTCTCCTTGTGTCTTATCCATTCAGAGTATTTCGGGCATTCTGTACTCATTTTCTGAGCCAAGAAGCTACATTTTCTCTCTTATGTGCACTTGTCATTGTTCCCTTCTTGTAAAATTTCCCGTACAATTTCTCTTTTGTCAATGAATGTGCCTACACACAGAAATGTTACAAGGTATAATTCCCTAAGGAGAACCTCCCTTGAGTAGGTGAAGTATTGGATTGGTGGAAGTGGAGTTTCCTCTAAAGTTGGGTCTTCCCAAAGTGAGATAACCTAGTACCTCCTCTACAATCACCATGAATAAGATAAAGCAAAGAAGACTAATTTTACATAAAGCATACTCATGGAGAGTTTCTATTTATGGATAGAACTAATCAACTCCCTCTAAAACGAAGTAATCTTGTAGGCTTAGGAAGCTATCACGTACCACAATACTATTACTTCACAAGCTATGCTCTAATTTTGAGCTTAACACTCATAAGTGGTCATCGTGAATTTTAGGAAAGAATAGTAACATACCCCAAGCAAGAGAATGAGCCTTATCTATAGTAGAATAATCCAATTATGAAATGCTTGCATACAATGAATCCAGGAACTTATATATATAAAATGATTCCTTAATCTTGAGCATTGGACTTTTGCATGAAGAGAAGGAAGCTCTGCAAGTTAGTAGAATCTGATGAACAAGTTAAAGAGAAGGGGAAAGAAGGTGATTCAAACTTGATTGTGTTCCATCTTCTATGTAGTGCAACTGTGTAGAGTGATTATACACACATATAACTCTCATTGCGATGTTTCCAAAGTCCCAACAATCAATTTTATCTCACAAACCTTGTGGGAGTGAGTTTGGTGAGACGTTCTTTTTTCCTACAATCTAGGAAATGTATTAGAAGATCACATCCACTTTCTCATTGATCTGTATGTTGGTGGGTGTCACTCTAGCACAATGGCAAGTACCAACGTGAGGAGATTCATCTCATAGATGTCAATCCATGGAGACGTGAGGGTCGGTATGAAGACCATGAGCAAGTGATGGCACAAGAGTGTGAGTGAAAGCACACAAGCATGCACACACATACACACACACATGGACAAGGTA
Source organism: Ceratopteris richardii (assembly GCA_020310875.1). Taxonomy (NCBI): domain Eukaryota; kingdom Viridiplantae; phylum Streptophyta; class Polypodiopsida; order Polypodiales; family Pteridaceae; genus Ceratopteris; species Ceratopteris richardii. Next base: position 39,421,699 of record CM035407.1, read on the forward strand.
AGAGAAAAGAGTGGAACAATGCAAGATCTTTGATTACAAACGAACTCTCTTACAAAGGTCAAATCTACTGTCTAGACCTAGTGTCCTACCTAGTTAAAAATTAGGTTCCAGGGCCTATTTGAGGGCTCAAACAGAGTCTCAAAATTATGAAAATTGGTCAGATGATAGTTCTAATACTCCTCAAGCTCAAGGTCTCCTCGGCTTGAACATAATGGAGTTGCAAAAATGGAAAATAGTATTTACAATGGTTTTTACTGATGAAAATCAATATTTTTATAGGGATTTCTTTTGAAACTTTGACATGTGCTTCTAGGAGCTCCCCACAAGCTCCTTCTTCTTGTGTCTCCACCTCTCTAATGTGCTCTTGTGCTTTGTCCGTGACCTTGAGCTTCAACACTCCCCACAAGCTTTGTCTTCTTCTGTGTCCACCTCTTTAATGTGCTCCTGTGCTTTGTCCGTGATCTTGAGCTTCACACTCCCCCCCTCTGAAGTTTGTCATCCCTCACAGACCCTTGTTGTAGTGGTTGTTCGATGTAGTACTTGAGAGATAGTGTCCATGTAGTGGGGATGATTGTTGAGTTAATCCTCATTTTTTTGCTACTATTCTTTGTAAGTTGTAGTCCCTTTGTATGTACTTCTTCCTTGTATTACAGATTTATGGTGTATTTGTGAGCTTTCAAAAATTGCTAGCTACTCAAAAGAGGTTGTCAATGTTGAGTGAGAGCAGCACTCAATAGTGAACTGCTTCCTTGCTCTTACTGTTGTCACACTGATGTCCTCTAGTTCTTGCAAACATGGCTTTATCAGTTTTTATGCCAAGTACTTGTAATGCATAATGAGGGATGGGTAAGTGTGTTAGTGCATGGGTTGAAGAAAATATGTCTTGTGCACGGACTTGTATTGTGGCCCTATTTATGCGTACTTTGGGAATGCATTGTAAACAGTATGGTGCAAAAATGGGGTCTTGAGCTAAGTGCTCAAGGGTAAGCGGACGAAGAGGTTTCCTATTCTATCATTGTAGTAGTGTTGTTGAAGTGTGCTTACCACGGTGAAAGTTCGATTGATGTTTATCTCTTCATGTTGTACGTCCATCATGGCGACCAGTTGCTTGCCTTTCTTGTTGATGGATGTCCTTGTTCATGGTTTACTGATGTCATTCCTGGAGTGCATGGTCCTATTTCTTGTTCTCTGAGTTTTTTTCTCCCTCTTTTTTTTTCGAAACAATGTCTCAAACAAGAAGAAAGAGGTTAGTAGCAATAAAATATTTTACATATGTCAAATGTGTCTCATGTGCCCAGGATTCTCAATTGTGTATATGCAGGGCCGTGTAATATGGCCCTATATTGATGCATACTTTGGAAGTGCATGACTTGAATGGTGTAAAAGACAAGATTATGCCAAAGGCACATGGTTGTTGCGCGTCGAGGCTTTCAATGTGCTTGGCAGAGGTTGATGCGGCCCTCAGAGGTATTCATTGGATTTCAAAGGAAAACTAATTTTAGGGACCTATTTTAGAATTGTATTGGGTTTCTTATAAATCCTTTTTGACTTCTTCATCTCTAGTTGCAGTTACACACATATAATGACTACACATAGATACATACACATACTCACATACGCATACACATACATAATCATATGTACACACACATAGACTCAGATAATCATATTTACATGCATATATAAATATACACATGCATATACACACACACATACACAACACAGGTGTATGCACATATAGATACACATACATACACACATGCATACTGATATATATATATATATATATATATATATATATATATATATATATATATATATATATATATATATATATATATATATATATATATATATATATATATATATATATATATATATATATATATTTATATGTAAATAAATAAATAAATCCTATTCCAAGAATCCTAATTCGAAAACACTAATTTTGATATTAAGGTTTTAAAACCCCTAATTTAGAAACTCTAATTCAGCCTTTTAGCCATATGATTGAGGTATATGTACACATTGCATCTATTCCTCCGACTTCCTACTAAGGAGATGTCTCTCCTCCCAACCTTAGGCCTCTATATATAGCTACTCGAATCAACGAGGATCATAATAGATATAAAGATATATACACATCATGTAGATGCACATACATAGATATAAAATGGAGTAGATACATTATGCATCACACATACATGCCTAAATGCACACATAAATATATATACATGCATACATCTTGACATAGAAACATATACGTATACACATGTACACATCACATATACATGCCTACATGCACAAATGTATACTTATACATGCATACACAATTATAAACACTTGCATATATTACATGAATACATAAATATTTTACACAAATGCATATGCATATATACACATATGCATACTAACACATGTATACATATATCACACATATGCACACACATACATATACATGAAATACATATATTTGCATACTTTCACATGTATACATATAATACACATGAATACCCACACATATGCATACATACATGATAAAAATTTGCTCATCAAAGATAAAGCTATATATAAAAGAATTAGGCATACCCCTAAGCTTCATATTGTAACTTAAAAGAACATGGTTTTATCTCTCTAGTAAGATTCATCGTTATTCAAGTTGAATAAAGAATCTATTATCTGATATCCATTCAAAAGCTTGAAGTTATTGATCAATAAATAGTGTAGAATTTACTATCTAATCTCCTGATATGTTTTCATTATTGCCATCATTTTGGTAAGACATCAATATAGTCTCATCTTCATTATCCTTATTGATTTCATTTATTTTTTCTATTGTTAAATCTGTATTCTCATGAGTCACATCATCTATTGATGGATTAATATCAATTTCTCGTAATTGTTAGAGATAGATGTCTGCGGAAGCACGGGAACAGCACAAGGAAGAAGAAGAAGCTTGGAGCACAAACACACAATAATGAATGTGTTACTAGAGAATGTACAAAGATAAGTAGCCCTTTAGGGCAATAGGCGTATATACAAGCCGGGGGAAAAAAACCTCCTAAAGAGGGAAAAAAGTGCCCCGGCGGTCCTAGTGTGTTCACACACATCACTACCTAAATATATCAACAAATCCCCCCTGGGAGTGATGCGGTGAACAAGGAGCTGGCACTCATGTATAAGGAAGTGCCAAGCTATGTGGAAATCACTCCACAAAAGGAAGTAAGCCCAAAGCTTTGCGGAAAGCTTCAAACTTCTCCCTAGGCAGAGCCTTCGTGAAAAGGTCTGCAATGTTCTCCTGCGTGGGCACATATGCCAAGCTGATTTCCCCAACAGAGAACCTCTCCCTGACATAGTGATAATGCACCTCAATGTGCTTAGTGCGAGCATGGAACACAGGGTTCCTCACAACTGCCAATGCACTCTGACTATCAGTGAAGATGGTGGTGGTAGAAGACTGGCCAACACCCAAATCAACCATAAGGCGTCTGAGCCACACACACTCAACAGTCGCTGTGAAAGCTGCCCTATACTCAGCCTCACAATTGGAAGTGGCCACAGTAGGCTGCTTCTTGCTCAACCAAGATATACATGAGCTACCAAGCATGAAGCAAAAACCAGTGGTGGACACACGAGTGTCATAGCAACCAGCCCAATCTGAGTCAGAAAAAGCATGCAAATCTAGCGGTAGTGATCCCCCCTTGGGATAAAACAACCCAAGTAGCCGAGTACCACTCAAGTAGCGAAAGATGCGCTTAACTGCCTTCCAATGCGTGACTCCTGGGCAATGCATAAACCTGCTCATCTGTGAGACAGCAAATTGAATATCTAGCCGAGTAATGCATAAGTAAATCAAGCATCCAACAGCCTGCTGATAGAGAACAGCATCAAATGCATCTCCAGCATCATGAAGACTCAATCATAAACCTGTCTCCATAGGAGTGGCAATAGGCTTACAGTCTTCAAGGCCAAAACGCTGCAATAATGTGTCAATATATTTCGTTTGACACAAAGCCATTCCACCATCAACTTGCATAAACTGAATGCTCAAATAGTGATGCAAATGCCCCAAATCAGACATCTCAAATGAGGCATGCAAATCAGCCTTGAAATCAGCAATATGCTTCTCAATAGGACCAGTGAGCACCATGTCATCAAGATAGACAACAATGATTAGAAGCACATCATTAGCACGCTTAACATATAAGGTGCTTTCAGTTGGACTATTCACAAAATCATGTGCAACCAGATAGGCATGTATCTTCTCATACCAGCACGTGGTGCTTGCTTTAAACCATATAATGCCTTCTTTAACATGCAAACCTGGTTTTCATGCCCTTTCTGCACAAAGCCACGGGGCTGAAAAACATACACTTCTTCATGTAAGTCACCATTCAGAAATGCTGATTTAATGTCCAATTGATGTACATTCCAACCATGATGGGCTCCAAGTGCACAAATGCTCCGAACAGTAGTCATAGGGCATGTAGGTGCAAAGGTCTCATCAAAATCAATGCCTCTTTCCTACGCATAACCCTTTGCAACAAGCCTAGCCTTATACCTATCAACTGTACCATCAAGTTTACGCTTCAGCTTGTATACCCACTTAGTGCCAATGGCCTTCTTGCCAGGAGGCAAGTCACATAAAGACCATGTACCATTCTTCATTATAGCATCATATTCAGATTACATGGTAGCCATCCAATTTTCTGAATTCTGTGCTTCATCAAAAGAAACAGGCTCATTCTCATCACAGAGACTAGACGCAGCCATAGCATAGCAATCTGATGCAAAGGAGGCACTATGAGAGCCTGAACGAGTACGATATGACAAAGGTGCATCTAATTTGCTGTCACGCAAAGTCTGCACCAGCCATTTTGGCATAGTTTTTGCGTGCTCTATATCAGCTCTCTCATCAACAAGTGCATCATGTAAATCTGCATCAGAAATAGAATGATCTGCATTATCATATGAAACTTGCAAAGGCTGAAAAGTTACCTCATTAGGACCAGCACTAGATTATCCACCTGTAAAAAGAGGCATCAACGTATCATACATGTCTTTGGAGCTAACAGATGTCTCCTTAGTACATGAAAGCAATGGTTGAATAGCATCTTCCACAAAGACAACATCACGGCTAACCAAAATGCGTTTAGTTTGTGGATGATACAGATGATAGCCTTTACTTTCAGAACTGTACCCAACAAAAATACATTTTACTGCCTTATCATCCAATTTTTGCGATGTTGTTCAGGCACTAATGCATATGCCAAACAACCAAAAACATGCAGATGAGCAACAGATGGCTTGCGATCATGCCAAGCCTCATATGGAGTGATAGACTGCAACGCTTTAGTGGGACACCTGTGTGGTAAAGCCTGACTTTTGACCATGCACCTCGCCATCTCCATGAGTGACCTGTTCTTTCGTTCAGCAACTCCATTCTGTTGAGGTGTATACAACACTGTACACTAGTGTTTTATCCCACGTTCAGCCAGAAATGCATTAAAATCTGAAGACATATATTCCCCCCCTCGATCAGAATGGAGGGTGCCCATTTTACATGCTGACAGATTTTCAGCCAAAACCAAAAACTGTTTGAAGCATATGAACACTTCGGACTTTGCTTTGAGTAGATATACCCATGCATGCCTGGAAAAATCATCAATGAAAGTCACGAAGTAAAGGTAATTTCCAAAAGAGGGTGTCTGCATAGGACCACAAACATCACTATGTACAAGCTGCAATTTCTGCGTAGCCCGAGCTGAACCATCTTTTGGAAAGGAAAAACGATGCATTTTGCCCAAAATACAGCCTTCACAAACATGTTTTCCAGGAGCCTCAAGTTTGGGCAAAGAGGAGACCATTTCAGATTTCTGCAGGCGCAGCAAACTAGCAAAATTCAGATGACCAAAGCGTGCATGCCAAAGCTTTGCATATGACATAGCCTGAGAATCATGAACTGCACATGCCGAATCATTCACAGATCTTTCATAGTCTATGAGCTTATACAGCCCACGACATAAAATGCTAGAAGCAATAATCACATCGCCATTTGAGAGATCATGGACTGTACACCTGTCATCAACGAATTTCACAACCAAGCCAATCTTGGCTAATGCAGAAACTAATAACAGGTTCTTTTTGATCCCTAGCACAAATAAAGCATCTGACAAAGTGAAAGAACTACCATCAGCAGTAGTCAGAATGATCTTACCAACTCCCATAACAGGATAAGAGGAGTTATTGGCGCATGTGATAGTATTCCCTGTAGGGGCAGGCTCGAGTGAAGAGAAGAAACTGTGCTGCGAGGTAATATGTTTGGTCGCCCCACTGTCAAAGTACCAAACATCTGAGTCTACTGCAGACATGCACTAATCATGAGAAGATGGGTCAAAACTGTAGACAGTAGTAAACGCCCATTCTTCTTCCTGCACAAGATTTGCAGACTCTGTTTTTGGTGTAGAGGCCTCTGCAACAACCATTCCAGCCTCTTTCTTCTTTGCCTCTTTAGCAGCCAGTTTTGGACAGTTCTTTATGATATGATCATTTCCTTTACAGTACTTGTAAAAAAATTTCTGCTTTTCTGATTTCTTCTCATCTTTATCCTGGTTCTTCGATTGTGCAGCATTTGCAGATTTCTGCTTACTAGTAGAAGAGCTCCATTTTCCTTTGCCCTTCTGACTAGCCAGGAAAGCTTGATCTGCAATACGCATAATGGACCTGTTCTGCCTGGACTTATCTTCCTGCAACAGAACAGAGACTAACTCCTCAAATGACAAGGCATTTGGATTGCCTTTCATCATCAACCGAAGAGTAGAAGCAAAACTCTGATATGAATCAGGAAGACCATTCACAACGGTCTGCACAAGTGAGTTATCTGGTATAACCTCATCAGCAGAAATCAACTGTTCCTTCAAATCTTTGATCTTTGTTAAGAAATTGTCCATAGAATCACCTTCATTCATGTGCTCACTCTCCAACTGTTTTCGGAGGTAAGCAACACGAGCCTCATTCCTAGCCTGGTACAAAGTGGTAAGTGTATCCCAAGCATCCTTTGATGTTCTGCAAGAGCAAATATGAGGAATAATGGCACGTTTGACAGATAAAGCTATCAATGCATGTGCTTGGGCATCTCTGCCATCCCAGCGAATCTGCTCTGTAGTAGTTGCAACAGAAACAGCAACACGAACAGGAATCTGCGGAATATCATTTTCGACACCATCTTCATCAGCTCCAACACCTGTATTTGCAGTACCTGTCGTTATAGGTGTAACACGACGTCTTTCAACACCCTGCACAATGTTCCACAATCCTTTTGCAACCAATACATGTCGCATCATATAAGCCCATAATGGGTAGTTGGTACCATCTAACTTATCCTCAACAGCCAACATACGGAATACATCACTGCTTTCAGCCATGGCCGGTGACTAAAATACCTTGATGCAAAAAATTGACTGTATCTCAAAAAGTTGAACGGAACTACCTAGACGACTGCTAGACCTGTAGTAGACTTCGAGACGCTTAAACTGGCGAACAGAAACTAGTATATACCTTTGGCACAAAAGGATGAAATAGCCTGCACAAGCACTGCGATAGTGCATTCGGAGGCCGAAACGAGCTCAGATCACGATTTCGGCACCACAAAGCGAAGCCATTTTGATCTCGAAAACACCCTGAGTATGCTCACCAAATTTCGTGCGAATCTGAGACTGCAAACGGAGGAGTGTCGACGGCGCCCTAGAAGAAGCGACAACCTGCTCTGATACCAATTGTTGAAGATAGACGTCTGCGGAAGCACGCGAACAGCACAAGGAAGAAGAAGAAGCTTGGAGCACAAACACACAATACTGAATGTATTACTAGAGAATGTACAAAGATAAGTAGCCCATTAGGGCAATAGGCGTATATACAAGCCGGGGGAAAAAAACCTCCTAAAGAGGGAAAAAAGTGCCCCGGCGGTCCTAGTGTGTTCACACACATCACTACCTAAATATATCAACAGTAATTCCTCTTCCTCATCAGTAGAATCAGGATGTAGAGTATTATCCTCTTCGTCAAAAAGATTAGTATCATTATCATGTATAATGATTCTAATTTCTCTTTTAGATGTTGATGTATCAGTATTTGATGGTGAATCATCAAGAGGACTTTCTTCGATCTCTCTAACAATAAAATGTTTAAACAATGACCTACCTCTAGGTTGAACATGAATGACTTGCCACTAAGGGTGAGCATCTTGGTATTTATAAAAGAATGCTTGTTCAATGGGCCTAGGAAGAATATATGGTTCTTTAGTAGATCACATTACCTTAGAAGAATGAATTGACCAAAACTTAGATAATTCCTCTTTTAATGTGGAATTACTACCTTTATACTCGGCTCAAGACCAATCAACCTTCAAAATGACCTATCAAAATATATAAAACCAAAAAACCATTATTAGATGCTTTAAAGAATAAGTAACTCTATCATAAAAAATATAAACATTTTTCTACCTGTTTGAATGTACGAAATGAAATTTCATAGATACCAACAACAATTCCTACCTGAGCTAGTACGTGATAGTTGCTTAAAAGAAGCAACAATACTAGAGTCCTCTATTTTAAGTAAAGAATCAATGGCTTTGATTCTAATATGCTTTCCAAAAGCCCATATATTATTAAACATTCGAGCCTACAAAAGAAATTCAATTAGTAAATAGAAACTAATAAACATATATAAAAAAACAAAATATTATTAAAATAAAACTACCTTTCATTCACAACCAATCATTAATTCTCTCTGCTCATCTGATATTTCTTCGTTATTTGTGTGGGCACGTTGCAAACGACTATACAGCAATCTGTTAAAGAAGATATATTTGTAATCTCATTATTACCGAGATTACGTCTCTATCTTTTGTTTCTTCACCTTTTTACTTCGGAGATTTTTTCATTTTATATATTTAATTATATATATTTAATTAAAACCCTAATCTTAAAATTCTAGATCTGAAATACTAAAGCCTAAAACCCTAATCTTAAATATGTAGACCTAAAATATGTATACTTCTGTATACATGTGTATATACATGTATATATGTATTACATGTGCATGTGTATGTGTGCATATATCTTATGTAAGTGTTATAAACCTAAAACCCTAATCTTAAAGATTTAAATCTAAAATATGTATTATTTTGTATGCATGTGTATCTACATGTATGTATGTATTATATGTATATGTGTGTTTGTGTATATATCTAAGCCACGTATTAAAATCCAAAAACCCTAATCAGAAAGACTTAGACTTAAATCTGAAATACTAAACCCTAACACCCTAATCTTAAATATGTAGACCTAAAATATGTATATTTCTGTATACATGTGTATATACATGTATATATGTATTACATGTGCATGTGTATGTGTGCATATATCTTATGTAGGTGTTATAACCCTAAAACCCTAATCTTAAAGATTTAAATCTAAAATATGTATATTTTTGTATGCATGTGTATCTACATGTATGTATGTATTATATATATATATATGTGTGCTTGTGTATATATGTTATCTACATATTTATTTATATATTCAGATTTTATTTCCTTATGTAATCCTATTTTTATATATTTAATTTTATATATTTAATTATATATATTTAATTAAATTATTTAAAACACTAGTTCTTTTTATATTTATTTATGTATATAATTATCTTATTTTATATATATATATTTATTTATATATTCAGTTTTTTTTCCTTACATAATCCTATTTTTATATATTTAATTATAAATATTTAATTAAATTATTTAAAACACTGGTTCTTTTTATATTTATTTATGTATCTAATTATCTTATTTTATATATATATTTATTTATATTTTATATTTTTTTTTCCTTACGTAATCCTATTTATATATATTTAATCTTATATATTTAATTATATATATTTAATTAAAACCCTAATCTTAAAATTCTAGATCTGAAATACTAAACCCTAAAACCCTAATCTTAAATATGTAGACCTAAAATATGTATATTTCTATATACATGTGTATATACATGTATATATGTATTACATGTGCATGTGTATGTGTGCATATATCTTATGTAGGTGTTATAAACCTAAAACCCTAATCTTAAAGATTTAAATCTAAAATATGTATATTTTTGTATGCATGTGTATCTACATGTATGTATGTATTATATGTATATGTGTGTTTGTGTATATATGTAATCTAGGTATTAAAATCATAAAACCCTAATGAGAAAGACTTAGACTTAAATCTAAAATACTAAACCCTAAAACCCTAATCTTAAATATGTAGACCTAAAATATGTATATTATTGTATACATGTGTATATACATGTATATATGTATTACATGTGCATGTGTATGTGTGCATATATCTTATGTAGGTGTTATAACCCTAAAACCCTAATCTTAAAGATTTAAATCTAAAATATGTATATTTTTGTATGCATGTGTATCTACATGTATGTATGTATTATATGTATATGTGTGCTTGTGTATATATGTTATCTACGTATTAAAATCCTAAAACCCTAATCAGAAAGACTTAGACTTAAATTTGAAATACTAAACCCTAAAACCTTAATCTTAAATATCTAGACCTAAAACCCTAAAACCCTAATCTTAAATATTTAACCCTAAAACCCTAATCCTATTTAAAACCCTAAAACTCTAATCTTAAATATTTAACCCTAAAACCCTAATCCTATTTTTATATATTTGATGTAAAACAAAAACTTCAAAATAAAAATAGGATTATATGTGTGTATGTATGCAAGTGTGTATATATGTGTGTGTATGTATGCATGTGTACATGTGTGTGTGTATGTATACATGTGTATACATGTGTGTGTATGTGTATGTGTGTGTATGTAGGCATGCATGTGTGTGCATGTGTGTGTACGTGTGTGTATGTATGCATGCATGTATGTGTATGTGTGTGTATGTGTATGCATACGTATACATGTGTGTGTATGTATACATGCATGTGTGTATATGTGTGTATGTATGCATGTGTGTATATATGTGTGTATGCATGCATGCCGGTATATGTGTGTGTATGTATGCATGCATGTGTGTATATATGCGTGTGTGTATGTATGTGTGTATATGTGTGTGTGTATGTGTATGTATGCATATGTGTATATATGTGTGTGTATGTATGTGTGTATGCATGTGTGTGTATGTATGCATGTGTGTACAGTTATGTGTGTGTGTATGCATGCATATGTGTATGTGTGTGTGTATGTACGCATGCATGTGTGTATAGGTGTGTGTATGTAAGCATGCATGTGTGTACATGTATGTGTGTATGTATGCATGTGTAAATTAATGTGTATCTTCCTTTCTCTTCTCTCTCTCTTTCTTTCTCTCTCTCTCTCTCTCTCTCTCTTTCTCTCTCTCTCTCTCTCTCTCTCTCTCTCTCTCCTTCTCTCTCTATCAATAGCGAATAAAAGAATCACTTACAAGTATATCTCTTTTTGAATCGTTGTTGTCAAAGCATAATGTAGGTCGTCTCTCGTCCAATTCCAAACAATCGACGCCAACGAACTTCTGCAAAATCAACGAAAAGAGAAATTAGAAACCCTAAAGCATAGAGAAACACAAATGCTAACAGTACGCACAGCACTTACCAAGATGTGAGAGCTAAGCCGAGAGAGAGTGTGTGTGTGTAGAGAGAGAGATCCGTGTGTGTGTGTGTGTGCAGAAGACAATGCAGGTTCGCGTGCGCAAGTTCGACAGTAAACCGACAGTACTCAAACACGTGCAGAAATGTAAAGTTTTGCTCTCGAGTTCGCGGTATGTTTAAAAATTCACCGCCGGTATAGGCGCTCGTATGGACGTCGGTATACGCGTCGATAGTTGCCAGTAATTTATCGACGCTTATACTGACGCTTATACCGTCACTTGACCGTCGGTATCTCTTAGTGAGATTTTTCCAAGGTTTATACCGACGCCGACTATGACCGTCGGTATATGCAGCGTCGGTATGCCCCTCATATGTTGTAGTGAAGTGATGGCAACTTGTTGATTCGAGTGGCAATGGCTTTCAACTGTGTGGCAAGGTGTGAGATTGATACCTACATGTTATAACTCACTCATATCTTGGAAAGGTGTGTCAGCTAGTGCCTTTTTGTGCAAACGGAGGATCAACTTCAAGGAGAAACCATAGGGTGAAGTGACTTTTCTTAGTGAGGATGCATGTTCTTTCAAGCTATAGAGAATTTTAAAGTGGCTCTTCTCAATAGAAGGTGTATGCGGGCCAATGTTCCAATCACAAAGGATCAGCACCAAACGGGGGCTGCTCCATGAGCTATGAGGACTTTAGCTCTTGAGTGGCATCGAAAATGCACTTTTCTCTTTTGCAGCAAAGACTCATATATAGGCATGCAGGCCTACATGAGTCACTCTTTGGAAAAACCCCTTTGACGTGGGACACTTCCTGGGGATCTATGAAGGACTTTTGTTGTGCCAAGGACTTAAAAAAAAAATGATTGCATTTATGGAATCAACCTTCAAAGCAGACTATCTATATATCCCTATTGCAAGGGGGATGGTGCTTGATAAGCTTTGGAGAAGAGGAAAAAAACTTTGCGTAACTGCTTTGTGCAAGGTTGGGTTCATGATTTTTTTTTGAAGTTCACTTCAGTTGGCCTTTTTCTAGGTACATGCAAGGTGGTGCTTCATACTTCAAGTGAATGGAGACTTAAGAGAAAGTCTTTGACTAAGCCAAAGGCAAGAGTCGTAGGATGTGAAGACAAGCAGTTCTAAAGAATTGAGCATTGGCCTAGGTGCAATCTAGACCTCATGCACCTCGACAAGCACATTATTATCACATTCTTCAACTTGATTCGCTCATCAAAGGAGCACCCTTGCATGAGCAATGCAACGAATGGCTCGTGCGAACTCGTGTTAAGTAAGTCCCTTTCTTTTGCTTAGAGCATTACTATGAGACATAGTGTTCTCACCAGTTAATTTATGTACACTTTTTGACTATGCATCACATAGTCTGCATGCATATCCACTACAAGGAATACGGGCCCATTTTGACAGTTAAGGAGACACAATTTTGTCACTCTAAAATTGCAAAAACCATCCCAAGAAGCATTGAGCATGGACCATCGATTAAACGATGAGCTAAACAATGTTCTTTTTTATGTGTGGCACGACATGATGTGCAATGCTCAGATAGAGTGTCGCTAAAGCAACGGTTTAAAAAAGCATCGCATAAGCAACGCTAACAACGTCGCTTATGCAATGCTAATTCCAGTGCTTTTTAGGACACCTTACCATCACTTACACGATGGTCTATTGATGAAAAAAAATTAAAAGATTGGAGGCTCTTCGATCGGCATGTTCACACATTTGATCGAAGAGCTCTCCACATTCGCAATTGCGCTGCGCTTATTACCTAAAGCAAGTATATGCAAAATTGTTGTTTTACCTAATCTCTATCTCATTGTCTCTATTTCTATTTCTCTCTTTCTACATCTTTCTCTCTTTGAATTCTCTCTCTCTCTCTCTCTCTCTTTCTCTCTCTCTCTCTCTCTCTCTTTATTGTAGGTTATTCAAGAAGCTAACCAAGCAAAAAATATGGCTAACTATTGTAAGTACAATTTCCATTCTTTGTATATCATTTGAATTGTGTTATTTTCATTAGTTAGCATACTCACACTTATTGATATGCACATACTATACACTTATACATGATGAAGATGCACATTCACACATATACACATGCACATACACACACATACATATGCACATACACTTACACATACACACACATACACATGCATATGCACAAAAATGTTTAGAACCACATAAAAAGACTTGCATGCATGCATTATTTCATATATACATACACATACACACATTAACATATACTTAAAAACATGTATATGCACATCCACATGCATGCACATTCACATGCATGCACATGGATGCAAATGGAAATGCATCCACATGCACATGCATGTTTCATACATATACACATGCATATACATACATTTGTATATGTTTATACACATACACATACATATGCACATATGTATATATACATACACATACACATATATACACATATATATGCACATACGTACACACACATATACACATGCACACACACATGCACATACATACATATACACATATACATGCACATACACACATATACACATACACTTACACATATACATGCACATACATATACACACACACACATGCACATGCACATACTCCTATACACACATATACACTTACACATGCACATGCACATACATACATATACATACACATACACATGCACATGCACATACATACACATATACACTTACACATGCACATGTACGTACATGCATATACACATATACATATGTACATACATTCATATACACACACATATTACACAAATATACATGCACACATGTACACACACATATTACACACATATATATACATGCACATATGTACACACATATGAATGAATTATATAATTAAAGTACTAAAACACATGCTTAATATAAATAATACAATCAACAGAACAAAACTTTTCATTACTTAATACCATACACACAATTCTTAAGATAACTAAAATGAATAATATATAGATAAATATATATATATACATATCAATGTAAATACATATAATCCAATGTCATAATAAAAAATCCTAATCGTCATCATCATGATCATCATCATCATCAACATCGTGATCATCTTGATCATCCTCATCCTCATCATCATGATCACCCTGTGACGATCGAGATCGTCCCTCCTGTGTCTGTATCTCCACCTCATCCATATCTGCCTCTCCATAATACTCTTGTATTACATTTAACAAACATAAATAAGTAAAACAATTAAAACATCCATAAAAATAAAATAATTATATAAAATTTAATAATACTCACAAAGGCATCCAGATGATCTCCCATATACTCCCTCAAATGTCGATATCCAAAATGTGTAGCATACTCGATCTTGTGCTTTGTAGGATATCGGCCATAATCCTTTTGCTCCATTGAAACAAATAAAAAAGATTAGTTTCTTGCATTTTAATTAAAATAAAACATATACTCACAATACCAAATATACTTACAAATGTAGCTACAAAACCATGATGGTCCAGTTGTCCTAGGTGCGATGTGTGGCCTGACTCAACTCTCTTCTTTGCAGCAGCCTATTTATTTAAGAAAAAAGAAATACATAAATTAAATGTAAAAAATTACTAAAATATATGAAAATTATAAATATAAACTATTAATTTGTATACCTTCTACTGAGGAAATGACTCCTGAAGACGTAGCTGTCTACGAAAAAATTGCCATGTCTCGGGTGGTATGTTAGGTCACCTCTTATTTTTTTCCATCATACAATATCTCTTGCTAATTTAATCTCAAACAGAAAACAAAAATGAGAATACATACACATATATACACACACATACACACACATACCCACATACACATATACATGCAAACATATACACATACATATATGCATACATATATGCATACATATATGCATACATATATGCATACATATATGCATACATATACACATATATATACATATAACATAAACACACATATACATATCCACATATAGACGTACACACACATGCATGCATATACACTCATTCATAGAAAATACATGCATTTATCCCACAATAATGTGTATTTGTGTATATGTGAATATGTGTGTATGTATAAATGTGTATATGTGAATATGTGTGTGTGTAAATATGTATATGTGAATGTTTATGTATGAAAGTAATTAGATTATTAATATCAAAAATCATTATTCGTAGATTCTGATCAATCAGATGGAACTCCACAATCATCTCCTCATCATGCAAGGATTGTATATTGTAAGTATATCAAATATTTAATTCAAAATATATTTGATGGATACATAAATTATATTATTTTTTGTTTCTTATTATAATCATATTCAGATCAATCAAAGGGCACTCCACCACCTCCTACCAATGCAATGACTTCGCATGCGTCGTGCGATAGGATTTACGATGAATTTTACTATCAAGAGCATATTATCTGTTGGTGTAACTCTTGTTATGGCACGTTTCGAAGACCATGATTGGAATGTATTGAACATGAGGCAGAGTCTGGTACTTTTGAGCGTGCACCATCACTTGGGCAACATGATAATGTTTGGGTATGTATTTTTTCTATAAATTAATGTTATTATTTTATTTAAAAGCCATATACAAAATCAAATTACTATGGATTTACACGAATACTTGTCGATGATGATGATGATGATAATTTCTCTTATAATGTTAATATACCTCGTACACGTCATGGACTTGTTGCTCATCAATTACAAGTAGAGGTTTCTAGAAATCCTCTACCTCCTGGTTTAGAGACTGAAACAGCTAGAGATTATCCATTGCCAGCTCATGATCGTTCTCTAGTACAAACATATGATAGAAGAAGATATGGATGATGGAATAGAGGACCACTTCCTTTAGATGGAGAGGTTTTCAACATTTGGGGTAATCGCTATATGATTGCTCCATCCACTATTACTAATGATGGTCATGGTCTCTTTATTGTAGAGGATTTGTATGTGCGTCCGAACTCTGAAGTCACTCTTATGTCATTTTGTGGTCCTATATATGGATGGGGAGATTGCCATCGACTTGCAAGTTATGTTCAAAGCATGAGTAGTTATGGAAGATGCTTGAATGCAGGATCCCTTACTAGTAGAAGGATTTCACATGCACAAAATGAAAGATTATATATTGATGGAAGACCTTACACACATAGAAATATAGCATGTTTAATAAATAGTAGTCGAGGGTTACATAATAGTTCAAGGACTAATTGCATATTTGAGGAGCGTGAAAATAGTCATGAATCACCATACATGAGTAGAGATGTATCAAGATACATAGTTGTCAATGCTAGTGCTACATTACATGCTGGTGACGAACTTTAATTAGTGAATTATGTGCTGGAAAACAATGTGCAATTGGTCCATTTTGTCCAAGACCTTATAGATAAAAGCATAAGTTTCTTTCCTTATAGCACTATCCACCATAAAGGGACCCATCCGCAGTGTGTTACAGGATCTATACATGTCCTGTTCATTCCTTCTACAAGATATAACAACAGGCAAAGTGGATAGGTCGCCTGCCTCTCAAGGAACCCACGCGGGTTCAATCCCCAGAGGAAGGAGCTTCGCGAAATTCTTTTTAGTTAATCTTTTGCTTTATTAAATCTTTTGGAAAGCAGACGGATAGATCGCGATCAAGGAACGCCAACGGATTTTTTGTTTTCCGCATGAGAGAGCGAACGCATTACGAATAGCTTTATCAAAAGCTTTTGGGAGTGCTTTATTGGTATCAAGAAGTACTATATAAGAAGTGCTTCAGCTCACTTGTATTCATCCTTCACCTAGTATTCAACACAAGCTTTGGAGCTTGGACGTCAGTAGAGGTGGTGTTTCTTCTAGCACATGGGGCAGCCATGGTGCTAACTTGAAGCATGTTGAGGAGCAGCTATGGAGTTCTTCTTGGTGATTCTTCGTGGGGAAGATGAAGGGTGTGCTCACACTCTAGCTCATGGAGAGGAGGTCATCTCTTGTTCATGGAAAGAAGACTTGATTATTAGCAGCTTGATGGTGAGGATCGCCCATCTACATGATGTATTTGAAGATCATCTTCTACAAGAAGATGTTAGGTTGAAGATTATCTTCTACAAGAAGATGTCGGGCTACTTCAAAGACACTAGATGGTGATTAACATAAGATTCACATCTTATGTTAAGTATTCAGGTACATATTCTCTTTATGCACACAGGTACTACTTGAAGTTTATGGAGGCTGTGGCGTTCATATCAGAAGGAGTCCTATTCGGCATAGGTACAAGAGAATCAGTACTTATATGCTTTATGCATATTTTTATGAAGTGTTTGAGAAGATGTGTTCACATGAGTTTGAGGATTTCCGTTCACACTGATCCTTCCTCATTCAGTCACTCATATTCACTCTTCTATAACCTATTAGGTCACACATCTCATGTATATTCAGATTACTGCCCACACATCTGAATATGTTTGTTACATTGTACATTCACTAATTCATCTATTTCTCATCACATAGAATGGTTGAGAATTTTGCTCCCACATTGTACATTGAACATTGGTATATATGATACTATGAGTAAGTGATGGCTTACATAACACCTTACACATGACATCTATTCTTTCTCTATCTTTGTCTCATCATCTGTATGATTAAGTTGTGGTATGTTCATGTTTTGTCAATATGGAAGATTACTGGAATTAATGTTGTACATGACTGGAACTATGGAACCATGGACCTATGACATGAGCCTAAGGGCCTACCTCACTTCCAACATTTGGTATCAGAGCACTAAGGTTTTGGTTTCAGAACTTTAGATCTTTGGCATCAATGCATTAAGGCTCATTTATAATCCCAGGTTCCGAGTCTTCCAGATTTACAACATATAATTTGAAAGCATCTTCTAATATTTGACATTTGACATACACACTTAATCTAGATGAGTAGAGATTTGAGAATTAGACAATTCAGTTACATGTGTATTCATCAGTGTGGAGTATGAAGTTGATGATCTGTTAGCAGCCAAATATTTTTGGAAGAGTATGCAAATACTTTACAAAAGTATTGTTTGAAGATCGAGACTTGATGAAGAGAAGACTACTTCAAATTCAAGGAAGAATGGTTTAGAGAAGATGAAGGAATCAGATCGACATCAAATCACAGGTATCAGTTTCTACTATTAGATTATCATTTGCAGGTCATGTCTTAGAAGAGCAGTTATGAAGAGATTTGAAGATTTCAAGGAGTTCTTTTATACACTTTCATCATTTGAAAGTTAAAGGCTACATCAAAACAGGTATCTAGAGGTTTTTCTAGAGAGTTTTTAGAAGATCTCTTTCATGGCAAGAAAGTTCATCTAAGAAGACAAGCGTAGAGATGAGATGAGTTTTTTTTTTTTCAGCCAATTTTCTGTTGTAAATTGGTTGGATATCAAGGTACAAATGTATCTAGAGTGGTAACTCTAGAAGGGTAATTCATCATTCAGACAAAAGATTGGTGAATTTAGTCGTTTCAGACATTTAAAGCAGAATTTTGATTCAAAGATATGAGGAGATGATAAAACATGTTTCTATATTCACTTCCATTTGTATACCATGTTTGTTTTATCTCTTACTCTTAGCACTAGAGGAAGAGAAAAGTTCATTTGAAGAGGTCAAGAGTGTTTGCTACTTCAAGATGAAGAGAACAAAAGGTATGGAAGAGAAGTTTGAAGATGTTGACATCATCAGGTGGAAGAAAGATGCAGAAAAAGAAAGTCCATCATTTCCAAAAGAAAAGTAAGACTTCCTTTTCTCTCATATATTTTCCATATACTTTTCCTATTTTATCCTCTACATCCAAAGACAAGTCTACGAGAACATCTTGTTTAAAGAAGAAGCAGTTTCTTGTTTTGCATTACACTTGGTCATGATTTAGTAGATTTGACAAAGAATTGCATTGAGAGAAAGAAAAGCAGCAGATATATGTTTTAACTCATATATGTATGAGTTATGTTTTAGTTGAAGCTTTTAAGTAGG
This sequence comes from Ceratopteris richardii, assembly GCA_020310875.1. Classification (NCBI taxonomy): domain Eukaryota; kingdom Viridiplantae; phylum Streptophyta; class Polypodiopsida; order Polypodiales; family Pteridaceae; genus Ceratopteris; species Ceratopteris richardii. Next base: position 39,441,354 of record CM035407.1, read on the forward strand.
CAACTTATATGTTCCCTCAAAGAATTCTTGGAGTGTCAATACAGAGCTAGTTGGTATATGACAAGTTGTAGAGAAGTATATTTCTTCTTTATCTAACTCTTGAGGTAAAAGAGTTTTTTGTAGCAGATGTTGAAGACTTGGGTTGAGGTTTTATGTTTGGAAAAGATTACCTCATATTTAGTATTTTCAGAAAACTTTAGAAAATTCAGAATCTTGTTGATGTACCAATCAGTTGAAGAATCTACTTTCTATGATTGTCTAGATTTTTGGATACATGTTTGTATTCAAAAAGGTGTTCCATCATATCCTATCACTTGATTGAAAAGTGGAGTTAGCCAAAAGAAAATCAAGCAGGTACTATCACATTTCACCCGAGTAAAATATGAAAGTTATGAAGTATCAACTTGCAGCTTTTGGAGTTCTCAAGGTGAGAAGTTTTTGTCCACTTATGTTTCAAGTAAGAATTGCAGATTCTTGGAAAGGCTTTGTTTGAAGAAAAGTTTTACAACTTTTTGAGAAGCATGGACACTTGAAGACATTCAGGTAGCAAATCAAACATTCAGTCATGAAGGTTTGATAATAGCAGATTCTACACAGGAGAGATCATTGATCTTGAATAGATCTTGTATGATCTTGAGTATTTATGATTCAGTTGTCTATCCTTTGTTTGTGAAGATTCTTAACATTGGAGAAGTAAGTCAAAGATTCAGATTCTATCAGATTTCTGTTGCAGAGAGATAGAGATACTTGTTATGTTGCAGAAGGGTATGAATCCTAAAATGCTTTCAGCAAGGTTTTATCAGCTAACCTTATTCTATAATATGGGAAGCTGAAGACTTACAGTAAAATCTATTAGCAAGTGCAGTGCTATTAAAAATGGTTCAGAGATTTCGTTTCACATACAGGTATTGATCACTGAACATCAGATTTATGAAGGAAGACGTTCCAGATTTCATAAAGTCTGATATATTTGAAGAATACTGGATACTAGTGTTAAGTCATCCAGGGGGGTGATTAAACATGAAGACTTATTTTCAGCCATATGTGAAAGAACGCAGATTCATACTTTCAAGTATTCCTATTTCAGGTATTCCTATATTTCCTTTGTTAGGTTCTCTTTATGTTCCAGCTTTGTAAGAAGAAGGAAGAAGAAGAATGTTTGGAGAAAGTTCCTGTTAGGATGATCCTGTTGAGGAGAAGGTTCCAGAGTTCTATTGAAGAGAAGCTTGATAGTTCAGAATATATTTAGAAGTGCGCACATATATGTTTATACCAAGTTCTGAAGGAAAGAGGTATGAAGGATTTAAAGGATAAAGACATGATGACATCATAGATTTTTTGACTCATATTGAGTTGAGTACAGTCAGAGATGAACCAGCAGTGTTCATAATGCACTAAGTTGTGAGTTGACAGTCACAGGTTCCAGGATTCAGTTCCTAATTTTGTTTAGTGTATTTACATGACGTAGCAGAAGTACATTGAGAAACCTTTTTTGGAAGGTAAATGCAAATATATGGATCCTAGTGTATGTTTTCAGGTTTTTAAAGTCAGGAGATAGCAGGTTCGGATACAGTTCATGCTACATTTGTTGTCAAGCAGTGATTGCTTGATGAGTACACTATTGGATATCTAGTTTGCATATTTTCTCAGGTATTATGGTTCATATTCAGCAAGTTCAGATTTTTTGAAGGAAAGTCAAATTCAGTTTTGAAGAAGACTTTTGAAGAACAAGTTATGAAGTGCGGAAGTACAAGCTTGAAGCTTGTGACAGGCTATTTGAAGCTTGTGGTAATTTGCAAATTGTGACAGTTTGCAGATTCAGTCCAGATTGTACCAATATGACATTGCAGGGGGGATTGTTGGAAAACAATGTGCAATTGGTCCATTTTGTCCAAGACCTTATAGATAAAAGCATAAGTTTCTATCCTTATAGCACTATCCACCATAAAGGGACCCGTCCGCAGTGTGTTACAGGATCTATACATGTCTTGTTCATTCCTTCTACAAGATATAACAACAGGCAAAGTGGATAGGTCGCCTGCCTCTCAAGGAACCCACGCGGGTTCAATCCCCAGAGGCAGGAGCTTCGCGAAATTCTTTTTAGTTAATCTTTTGCTTTATTAAATCTTTTGGAAAGCAGACAAATAGATCACGATCAAGGAACCCCAACGGATTTTTTGTTTTCCGCATGAGAGAGCGAACGCATTATGAATAGCTTTATCAAAAGCTTTTGGGAGTGCTTTATTGGTATCAAGAAGTACTATATAAGAAGTGCTTCAGCTCACTTGTATTCATCCTTCACCTAGTATTCAACACAAGCTTTGGAGCTTGGACCTCAGTAGAAGTGGTGTTTCTTCTAGCACATGGGGCAGCCATGGTGCTAACTTGAAGCATGTTGAGGAGCAGCTATGGAGTTCTTCTTGGTGATTCTTCTTGGGGAAGATGAAGGGTGTGCTCACACTCTAGCTCATGGAGAGGAGGTCATCTCTTGTTCATGGCAAGAAGACTTGATTATTAGCAGCTTGATGGTGAGGATCGCCCATCTACATGATGTATTTGAAGATCATCTTCTACAAGAAGATGTTAGGTTGAAGATTATCTTCTACAAGAAGATGTCGGGCTACTTCAAAGAGATTAGATGGTAATTAACATAAGATTCACATCTTATGTTAAGTATTCAGGTACATATTCTCTTTATGCACACAGGTACTACTTGAAGTTTATGGAGGCTGTGGCGTTCATATCAAAAGGAGTCCTATTTGGCATAGGTACAAGAGAATCAGTACTTATATGCTTTATGCATATTTTTATGAGGTGTTTGAGAAGATGTGTTCACATGAGTTTGAGGATTTCCGTTCACACTGATCCTTCCTCATTCAGTCACTCATATTCACTCTTCTATAACCTATTAGGTCACACATCTCATGTATATTCAGATTACTGCCCACACATCTGAATATGTTTGTTACATTGTACATTCACTCATTCATCTATTTCTCATCACATAGAATGGTTGAGAATTTTGCTCCCACATTGTACATTGAACATTGGTATATATGATACTATGAGTAAGTGATGGCTTACATAACACCTTACACATGACATCTACTCTTTCTCTATCTTTGTCTCATCATCTGTATGATTAAGTTGTGGTATGTTCATGTTTTGTCAATATGGAAGATTACTGGAATTAATGTTGTACATGACTGGAACTATGGAACCATGGACTTGTGACATGAGCCTAAGGGCCTACCTCACTTCCAACATTATGGATGGCATAGACCTCCAAGAGAACCTTTTATCTAGAGGGAATAAATATTTTCTATCCATATTTAATAGCTTATATATTTAATTTTATGTTTAAAGTTTACTTTTTATTCATTTATGGAATACTTATGAATTTTATTTATGTGTGTAGATTCCAACATATGATGTTGATGATATTCCTCCACACTATTCATAATTGCCAGTAAGACCTCATTTATCAGAAGCTTCTATGAGGAGGCTACGCAAAAGTGAACCCGTGGAATATGCAAGGTTGAAAGATCTATATTCAAAACAAAAAGTACAAGATTTTTGCGACAATGATGAAGATGATGGCATGGCATATTTTCTTGAGGATTGGTATCAAAATGATAGTGAGAGCATTTATATTTTTAAAATTGAGAAATATCTTTGAGAGGAATGTCTAAAGCATGTATATGAAGGAAGTTGTTTGACATGACTAAGTGCGAGCTTACTTATTCGCAACCTTCAAAATCATTTTGGATGGAGTAAGTGTGTGTTTCGACACTAGTAAGGTATAATTTTCAATTTTCTCTCGATTTATATATATATATATATGCATATATATATATATATATATATATGCATATATAAACATACACATAATATACATGAATATAAGTATACACACATACAAATACATATATGCATACACATATGCATACGTATATGTACGTACATATACACCTATAAAACACATATACATACATATATACATATACACATACAAATATATATACACATGCACATGCATATACACATCCACATACACATACACATACACATAAGCATACATATATAAAAAATTATATGCATATATATATATATATATACATATATATATATATATATATATATTATAATATATATTTATTAGATAAACTTACACGTTTTTATCTGAAAAGATTTTACCAAATCAGAATACTCTTCCTACCTCACATGATGAAATGAAGACGATAATCAACAATTTTGGTATAGATTATCAATGTATACATGCAGGTCCGAACGATTGTATTTTATATAGAGGTGAATATGCAGACTCTGTGACATGTCCCAAATGTCAATCTCCTTGATATAAGTCCCAATAAAGGTATTGAGAGATTTTCCATTGGCTCCACGGATTAGACATATGTTTCAAAGCCCTGAATTATCAAAGCTTTTGACATGGGGACATGATCATAAAAGTACTAATGAAATAATCAGAGTTCCTCATGATAGTGTTGCTTTTCAGCATATTGATTCTACATGGCCTGAATTTTCACAAAATCCACATAATCTAAAGTTAGGAGTTACATTAGATGGGTTAATGCATTCTCCATGAAATCTAGTAAATGATCAACATGGCCAGTGGTAGTCATAAACTACAATATTGTGACATATCTTAGCATTAAAAAGGAACATTTAATGCTTTCACTTTTAATCCTAGGCAAATGACAAGTTAAAGATATGAATATATATCTTGCTCCTCTAATTGACGATGTCCAAGAGTTATGGACAGTTATTAATATCATTGATATATCAGAAAGCATCAATGAAAGACATATTATGGTTTGCGGTATTCTGACTTGGACTATTCATGATTTTCCAAGATATGGTGTTTTCTCAGGTATTGATTTAATATTTGTATTCAATATGCATATAAATAAATGTGATTTCATCTAATTATATTTTTATCATTTGCATGGTGCAGGAATATCTACTAAGGGTTATAAAGATTGTCCATATTGTGGTGATTGGTTGCGATCAATCTATAGTAAGAATCTCAACAAAAATATTTATCTTTGACAGCGATAATTCTTGCCTGATGATCATCCATTAAGATCTAAACGAGAAGTGATACATTTTAATGGAAAGCTTGAAACATGTCAGTGTCCAAAAGCTATGACACATTTGGATTGGTATAAAAAGTGGATAGATGGACCTCTGATACATCGAGAATCAGAAATCTTTAGTGATGATGAAGATAATGAGTATGTGAAGAGACATAAAGGAAAATTGGCAATCACAGAGAACATATCAATATGGTATTCTTTGGAGTATTGGAAAGAGTTAAAAGTATGTCATCTTCTTGGTCCTATGCATATATTCAATAATATTGGTTATTCACTATGGCAATATCTCCTTGGACTAAAAGATACCATAGCATCAAGGAATGATTTGAAATATCAAAACTAAAAACCAAAGTTATGGCTAGTTTTTGATAGACATCGGCAAGAAATGAGTTATGCACGTGCTCCTTGGGTACTCACAACAAAAGAGATACAGACTATCAACAATAGGATTCAATTGATTAGGACTCCTACAAGATATGAAGCATATTTCCAAAACATGTTTACTATGGATGATAAGAGCTTAATTGGGTTAAAGACCCATGACTGGCATAACTTTTTGAAGCATATTTTACCTTTGGTTATCGATGGATGTACAACAAAAGGAGAATGAGATGTGATCTATCCTCTTGGATGGCTTACAAGGTAATTATGATACTTTTATATTTAATATGTATGAATATTGGATATCTTTCATTTTTAATTAACTTCTTTATAATTTTTTTTATCATATGTGTAGGTGGATTACATCAAAAGAATTGACAAAAACGTGATCCCACAAAAAAAAATGTGAATGCAAAGAGCTACTATGTTTGATGGAGAAAGAGCTTCCTACTTCATTTTTTGATGCTCTGGTTCATTATTAGTCCATCTTGTAGATGAAATAGAGATTGCAAGTGTTGTCAACACTCGATGGATGTTTTGGGTCAAGCGATTTATGAGAATATTAAAAGGTTATGTGCAACAAAGAGCAAAACTAGAAGGATCCATGGCAAAGGTTTGGATGCTTGAAGAGTGCATGTATTGCATTAGTGAGTACCTTGAAAGAGTTCATGAGGAAGCTTCACGTGCATGGACCAACGACTTCTTCAAAAATAACAAATGAGGTATTATCAGGTAAGGGAATTCCATTTTTATTTACATTTCAAGAAAAAAAATGATGTTTCTACTTTTGTAGCATATAATAGCGAATGCATGCAAGCATTTCTTAGCAAGTACGAACAGGAACTCTAAATAGGATTACGTAAGGAAAAAAATCTGAATATATAAATAAATATATATATAAAATAAGATAATTATATACATAAATAAATATAAAAAGAACGAGTGTTTCAAATAATTTAATTAAATATTTATAATTAAATATATAAAAATAGGATTACGTAAGGAAAAAAAACTGAATATATAAATAAATATATATATAAAATAAGATAATTATATACATAAATAAATATAAAAAGAACTAGTGTTTTAAATAATTTAATTAAATATATAAAAATAGGATTACATAAGGAAATAAAATCTGAATATATAAATAAATACGTAGATAACATATATACACAAGCACACATATATATATAATACATACATACATGTAGATACACATGCATACAAAAATATACATATTTTAGATTTAAATCTTTAAGATTAGGGTTTTAGGGATATAACACCTACATAAGATATATGCACACATACACATGCACATGTAATACATATATACATGTATATACACATGTATACAGAAAGACACATATTTTAGGTCTACATATTTAAGATTAGGGTGTTAGGGTTTAGTATTTTAGATTTAAGTCTAAGTCTTTCTGATTAGGGTTTTACAATTTTAATACGTAGATTACATATATACACAAACACACATATACATATAATACATACATACATGTAGATACACATGCATACAAAAATATACATATTTTAGATTTAAATCTTTAAGATTAGGGTTTTAGGTTTATAACACTTACATAAGATGTATGCACACATACACATGCACATGTAATACATATATACATGTATATACACATGTATACAGAAATATACATATTTTAGGTCTACATATTTAAGATTAGGGTTTTAGGGTTTAGTATTTCAGATTTAAGTATAACTCTTTTTGATTAGGGTTTTAGGATCTTAATACGTAGATTACATATATACACAAACACACATATACATATAATACATACATACATGTAGATACATATGCATACAAAAATATAGTTAGAATTTTAAGATTAGGGTTTTAATTAAATATATATAATTAAATATATAGAATTAAATATATAAAAATAGGATTACCTAAGGAAAAAAAATCTGAATATATAAATAAATATATATAAAATAAGATAATTATATAAGTAAATGAATATAAAAAGAATTAGTGTTTTAAATAATTTAATTAAATATATATAATTAAATATATAAAATTAAATATATAAAACCAGGATTACGTAAGGATAAAAAATCTAAATATATAAATAAATATATATATAAAATAAGATAATTATATATGCAAATAAATATAAAAAGAACTAGTGTTTTAAATAATTTAATTAAATATTTATAATTAAATATATAAAATTAAATATATAAAAATAGGATTACGTAAGAAAAAAATCTGAATATATAAATAAATATATATATAAAATAAGATAATTATATACATAAATAAATATGAAAAGAACTAGTGTTTTAAATAATTTAATTAAATATATATAATTAAATATAATTAAGTAAATAAAAAATCTGAATATATAAATAAATTTATAAATACACAAACACACATACTTATATACCTATCTATATTCACATATATATACATATACACATATATATACACATGCATACATATATATACATGTTTTAGTTGTAGGTCATTTGGATTAGGGTTTTAGGGTTTATACACGTACATAACATATATACACACATACACATACACATATAATACATATATACATGTATATACACATGTGTATAGAAATATACATAATTTAGGTCCAGATCTTTAAAATTAGGGTTTTAGGATTTAGGCATACATATAACTTAATTGAGAGGAAAAAAATCTGAATAAATAAATAAATATATATATAAAATAGGATCAATCAAGAAAAAATCCAAATATATAGATAAAATAGGATAGCTATATAGATTAGGGTTTTAAAACTAGGATTTTAAGTTTTCTTAGGTATTTAAGTATTTAGGTCTTTAAGAGTTAGATATTTAGGTTTAATAAAAAAAGAAATGTTCTAAAATGTCCATATTGTAGCAGATGGCTTCTTTGGATCCTGAAGAGAGAATGGCATGTCCTTGCACATAGTGCAAGTATCAAATTTATCGAAAATGACGGATTTGTACTGCACATGTTAGAGAGTATGGATCCTTTGATAGGAGTCGACTGGAAAACCTACGCTATCATTTGCATGGTCCCCTAGATGAGCCGATGGATCCAAACAACAGTGCACCGGTAACATCTCGTGGACAAAAGAGAGCAAAAAAGGACTTAGACGTAGAAGCACGCACAAACAATATTACACAAAATGAACATATGGAAGAGATGCTTGAAGCTTTTTATGAGATGGACGAAGATCATGATGGTGAAGAAGGTGTCGACGAGAGTGTCATGGACACAACAGAAATTCCACGATCAGAAGTTGATGAAGAATATGAAAACATGCGAAGATTAGCTCGTTTACCACTTTACAATGGAGCAAAGATATCTGTACTACGTGCTTCACTCGCGATGCTCAATCTGCAATCCATTTATGGATGGTCAGATAGTAGTGTCATTGAATTGTTCAGGTAAGTGGAGAACAAATTTGCTTTCATTGTTGTATCACAATAACTTCATTTACTAATATCATTTTAATTGTCTTTCAGAGGATGTACGAAAAACCTAACTCTTAAAGACCTAAATACTTAAATACCTAAAAAAACTTAAAATCCTAGATACAGGGTCTGGCCCGTCTCGTAGATCGAGGTCACGCTTTGGAGCAGGAGGTTCTAGGAGTGGATCTACAGGTAGGTATGGAGGCGGAGGAGGCAGTTGTTGTGGAGGCAGTGCGACGGACGTTGTGTCGCCCGCTTCTACTCTTAGGACGAGTACCTCAGATGTAGGTACGCCATGTAGTACACCACGCAGTACACCATGCAGTACACCACGTACACCTTGGGGTGCTCATGACCATGAAGACTCCAAGGTGTATAGTATCCGAGATGGAGCTCCGGTGATGGATGCGGCTGGCAAAGCAATGCGTGCACGCATACGACAGCTTTGCTCCATCCAGTTTGGACACTCCATCATGCGGAAATGGAGTGAACAGGATAAAGATCGGAAGAATTATATCACACAGACGATTTACTAGGAGTTCCGACCAGCCGATGAATAGTCGATTGTCAGTTTAGAATGGATTCTGCATACCGCACGTGAGGTCATGTCGCATCGACGATCTGAGGCTTGTGATGCATTCAGAGAAGGCTTACCAAAGCCTGTGTGGTTAGATGCTGAGCAGTGGGACATGATTCGTGATGAGTAGCAGTAGACTCCTGATCGATATCGCCAACAGTGAAATGCCACAGCCACACGTCTAGACACGATTGGAACGTCACATTTGGGCAGTCGCAGATATGACACGATGCATCATGAGTTTGTAAGTACCATTTCATTTATAGAATTTATTTGTGTTAAATTTCTCATATATATTTCTCTAATCTTTTTATATTTGTTTTAGGAGCTGGCAATGGGTCGTCCTCCAACACGATCGGAGGAGTCTTATGGATATAGTCATGGGTTGACTGCACTATTGCAGGACTTGGAGGGACGCGGTGCGGTAGTTTCATGGGAGCGTTTGCGATGAGGTAATTAATTTATAAACTTGGTTTTTACTTGTTTGTAATTTTCATGTGAATTTATCTCATTCCATTATTGTTCTTTGTTGCAGGATTGTTGATATGGAACGTTCTTTGCATGTGTATGGCAGTGGAAGACCAATATTGTATTTGATTTCCATATGGCAATACATTGTTTTGCCACATTTTGTAAAAGTGTCATATATGATAGTGGTTTGCCACACTCTTGTACATGCTTCACTATGGAAATATATAACTTCTTTTGTACATGGTTCATTGTTCATTCTGATTATCGATCTCTTTTGTGTACAATAATACTCTGTTTCATGAAATCATATTTCGGTTGTCATTAGAGTACACATCACATGTACTCGATTTTTTTTGGGCAGAGTGTATTGTCTTTTGTTCAGCAACATCATGGTAATGTTGTTGTAGCAAAAGACAAAACATTCTGCCCAACAAAAATTTTGGAGATATGGTCGTCGGTATAAGCCACGGTACTCCGAGTAGTGTCATCGGAATAACCGTCGGTACACCCAGGAGGCGATGCAGCAGAAACCAATTACCGACGTTTATACCGACGTTTATATCGATGCATATACCGACGCATATACCGACGCAGATACTGATGCATATACCGACGTTTTTACCGACGTCTAGACCAACGCCTATACCGATTCTTTGGTACCGACGCGGAGACCGACCTTTACACCGACATCACGGCAAATAAAGCCGCGTTCATTTTCCTCCGTAAAAACCTCGATATACCATCGATCTGTTGTAGTGCTTGTGCCCTCTACCTAGAGCGGATCTTAGTGTTTGCACTTGAACTTGCAAGAAGCCTTCTTGCTCATAAGTGAGTCTTTTGACCACTATGTTTGACTTACCTAAAAGAGGTACTTTGTCCATAAGCAAAGACATTAAATAGGAATCCCAGAGCACACTGATGGCTTCCTAATAGGGTAATTTCAAGGGCACCTGACTAGATCCACTACAATAGAATGGTCGAGAGTACCAACAGAATCAACCCAAGACCTGTGATACACTAACAGTCACGGGAAACAAAACACTTGGGATCCCCTTCAAGAATTGTAAGATAGCCAATGAGGAACCAAAATGGGGCACACTCCATTGAAACATGAAACTTGTATATTTCACCTAACTCCATCACGATAACTTCGGAGCAGTCCATAATAAACATATACATTGAGTTATGGTTTAGACTATATGTGGCACAGAAGAACAAGTCAAAACAATGGGCTAGTAATATGCTCATTGAACTTCCTTTGAAAAACTCACCACTAGCAAAAAGTTAAAAAATACCAAACGGGAATGAGTGTACCTTTGATCGGAGGAGTTGGTTTGGTGAGCCAAAGGTGGCTATCGAGAGATCAATGTATGATGTATTAGTTTGCAAAGATGATTCACTTCAATCAACTTCCATGCACAAATGGGAACACTACGAAGTTGCCCCACTGACAAAATTTGTATAGGTGCCGGAACATCCAACTTTGCCTCTTTTTGCACAAGCCCTAGCTTTCATATGGCATTTTTTATAGACCAAAAATTCGTTTCAAGTTGAGGGACCTTTGTCGAGGTTCATGTAAATGCACACTCACCACCAAAACAAACTCAAAAGCAAAGGGATGAAGCTCCATGAAGTTTGCAATGGCTGAAAAATTAAAATGGTTGCTACATGCAAGCCAACAGCCTCGCAACAAAGACCCGCCAATGTAGAAGCCTTTATGTTGTTGATATATACCCAATAGTTCAAGGACTTTCTCTTTGGTCTTATCTTTGTTAACATGGCTGTCCTCATGCTCGTTTGAAGTGATAGAAGTTATAATGGGCTCACATAAACCCCACAAATCTCATGGAGCTTGATGATAAAGGTTCTCTTTTTCTCAGCGATAACACACCCATACGTGCCTACCAAGACCAACTTCCTAAGGTTCATAGAAGAAGCAGAGGCCAAAGCCTAAGAGTGCGCTCCTCACGAGCACACTTATTACATTGGCACATAATGGAGATAGACTTGGAGCAAGATTGTCTAAAATTGAAGATGAAGGGGGAGCCATCTCTTGACAAGGCCACATGGAGGAGTGTGTCCTCACTGAGCTGGGATACTCTTAGCTAGACACTATAGGATGAATCCACTGTCGAGCTGACATGCCCGTGGAGGTAGGCCATGATCCCAAAAGGAACCTTGCCACGACCATTACTATAGTCAAATACCATTGGGAGACATTGCAAAGCATGTGTAAAATGGAGATGTGAAGGGTATTGCACCCAAACCAAAATGCATAGAAGATGAGTTCGACATTCCATCACACTGTCCAAGACACCCTCAAGAAGAGAGCTCTAATACCAAGTGTTATGAAGAGACCTAGTGGTAAACTAGGCTAGCCTTATGAGAGGGTAAGAAAAATTATATATGATGATTTAAGGCCTTTACAGATATGTGGAACCATCTTTAAAGGAGCTTGGTGTGATTCATGGCCCATCTCGAGAGGTGTCTAGAGGTGAGTGAAAATAGCCCTCCAAACATAGCCCTCACAGTGAGTGAAAATAGGCAATGTTTTCCACCATTTCAAGACATCCATCCCATCCTCATGGAGAGGAGGCCATATCCTATACTCAAGCACTCACCGAGAGGTTGGGGATGCATTCCCATTACTGAGCATGTACTTCACTTAATGAAGAGATGAGAGGCGGATATGAAATTCAAGGAAAATAGGCTCAACACATATATTTCATAGTGGGTCCTCGCCATGGGGTCATGAGGACTCCACTCCATGTCTAGGACATGGAAAACGCTCAAGATCAAGCTGAGGAGCCTTGGTTTCCATTTTGTCTATCACCCCTAAGGTGCTCACCCATGGAGCACAACGCCTAAGGCCCAACATAAGTCAACATTCGTTGATATTTTTAATGCATGCTGTGAGGAATATTTAAGTAGCTCAAACAAATCTCTTCAAATCACTTTATAGTGCTCCTTTCCGAGTTTCATTTTTTAAGGGTCCTTTAGGCTTTGGTCATCCGTAGTATGTTCTAGTTGTTTTACACACTTCTGTGGAAGGATCTCGAGAGATCCCATGATACTATGTCCTGTACATTATACAATCACATTTTCAATTGATTTATATCATTGTATGGTCACACTTTTACTATATTTTAAACTGATTTCTAACTTACGGAGATGAAGATTGTAAGATCAACCCCACCCTCCATTATTGTATAATCACATCTCCAATTGATTTATTTCATTGTGTAGTCACATGTTTTATTTATTTCAATTGATTTATTTCTGCTCATCATGTTGCTTTATTGAATCAGGAAAATGTACGATTTTTTTGCATGACAATAAGGTTATTTTTTGTAATAGAATTCCGCCGAAAAACGCTTTCCTTACCATCAATTACCTTGGAAATGACAATAACAATCAAAGGACCTTTGAGAGGAAATATTTCTTTCATTGAACCTATCATTTACCAAACCGCAGCTTGAAGGTTTATCAAAGACATGGTAATCCAATCCCCTATTCACTTTAAAAGGTTGAAATCACAAAAGATTTATTTGTATCGGAAGGCTTAACACAACACCTCCCATTGCTTGAAAATGTTCTCACCATGGCCATCCATAATTTTTATTGATTCGACTAACTCTTTTTTCGAGTTCCTTAACTTCTATGAAGGTTTTCTTCAAGGTCTGGATTAACAGAAAAAACTTTTAACCAAATTGGAATAATCCAGTCCTAGATGAAAAAACGACTGGATTAACAGAAAAAACTTTTAACCAAATTGGAATAATCCAGTTTCTAAAAGGATTGCCCCATCCTTTGCACTTAAGACTAAAACCGAAAATGTAAGGGCTGATTATTTGAAAAATAGAATATGCCCTCATAGATAGACTCACATACACCTTTGTTCACTCAAATGTATGAGTGCACTGTTTTGGGTCATAGGTCCCATCCTCATGGAGAGGAGGCCATATGCGATACCCAAGCACTCATGCAAATGTTGGGGAAGCATTATCATTCCGAGCATCTACTTGACTCGAGGAGACAATGAGAGGCCAACATCGATTTCAAGGAAAATAGGCTCAACACATATGCTTCATAATGTGTCATGGCTAGAGGCTCATGAGGACTCCACTCCACATCTCGAACATGGGAGAAGCTCGAGATTGGTCTAAGGAGTCTTGGTCTCAGTTTTGGCCATCACCACCGAGGTGCTCACCAACGGAGCACAACATTCACCCCCGTTGGGAAGAATTTGCATCCTCGAAAATTGTACTATATGTGCATACTAGCTTACGGATCCAGCGTTAAACATTCACGTAAAGAGAGAACACTAAGTGCATAGTTAATAAAAGGCAAAGGAAGTGACCCTTCTAGGTGTTCATGCCCATACTTTAGTGGTATCCTTGCTAACCCAAAAGAATCCTTGCATGATATGCATGCAGACTATGTGACGCATAGAGGAGTCTACATAAATAAACAGGTGAGAACACTATGTTTCATAGTAATTCTCTAAGCAAAAGAAAGGGACTTACTTAGTTGTACATAGTTCGCACAAGCCATCCGCTGCATTGCTCATGCGAAGGTGCTCCTTTGATGAGTGGATCAAGTTGAAGAATGTGACAATGATGTGCTTGTCGAGGTGCATGAGGTCTAGATCACATCTAGCCCCACACTCATTGCCTCATAACTCCTTGTCTTCAAATCCTACGACTCTTGCCTTTGGCTTAGTCAAAGACTTTCTCCTAAGTCTCCATTCACTTGAAGTCTAAAGCACCACCTTGCATGTACCTAGAAAAAGGCCAACTGAAGTGAACTTCAGAAAAAAAATCATGAACCCAACCTTGCACAAAGCAGTTAGGCAAAGTTTTTTTCCTCTTGTACAAAGTTTATCAAGCACCATCCCCCTTGGAATAGGGATATATAGATAGTCTGGTTTGAAGGTTGATTCCATAAATGCAGTCAAATTTTCTTGAAGTCCTTGGCGCAACAAAAGTCCTTCATAGATCCTTTGGAAGTGCCCCACTTCAAAAGGCTTTTTTTGGAGAGTGACTCATGTAGGCCTGCATGCCTATATATGAGTCTTTGCAGCAAAAGAGAAAATCGCCTTTTTGATGCCACTCAAGAGCTAAAGTCCTTGTTGCTCATGGAGCACCCTCCCTTTGGTGCTGATCCTTTGCGATTGGAACATTGGCTCGCATGCACCTTCTATTGAGAAGATCCACTTTAATATTCTCTAAGACTTGAAAGAACATGCATTCTCATTAAGAAAAGTCACTTCACCCTATGATTTCTCCTTGAAGTTGATCCTCTATTTGCACCAAAAGGCACTACCTCACACACCTTTCCAAGATATGAGCGAGTTACAACATGTAGGTGTCAATCTCACACCTCGACACATAGTTGAAAGCCAATTTCCACTTGAATGAACAAGCTACCATCGCTTGTGCCCCCTACCTACAGCTGATCTTACTGTTTGCACTTCGACTCGCAAGAAGCCATCTTGCTCAGAACTGAGTCTTTTGACCACTGTGTTGGACTTACTTGAAAGAGGTACTTTGTCCATAAGTAAAGATATTAAACACAAATCCCAGAGCACACAGATGTCTTCATAATAGGGTAATTTCAAGGGCACGTGAGTGGATCCACTATAGTAGAATGGTCGAGAGTATGAGCAAAATCAACCCAAGACCCATGATACACAAACAGTCAAGGGAAACAAAACACTTGGGATCCCCTTCAAGAATTGTAAGATAGCCAATGAGGAACCAAAATGGGGCACACTCGATTGAAACATGAAACTTTTATATTTCACCTAACTCCACCACGGTAACTTTGGACCAGTCCATACTGAACATGTACATTGAATTGTGGTTTAGACTATATGTGCCACCGAAGAACAAGTCAAAACAATGGGCTAGTAATATGCTCATTGACTTAGCTTTGAAAAATTTACCGCTAGCCAAAAGTGAAAAATACCAAACAAGAATGAACGTAACTTCGATCACAGGAGTTGGTTTGGTGAGCCAAAGGTGGCTATTCATAGATCAATGTGCGATGTATAATTTTGCGAAGATGATTCACTTCAATCAACTTTCATGCACAAATGGGAACACTATGAAGTTGCCCCACTCACAAAATTTGCATAGGTGCTGGATCGTCCAACTTTTCCTCTTTTTGCACAAGCCGTGGCTTCCAAATCACATTTTTAATAGACTGAAAACTCATTTCAAGTTGAGGAACCTTTGTCGAGGTTCATGTAAATGCACACTCACCACCAAAACAAACTCAAAAGCAAGAGGATGAAGGTGCATGAAGTTGGCAATGGCTGAAAAAATAACATGGTTGCTACATGCAAGCCCACAACCTTGCAACAAGGACCCGCCAATGTACAGGCCTTTATGTTGTTGATACCCAATAGTTCAAGGAATTTCTCTTTGGTCTTATCTTTGTTAACATGGTTGTCCACATGCTCTTTTGAAGTGATAAAAGTTGTAATGGGCTCACATAAACCTAGAAATCTCATGGCGCTTGATGATGAAGGTTCTCTTTTTCTCACCAATAGCACGCCCATACTTGCCTACCAAGACTAAGTTCCCAAGGTTCATAAATGAAGTAAAGGCCAAATCCTAAGAGTGTCCTCCTCACACGCACACATATTACATTGGCACGTAATGGAGATAGACTCGGAGCAAGCTTTTCCAAAATTGAAGATCAAAGGGGAGCCATCTCCTGACGAGGCCGCATGGAGGAGTGTGTCCTCACTGAGCTGGGATGCTCTTAGATAGACACTATAGAATGCATCCACTATCGAGATGACATGCATGTGGAGGTAGGCCATCATCCCCAAAGGATCCTTGCCAAGGTCATTACTATAGGCAAACACCATTGGGAAACATTGCAAAGCATGTGTAAAATGGAGATGTGAAGGGTATTGCCCACAAACCAAAATGCATAAGGGATGAGTTCCATATTCCATCACACCTTCAAAGACACCCTCAAGAAGAGAGCCCTAATACCATGTGTTATGAAGAGACCCAAAGATAAACTAGGTGTAGGTCATTGATGATTAGGACCTCCTTTAATGTCAATCCAGGAAGACATGAGGATGGTATGAAGACCTCAAAAAAGTGATGGCACAAGTGTGTGAGTGAGAAGCACGCAAACATGGACACACATACACACACACACACGGTAAGAACAAAGAGAGAGAGACAATGGAATCACTTCTATTGCAAAAGAGTTCTCATACAAGTCCAAATCCACAACAAGATAACCTCAAAAATGAGCTCTCTAGCTCTTTTTATAGTTTTTGACTAGCTTTGGTCCTATCTAGACCTAGTGTCTGGCCTACTTAAAAACTAAGTTCTAAGGCTATTTTGGAGGCTCAAACAAGCTCTGAAAATTATGAAAATTGGTGCATAAATACTACTAATACCCCTCAAGCTCGAGGACTCCTTGGCTTGTACAAAATGGAGTAGGAATAATAAAAAATGATATTTACAATGTTGTGAAGTGACTAAAATCACTATTTGGGAAATATTAATTCATGAGAAATTATAGGCCTATTTGCCAAATCTGCATTGATTGCTTTGCCTGCTTGTTCCTTGCTTTGACTCCCTTCTTTGGCTTCCTTGTCTTTTGGGTCCTTGGATGCCCTGGCTGCTACCAACAGCCCCCCTCTCTCGCGTCTGCCGTCTCTGACAGACCCTTGTTTGGCTGAGCCTTTGACATAGTATTCAACCACATCTAAAGCTAGGTGATGTTCTTCAAATCGCAGCCCCCGTGCTAAGTCTGTGAATAAGGCATCCCAATCTACTGGCCCCAGAACGTCCGGATGTGGCAATCGCAATTGCTCGGAGTGTAAGGTTCTCTCCACAATGAAAAGTTGGAGGAGATGTGAGGGTTTGGGTACGAATATTTCGGAGTGGTATTCCCAGAACCCTGTGACGAACATCTCCTCGAAAGTTTGTTTGTAACATGTTGGGAGGTATTTTATTCTTGCATGCTAGGCATATATTACATTAATTGAGGGGCTTGTGCTCATGTCATACACCAATTCTAGGTTGCCTACGGTGAAGCCGACTCCTGAGAAATGTGGGTCTTTAATGTTTTTTAATGTTCTGAATGTGACGAGCATTAATTCAAATATCTTCATACACATTTGTGCCATCATGTCAGGGGTGTTCCCTAGTCTAATACTCCAGTGATGGATGGTGGAAGTCATATATGCAACCATGGTCTGTCCTTGTGGAGGTGATAGATACACATAATTCAAACATTTTTGCACAGCCTTTGACGTTCTTCACAACGATGGAAAACTCCGGCCATGTGCATCTACGAAGGACTAGAATGTAACATGGATTGTACTTGATAAATAGTGGGATGTTATTCCATGTACGAACCATTTATGGATAGGTTTCGAGAAGACAAATCCTCCAGGTGGGTTGGAAGGTTGACCCTTGTTTAACACGTTCAGGTAGATCATCGGGACCAAATTGAGTGGCAAAAGTCGGGGCTTTGCCACATCTTCGTTTAATCTCTGCATTGTAATTGGCTAAGAGCACACAGTAAGGCACGTATTGAGCATCATTTGTTCCTATCCAGCAGTGATGTGACATATGTGGGAAGTACTCAGAGTTTATAATAATGTCATCGAGTTTAGACATTGCATGAATTTGTATCGCCACACGATCCTCATGGGTTTGGCCATCTTTTCGAGTTTCTTAAGCCATTTGGGTGCTTCGACTTCAAGGGTGTCCATTCCTTCCGAGGTGTGCTGGCCGCCCGGCATAGGCATAGGAACATAGGGTTCCTTATATGATTCATCCACTTCGATGGGCAGCAGTTCTTCCGTTTCTGGTTTGATGATTGGGGAGGATTGTCTTTCATACTGAAGGAGATTCCTTTGCAATTCTTTGACCTATTCTTTTAGAGCCTTTACCTCCTCCGAAGTCAATGCCCACTTTGTGATCTTGGGTTGTTCTTTTTGCTCCCTTAGCTGTCGGCGCAGTCCAACTCGTCTGAATGGTCTTCATAGTCTCAGAGGGGACAACTTTGAACCTTTCTCGGTCGATCTCCCGGGTCGAACTTTCCATTGATGCCTCTAGATTTTTTTCATTCTTCTTTTGAAGTCGTCGGTTCTGTTTGAGGGCAGTGGCCATGTGTTTTCTGAGTAAGGTCAGATTTCGGGGGACTTTAAGATTATCACATAGATAGAGTTAGAGTAAAGCTTCGAGATTTTTGACATCTAACGATACTGATGGCTAAGGAGTCCCTATGAGGGTCTCATGGGCTTGTTCGAGTGAGGTGTAGCATTGGTTAAGGTCAGCATTTTCTGCTTCTATGGCTGTAAACCGCTGTTGTAAGTGTTGGTGGTCCACCATTACATCGCGGTGTCGATCATCCAAAGTTTGGTATTTGCTCTACAGCTGGTATATATACATTGATATAATGTAGAAAAAATATTATTTACAGTAAGGGATGATGGAAAAGTGAACGATGCAGCGGGAATGGAGAAGCAGAAAGGGAGTGTGAATGACGTGGAGACAAGAGGTGATGTGGTGGGAAGGGGTATAGGAGACTATGGGAATGTGGGCAGAGGGGGTGGTGGTGATGTTCCCATACTCTCAAAAGAATGGGTGACCGTGTAAATGGGAATAGTGGGTGTGGTGTTGGTGAACAGTGCCCCTCCAAGTTGGGTACCAGAGTAAGGGGGAAGTTCTGTAATGTGTGTGGTGGTGGTGGAGACTAGAAGAGTGGTGTTGTGGGGAGAAGTGAAGCGTGTAGTGGGAGGTGAAGGGAGTGGGTTCGGGGGTGGTGATGGGGGTGCTTCATGGTGTGCCTCTGCTTGTGTCGTGTTGGTGGTTGCCGATACATTAATATGAACTTGTTTCCCAGCTCCAATGGCGCGAGTGTGCACTCGGTGTTCAAAGCGATGAATGTACACAAGAGCCAAATGAATGGCTTCATCCAGGCCAAGTGCATCCACATGAAGATTCAAGGACTCAATAAATTGTTCATCTACACCTTCTTCTCCTAACATTTGGCTTATTAACATCTTCCTTGTTTCTAGAGATAACTTGTGATGTTTGCGAACCCTTTTCATAGTCTCATACAATCTTTTTATCTGTGTCTTATAGGCGAGGGCACTTGCTAACTCTGAGGTTTCGTCCTGCTCTTCGTCTGAGTCCTCGTCGATGGTCTCTTCTTCTTTGTCGTTCACCTCTACTAGTTCAGGTTGAGTGGGGACTGGTTGCCCTATAGTCGTTTGCAGCTCGCGGGCCTGGGTGTCTTCAGTCTCAAGACTTGCTTCATTGATCATTCATGCAACTTCCTCATCTGTTAAATCATCCAAGGTGTAGCCCTGGGGAAACTCCAAGGCAAAGGGAATTTGAGGTAAAACCAAGTCGGTCCATTGACAATTAAGTTCAATTCTTGACAGTAAGAGAGTTTAACAGAACTAGTGGCTGCACCAAAGTCAATCAAGGCCCGTACAGTCCTTGCACTCTTTTCTGATCCTTTGTCTAAGGTTACAAAATGATGTCAATCAATTATTATATGGAAACTTACCACTAAGACTTCACACATAGACATATGATATCCTAGGGTTGCATATGCATCTATCCTTGGATGATCTCTACCATGTCTTCTCAATTTCATTCTTCGGATGTGTTCCAATGCTTCTGCCTGTGCTTCTTCTCGGATTCATTTTTCTTCTTCCTTACATTTCTTGGCAGTGTTGAGTCGATTGAGCATTTCCTAAGTGAAGGGTTCTTGATATAGTTTGACTATGCATCCACTAATGTAGCTAGGGAGAACATCACCTTCTACTGTAGCTAATTAGACTCCTCCAATGTTTGAGATCCTATTTATGATCATTGGTCCGTAGCCTCTCTTCTCTAATTTCCATGCATGTTGCTTCAAAGTTTAGACTAGGACTAGGTCTCCTACTTTCAAGCCCTTATCCTTCACATGTGCATCAAAATATGCTTTTTTCCTTTTCTTGGCTTCATAAATTCCTGTTGTAGCTCTTAATCTTGTTTCACCTAGTCGTTCAAGGTCAATGATCCTAGAGGAGAGCTCATGGCCTATCCAGTCATGCTCTTCAATGTAGGTATCATGAAGTTCAATCGTAGCATTGCATTTTGGCCAAATACCATGTGAAAGGGTGTGGCTTGGAGTACCGTTTTATAGGCAACTCTGTATGCCCAAATAGAATGGTGTAGCTATTTGTCCTAGTTAGAGCATTTATTATTCACTAATTTTGTCAATACATTGCATATAATCTTATTTGTGCTTTCAACCTGGCCATTAGTTGGTGGATGATAGGGGGCCGACTTCTTATGTATCACCAAGAATACTTGAAGAGGATTTTCAATCATTTCATTCAAGAATTAAGTCCCTCTATCACTTCCTAGCTCTATAGGTAACTCGTCTCTTGTGAAAACATTCTCAAATAAGAACTTAACTGTCGTTTGAGCATCATTCTTTGTTGTAGCTTTCACTTCTACCTACTTGGTGAGATAGTCTGTGGCCACGATGATGTACTCCACATGGGAACTCTTAGCTAGGGGACTAATAGGACCTACAAAGTCTATTCCCCACTTAGAGAATGCACGTCCACCCATCATAGGTTTCAATGGCATCTCATCTTTGCGCATAGGATACTGAGTTCCCTGACAAACATCACACCTCTTCACATAGGTATGTGCATCCATGTGAAGGGTTGGCCACCACAAGCCTGCAAATAGGATTGCCTTAATCACCCAATCTGGACCAAAGTGTCCTCCTACTACACCTTGGTGAGAAGTTCCCAATATCTTAAGATATTCACTCTCATGGACACATAATCTGAGGTAATCATCTTTACCACGCTTGTATAAGTTATCTCCAACGAGTGATTAGTCTAGGGCTTCTTGTTCTAAACTTCTTTGCCTAGCCAAAGTCATCTCTTGAGGGAATGTTTTGGTCCTCAGAAAGGCTACTAATGGTTCACTCTAATCTAGTATTAGAGACACTTGGTACTATGTAGCATGCTCCATAGGTGGTTTAAGACTACAGACTGGGCATTCTTTACACAACTTATGGGCATCTGCTTCCATAGTCGGCCAATGCACTCCGAGTCTCCTTAGTGTCTGTAGGGTTCTTTGCCTTGAGTAGTGTTGCTCTAATGCACCTACATGTGCTAATTTTCAACCATTTAGCATACTCATCCTCCTCCACACAACAAGCTAATATCCCTTGATCTGTATGCTTGTACATACTTCTTGCCATGATATGGTACTTTTGGGCTTTTACTACCTCCCTATCTTGAGTGTTTATTACTGGGTGGTTAGGCCCATATGTCAATACTAGCACTAATGTCTTAGCCCATTGAGGTACAACTTCCAAATTAAACAAGTAAGCATTAGGAAGGTCATCTGATACTCCTTGTGGAGCCTCTCCAGATGTGAGCCTAGATAGATTATCTGCTCTCAAATGAGTCTTGCCTTTCCTCAACACAACCTCAAACTCATATTCCATTAGCAAGAGAAACCATCTCACTAATCTACCTGTATTGCATGGCTTGTTGACCAAGTACAACAGTGCTTGATGATCAGTAAAATATTTAAACTTATTTGCAAGCAAATAATTTCTAAACTTTTTAACCGTGTATACCATGCCTAATCCTTCTCGTTCGGTGGTCACATAGTTTCGTTAGCTGCATTTAGCTGTCTACTAGCATAGGCAATTGGAAGATCCTTTTGGTATCTTCACTGTTGTGGATATGGCTTAGGATAACTTTGCCTAACCGCTTGCTTATTGTATGGGCAATCTTGTGCAGTGTGATTAGTGTATCTCTGTTCTATGGCGCAATACAAGCTACTAGGATTCACTTGGGGTTGAGCCATAATGGGACATACACTCGCCATATGGTCAGCTCTACAAGTATAGCATCTTTTCACTCGGGCAAACCTTGGTATTTGTTTGCTTGAGACTCCTAACTTCAGAGCTACTTTCTCAGCGACTTCCTCAATAGATGTGGATTGTGTGGATGTGAGACTAGTAGAACTATCTAAATCTTTTTAGATCTTTGAAAGTTTTAATTCCTCCCCTAGGTAATCCTCAATGTCGATGCACATGCGTACACACTCTTCTATGGTTCTAGGATCCTTCAGGTACAAATATGACCTCAATTTGGTACTCAACAATCCATGTAAAAATAAAGCCACTTGTTTGGCTGGTATGGGTAACTCTGGAATAGGGCAGCTCTCTAGGTATTGCCTACACCTTCTTCCTGCAAGTATAATTGTCTCTTGGGGGTCCGCTTGAAGCTATCAATCAGTGAGGAAGTATTGTGTTGTATACCACTCTTGGAGAATTCAGTAATGAAAGCCTCTAGAAGTTGGTCTATGTTCCTGAACTGTCTTTCATTTAGTGGTTGAAACCATGTAAGGGCTATGTTCCTAAGGGTTAGACCAAAGGAATTGTATTGCGTAAATAGGTCCCCCACTTGTTCAACCCTCAAGACTTGCCTAAACTCGGCCACATAATCGTAGGGGTCTCCAGTGCTATCAAAGTAATTCTTCATGGACATAACCAACTAGGTTGGCCTCAAGGTTCTAGTGTGTTCTCTAGGCCTCGACAAAGGAAACTCATCAGCATTTCTTTGGTTTCTTGGGTCCCTAGGTCTCTCAGTCTCCATTCTATCCGTCTCTATTCTCACCCAACGTTCGTCGTCGCCCAGATCCCATAGCGCCCGCTTACGAGGTGCCAATATACTGTTCCTGACATCTAGAGCGCAAGCCCTTCTAGATATTGCTCCATTCCTGGCTTATTCATAAGCTCCTTGCAATGTTTAATCTGCTCCAGCGTTCTCATCCCTCTGTCTGATCATCTCTATGGCCTCCAAGACCGCACCCTAAAGAGTTCGTGGCGGGCCATCATGATCTCTAGGGGGATCATAAAGCTTTCGAAAGTAAAGAAGGGAAAACGCGTTGGTAAAGTCGCCCTGCATGTATTCCTTCTTGAAGGAGGTCACATCGTTGGTGAGGAAGACGTGTTGCACGGTGTTCTTTTGTAGTTCCAGGAGCAAAGGATGCGATAACGGCTCATCGTCAAGCTCATAGCCTTGACAATATTCAATTACCACAGCGTATGGCCACCAGCCGATCGAGTCTTTATGTATCTGGAGGTAGGTTTCCATATCTGGGAGCTGATGGCAGTCGTGATTGTGGATCTGCAGAAGTCTCTCTCTCTTTCTCTCTCTCTCACACACACACATACACACACACTCTCACACACACACATACACACACATGAAGAAGCTTTTGGGTTGCAACGACATATATACCTACTTACGACCAGCCTCCAGATAGTCACAGTAGCCCTTGCTGAGGCGAGCCTTCTGCTTCGGTGGCATATCGTAGCACATTTCCGCCCACCACTCAGCCGCGGTATCAGTAAGAGTACGTATAGCGGGATTGGGGCTAGGACAGGGATGGACGTAGGTGTCAAGGAAGACGGTCCGCAAAGCTTCCACCACCTTGTCACCGCTCTCCGGATCGGCACCCATCAAGCATGGGTCGTCAATTACGTTGTCGATCATGAAATACCAATCCACCATTTTGATGATCGGTGGCATATGCTCACTCATCCCATTGACATATCGCAGAGTCGCCTGCATATGGAAGGCGGATTTTATCAAATGATCTGCTGCAAAGGAGCTTGGGCGGCCGTCCGCGCCGACCATGTTTGTGAAGTGGGCTAACACCCACGCATCAGACATCTCCGTCAGCGCTTTATAATCTGGATGGTTACGCCATGGGAAGGAGCAAGGGATTGGTGGAATGACGATGTTATTAAGCTCCTCGAAGACCATTTCTGAGTCTACAATTAAGCTATGCAGCTGCGGGGCTGGAGTCTCCAAAGCACTTGAAAACTTCTGTTTCGCGGAGGTGAGCTCCATACCGGCTACTTCAGAAACTATCTGATGCTATGTCGAGGTTCTGTCGGACGATATAAATATACTAGATGTAGCAGTGATGATCACAAGGAGCTCGAGGAGCTCCTAGCTCTAGGAGCTCCTAGCTCGAGGAGATGGACACATGAAGGAGAAAGAAGAGACGAATGTCCCTCTGCACAGAAAGGGGAACATGTTGATCCGCTTTCACGAAAAAGGATGAACGCAACTTGAGATGACCACTTTCAACTCTCTGAAAATTTACAGCACTCATGATAATGAGACGTTCGAAACGATACCTACACTGTTCGGAAATCGAAGTTGAGACAACAGGCGGCATT
This sequence comes from Ceratopteris richardii, assembly GCA_020310875.1. Taxonomy (NCBI): domain Eukaryota; kingdom Viridiplantae; phylum Streptophyta; class Polypodiopsida; order Polypodiales; family Pteridaceae; genus Ceratopteris; species Ceratopteris richardii. The sequence goes on from CM035407.1 coordinate 39,466,629, forward strand.
ACTTTCTCTAATCAAATGAAAAGCTTTTGCCTGCGAACGAAAGCATTGCGGGGGATTTGATAGCTCCTCGACTTTCGTCATCTTTGGAATGAGATGAAAATCGAGTCCTACGGTTGGCTTTCGTGCATATACATATATATATATATATATATATATATATATATATATATATATATATATATATATATATAGATTAAAGGAAAAGTTCCGCAGTTTTTTTTTTGCTTGAATTGATTGAAAGAACAACTCTACACGTGAATGGGCTTTGTATTCCACAAAGATGGCATTAAAATGCAAAAAACCAATACAATGATGATGATCCAAAGGCAATAAGGAAACATGATTTTATGTTGACCCAATGTTATGTTGGTCATTCAAACGTATCCCTCATCATTAGTAGCTAAGATTGACAATTTTCCACTGTTTTGGGTCATAGGTCCGATCCTCATGGAGAGGAGGCCATATCCAATACCCATGCACTCATGGAAATGTTGAGGAAGCATTTTCATTACCGAGCATCTATTTGATTTGAGGAGCCAACGAGAGGCCAACATCAATTTCAAGGGAAATAGGCTCAACACATATGCTTCATAGTGCATCGTGGCTACAGGCTCATGAGGACTCCACTCCACATCTAGAACATGGTTGAAGCTTAAGATCGGGATTAGGATTCTTGGTCTCAATTTTGGCCATCACCACCGAGGTGCTCAACAACGGAACACAACATTCACTCATGTTGGGAAGAATTTGCATCCTCGCAAATTCGACTATTGTTGCATACTAGCTTATGGCTCCAACGTTAACATTCACGTTAAGGGGAGAACACTAAGTGCATAGTTAAGAAAAGGCAAAGGTAGTGACCCTTTCAGGTGTTCTTGCCCATACTTTAGTGGTATCCTTGCTAACCCAAAAGAATCGTTGCATGATATGCATGCAGACTATGTGTGCATAGTAGAAAAGTCTACATAAATAAAGATGACCACCAAAAAATAAGTCAAAACAACGGGCTAGTAATTGCTCATGGAACTTCCTTTGAAAAATTCACCGTCCACAAAAAGTGAAAAATACCAAAGAGGAATGAATGCACCTTCAATTAGAGGAGTTGGTTTGGTGAGCCAAAGGTTGCTATCCATAGATCAATGTGTGGTGTATTAGTTCGCGAAGATGATTCAGTTCAATCAACTTCTGTGCACGAATGCGAACACTGTGAAGTTGCCCCATTGGCAAAATTTGCACAGGTGCTAGAACTTCTAGCTTTGCCTTTTTATGCACAAGTTGTGGCTTCTAAATGGTGTCTTTGACAAACAAAAAACTTATTTGAAGTTGAGGGACCTTTGTCTTGGTTCATGTAAATGCACACACACCATCAAAATGAACCCAAAAGCAAGGCGGTGAGGGTTTAAGAAGTTGGCATTAGCTGAAAAAATATCATGGCTGCTACATACAAGCTAATGACCTCGCAACAAAGACCCAAAAATGTACAAGCCTTTACCATGTTGATACTTGATAGTTGGAGGATCTTCTCTTTGGTCTTTTTTTTGCTAACCTAGCTGTCCACATGCTCTTTTGAAGTGATAGGTGTTGTAATGGGCTCACATAAACCCACAAGTCTCATGGAGCTTGATGATGAAGGTTCTCTTTTTGTCGGCAATAACACACCCACACTACAACATATGAGGGGCATACCAACGCTGCATATACCGACGGTCATAGTCCGTGTCGGTATAAACCTCGGAAAATCTCACTAAGAGATACCGACGGTCAAGTGACCATCGGTATGACCGTTTTAAACGGATCGTCAGTGTGGCCCACAGCCGCGGGTATACACGTCGGTATAGGCGTCGGTATATGCATCGGTATGAGTGTCGGTATAAGCGTCGGTAAATTATTGGCAACTACCGACATGTATACCGACGTCCATACCGGCGCCTATACCGGCAGCGAATTTTTAAACATACCGCGAAGTCGAGAGCAAAACTTCACATTTCTGTGCGTGTTTGAGTACTGTCGGTCTACTGTCGAACTTGCGCACGCGAACCTGCATTGTCTTGGGCACACACACGCACACACACGGATCTCTCTCTCTACACACACACTCTCTCTCGGCTTAGCTCTCACATCTTGGTAAGTGTTGCGCGTACTGTTAGCATTTGTGTTTCTCTATGCTTTAGGGTTTCTAATTTCTCTTTTCGTTGATTTTGGAGAAGTTCGTTGGCGTCGATTGTTTGGATTTGGACGAGATACGACCTACATTACGCTTTGACGACAATGATTCAAAAAGAGATATACTTGTAAGTGATTCTTTTATTCTCTATTAATAGAGAGAGAAGGAGAGAGAGAGAGAGAAAGAAAGAGACAGAGAAGAGAAAGGAAGATACACATTAATTTACACATGCATACATACACACATACATGTACACACATACATGCTTACATACACACACCTATGCACACATTCATGCTTACATACACACACACATATACACATATGCATGCATACACACACACATAAATTTACATACATGCATACATACACACACATGCATACACACATACATACACACACATATATACACATATGCATACATACACATACACACACACATATACACACATACATACACACACCCATATATACATACATATACACACATGCATGCATACATACACACACATATACCGGCATGCATGCATACACACATATATACACACATGCATACATACACACATATACACACATGCATGTATACATACACACACATGTATACGCATGCATACACATACACACACATACACATACATGCATGCATACATACACACACACGTACACACACATGCACACACATGCGTGCCTACATACACACACATACACATACACACACATGTATACACATGTATACATACACACACACACACACATGTACACATGCATACATACACACACATATACACACATGCATACATACACACATATAATCCTATTTTTATTTTGAAGTTTTTGTTTTACATCAAATATATAAAAATAGGATTAGGGTTTTAGGGTTAAATATTTAAGATTAGAGTTTTAGGGTTTTAAATAGGATTAGGGTTTTAGGGTTAAATATTTAAGATTAGGGTTTTAGGGTTTTAGGTCTAGATATTTAAGATTAAGGTTTTAGGGTTTAGTATTTCAGATTTAAGTCTAAGTCTTTCTGATTAGGGTTTTAGGATTTTAATACGTAGATAACATATATACACAAGCACACATATACATATAATACATACATACATGTAGATACACATGCATACAAAAATATACACATTTTAGATTTAAATCTTTAAGATTAGGATTTTAGGGTTATAACACCTACATAAGATATATGCACACATACACATGCACATGTAATACATATATACATGTATATACACATGTATACAGAAATATACATATTTTAGGTCTACATATTTAAGATTAGGGTTTTAGGGTTTAGTATTTCAGATTTAAGTCTAAGTCTTTCTGATTAGGGTTTTAGGATTTTAATACGTAGATTACATATATACACAAATACACATATACATATAATACATACATACATGTAGATACACATGCATACAAAAATATACATATTTTAGATTTAAATCTTTAAGATTAGGGTTTTAGGTTTATAACACCTACATAAGATATATGCACACATACACATGCACATGTAATACATATATACATGTATATACACATGTATATAGAAATATACATATTTTAGGTCTACATATTTAAGATTAGGGTTTTAGGGTTTAGTATTTCAGATCTAGAATTTTAAGATTAGGGTTTTAATTAAATATATATAATTAAATATATAAAATTAAATATACAAATATAGGATTACATAAGAAAAAAAAATCTGAATATATAAATAAATATATATATAAAATAAGATAATTATATACATAAATAATTATAAAAAGAACTAGTGTTTTAAATAATTTAATTAAATATATAAAATTAAATATATAGAAATAGGATTACATAAGGAAAAAAAATCTGAATATATAAATAAATATATATATAGAATAAGATAATTATATACATAAATAAATATAAAAAGAATTAGTGTTTTAAATAATTTAATTAAATATATATAATTAAATATATAAAATTAAATATAGAAAAATAGGATTACGTAAGGAAAAAAATTTGAATATATAAATAAATACGTAGATAACATATATACACAAGCACACATATATATATAATACATACATACATGTAGATACACATGCATACAAAAATATACATATTTCAGATTTAAATCTTTAAGATTAGGGTTTTAGGGTTATAAAACGTACATAAGATATATGCACACATACACATGCACATGTAATACATATATACATGTATATACACATGTATACAGAAGTATACATATTTTAGGTCTACATATTTAAGATTAGGGTTTTAGGGTTTAGTATTTTAGATTTAAGTCTAAGTTTTTCTGATTAGGGTTTTAGGAGTTTAATACGTAGATTACATATATACACAAACACACATATACATATAATACATACATACATGTAGATACACATGCATACAAAAAAATACATATTTTAGATTTAAATCTTTAAGATTAGGGTTTTAGGTTTATAACACTTACATAAGATATATGCACACATACACATGCACATGTAATACATATATACATGTATATACACATGTATACATAAATATACATATTTTAGGTCTACATATTTAAGATTAGGGTTTTAGGGTTTAGTATTTCAGATTTAAGTCTAAGTCTTTCTGATTAGGGTTTTAGGATTTTAATACGTAGATTACATATATACACAAATACACATATACATATAATACATACATACATGTAGATACACATGTATACAAAAATATACATAGAATTTTAAGATTAGGGTTTTAATTAAATATATATAATTAAATATATAAAAAAAAATTGAATATATAAATAAATATATAAATAAAATAAGATAATTATATACATAAATAAATATAAAAAGAACTAGAATTTTGAATAATTCAATTAAATATATAAAATTAAACATATAAAACTAGGATTACGTAAGGAAAAAAAATCTGAATATATAAGTAAATATATATATAAAATAAGATAGTTATATACATAAATAAATATAAAAAGAACTAGTGTTTTAAATAAATTAATTAAATATTTATAATTAAATTTATAAAAATAGGATTACGTAAGAAAAAGAATCTGAATATATAAATAAATATATATATAAAATAAGATACTTATATACATAAATAAATATAAAAAGAACTAGTGTTTTAAATTATTTAATTAAATATATATAATTAAATATAATTAAGTAAAGAAAAAATCTGAATATATAAATAAATATATAAATACACAAACACAAATACTTATATACCTATCTATATTCACATATATACATATACACATATATATACACATGCATACATATATATACATGTTTTAGTTCTAGGTCATTTGGATTAGGGTTTTAGGATTTTAACACTTACATAACATATATACACACATACGCATACACATATAATACATATATACATGTATATACACATGTGTATAGAAATATACATAATTTAGGTATAGATCTTTAAAATTAGGGTTTTAGGGTTTAGGCATACATATAACTTAATTAAGAGGAAAAAAATCTGAATAAATAAATAAATATATATATAAAATAGGATCAATCAAGAAAAAATCCGAATATATAGCTAAAATAGGATAGCTATATAGATTAGGGTTTTAAAACTAGGATTTTAAGTTTTCTTAGGTATTTAAGTATTTAGGTCTTTAAGAGTTAGATTTTTAGGTTTAATAAAAAAAGAAATGTTCTAAAATGTCCATATTGTAGCAGATGGCTTCTTTGGATCCTGAAGAGAGAATGGCATGTCCTTGCACATAGTGCAAGTATCAAATTTATCAGAAACGACGGATTTGTACTGCACATGCTAGAGAGTATGGATCCTTTGATAGGAGTCGACTGGAAAACCTATGCTATCATTCGCATGGTTCCCCAGGTGATCCGATGGATCCAAACGACATTGCACCAGTAACATCTCATGGACAAAAGAGAGAAAAAAAGCACTTAGATGTAGAAGCAAGCACTAATAATATTACACAGAATGAACATATGGAAGAGATGCTTAAAGCTTTTTATGAGATGGACGAAGATCATGATGGTGAAGAAGGTGTCGAGGAGAGTTTCATGGACACAACAGAAATTCCACGATCAGAACTTGATGGAGAATATGAAAACATGTGAAGATTAGCTTGTTTACCACTTTACAATGGAGCAAAGATATCTGTACTACGTGCTTCACTCGCGATGCTCAATCTGCAATCCATTTATGGATGGTCAGATAGTAGTGTCACTGAATTGTTCAGGTAAGTGGAGAACAAATTGGCTTTCATTGTTGTATCACAATAACTTCATTTACTAATATCATTTTAATTGTCTTTCAAAGGATGTACGAAAAACCTAACTCTTAAAGACCTAAATACTTAAATACCTAAAAAAACTTAAAATCCTAGATACAGGTTCTGGCCCGTCTCGTAGATCAAGGTCACACTGTGGAGTAGGAGGTTCTAGGAGTGGATCTACATGTAGGGCTGGAGGCGGAGGAGGCGGTTGTTGTGGAGGCTGTGCGACGGACGTTGTGTCGCCCGCTTCTACTCCTAGGACGAGTACCTCAGATGTAGGTATGCCACGTAGTACACCATGCAGTACACCACGTAGTACACCATGTACACCTTGGGGTGCTCATGACCATGATGACTCCAAGGTGTATAGTATCCGAGATAGAGCTCCGGTGATGGATGCGGCTGGCAAAGCAATGTGTGCACGCATACGAAAGCTTTGCTCCATCCCGTTTGGACACTCCATCATGCGAAAATGGAGTGAATAGGATAAAGATCGGAAGAATTATATCACACAAACGATTTACCAGGAGTTCCGACCAGCTGATGAACAGTCGATTGTCAGTTCAGAGTGGATTCTGCATACCGCACGTGAGGTCATGTCGCATCGACGATCCGAGGCTCGTGATGCATTCAGAGAAGGCTTACCAAAGCCTATGTGATTAGATGCTGAGGAGTGGGACATGATTCATGATGAGCAGCAGCAGACTCCTGATCGATATCGCCAGCAGCGAAATGCCGTAGCCACATGTCTAGACACGATTGGAACGTCACATTTGGGCAGCGGCGGATATGACACGATGCGTCATGAGTTTGTAAGTACCATTTCATTTATAGAATTTATTTGTGTTAAATTTCTCATATATATTTCTCTTATCTTTTTATATTTATTTCAGGAGCTGGCAATGGGTCGTCCTCCAACACGATCGGAGGAGTCTTATGGATATAATCATGGATTGACTACACTATTGCAAGACTTGGAGGGACGCGGTGCGGTAGTTTCATGGGAGCATTTGCGATGAGGTAATTAATTTATAAACTTGGTTTTTACTTGTTTGTAATTTTCATGTGAATTTTATCTCATTCCATTATTGTTCTTTGTTGCAGGACTGTTGATATGGAACGTTCTGTGCATGTGTATGGCAGTGGAAGACCAATATTTTGTATTTGATTTCCATATGGCAATACATTGTTTTGCCAGATTTTGTAAAAGCGTCATATATGACAGTGGTTTGCCACACTCTTGTACATGCTTCATTATTGAAATATATAACTTCTTTTGTACATGGTTCATTGTTCATTCTGATTATCGATCTCTTTTGTGTACAATAATACTCTGTTTCATGAAATCATATTTCGGTTGTCATTAGAGTACACATCACATGTACTCGGTTGTTTTTGGGCAGAGTGTATTGTCTTTTGTTCAGCAACATCATAGTAATGTTGCTGTAGCAAAAGACAAAACATTCTGCCCAAAAAAGTTTTTGCAGGTATGGTCGTCGGTATAAGGGACGGTACTCCCAATAGTGTCATCGGAATAACCGTCGGTACACCGAGGAGGTGATGTAGCAGAAACCAATTATCGACGTTTATACCGACGTTTATATCGACGCATATATCGACTCATATACCGACGCTTTTACCGACGTCTAGATCGATGCCTATACCGACTCTTTGGTACCGACCCGGAGATTGATCTTTACACTGGCGTCGCGGCAAATAAAGCCGCGTTCATTTTCCTGGGTAAAAACCTCGGTATACCATCGATCTGTTGTAGTGCCATACATGCCTACCAAGAAGAAATTCCCAAGGTTCATAGAAGAAGTAGAGGCCAAAGCCTAGGAGTATGCTCCTAACGAGCTCACATATTACATTGGCAAATAATGGAGATAGACTCGAAGAAAGCTAGTCTAAAATGGAAGATGAAGGGGGTGCCATCTCGTGACAAGGCCACATGGAAGAGTGTGTTTGCACCGAGCTAGGATGCACTTAGGTAGACACTACAAGTTGCATCCATTGCCGAGCTGACATGCCCATGGAGGTAGGCCATGATCCTCAAAGGAACCTTGTCACGGCCATTACTATAGTCAGAGACCATTGGGAGACATTGTGAAGCATGTGTAAAATGGAGATGTAGAGGGTATTACCCGCAAACCAAAATGTGTAGCTGATGAGTTCCGTGTTCCATCACACCATCATACTCACCCTCAAGAAGAGAGCTATGATATCAAGTGTTATGAAGAGACTCAGAGCTAAACTAGGCTAGCCTTATGAGAGGGTAACCCGAAGTGTATATGATGATTTGAAGCCTTTATAGATATGTGGAAGCATCTTGAAAGGATCTTGGTGCGATTCATGGCCCATCTCGAGAGGTGTCTTGAGGTGCCATCCTAAAGCCGTCCAAATATAGCCCTCATAATGAGTGGCAAAAGCCATTGTTTTCCACCATTTAAGGTCATAGGTCTCATCCTTGTGGAGAGGAGGCCATATCCTATACCCAAGCACTCACGGAGAGGAGGCCATATCCTATACACAAGCATATCCTATCCTATACCAAGCATGTACTTGACTTGAGGAGGAGATGTGAGGCCGATGTGGAATTCAAGGAAAATAGGTTTGACACCTATATTTCATAGTGGGTCGTTGCCATGGGGTCATGACGACTCCACTTCATGTCCAAGACATGGGAAAGGCTCAATATTAGGCTTAGGAGGCTTGGTCTCCATTTTGGTTGTCACCCCCGAGGTGCTCACCTATGGAGCACAACACCTAAGGCCCACTTAAGTCAACATTCGTTGATATTAATAATGCATGCTGTGAGGAATATTACAATAGCTCAAACCAATCTCTTCTACTCACTTTAGAGTCCTCCTTTCTTAGTTTCGTTTTTTTAAGGAGCCTTTAGGCTTTGGTCATCCGTAGTATGTTCTAGTTGTTTTACACTTGCTTCTCTGGAAGGAGCTCGAGAGATCGCATCAAACTATGTCCTTTATTATAGAATCACATTTTCAATGATCTATTTCATTGTATGGTCACACTTTTACTTTATGTTAAATTGATTTCTAACTTAAGAAGATCAAGATTGTAAGATCAAAGTCCCCCCATGCATTATTTGATAATCACATTTCCAATTGATTTATTTCATTGCATAGTCACATGTTTTATTTATTTTCAATTGATTTATTTCTGCTCATCATGTTGCTTTATTGAATCGGGAAAATGTAGAATTTTTTGCATGTCAATAAGATTATTTTTTATAATAGAATTCAGCAAAAAAACGCTTCCCTTACCATCAATTACGGCTTCGGAAATAACAAGAACAATCAAAAGGTATCCATCCAAAGGTTCTAAAATATCCTAAGCTTGGAGGTTGAATTTCAATACTACATGCCAGAACATAGGCACCTCCAACCCCGCAAAAGGAGCAAGCTCCACTCTACACTCCACCCATTAAGGTTCTATGAGGAAATGGAACTATGCCACAAAGACTTTATTTTTGTCCTAAATGACAAGCCAATGGCTCATAAGTTTATGTCCTACCCAACTAATGGCTAAGCCCACAAAAATCATCTATTACCATCAACAATCATGCATAGACCTCATCTAACTTGAAAGATTGGGTTCCACAAATGTCGAAGCTCTCACAATGGCTTTCTTCAGAATGGGGGCCTTAGAAATAAGAACACGATGGATCATTTGTGATCACTTGAGAGTTAAATATTGAATATATCCAACATTATGTGTGTGCCATATAAAGTTACATATATGCAAGTGTGTGCTGCATGTGAAATATAAGCAATTGTTTGTATGATCTGTGTACATGTGCAAATTTTCATGTGTCTTTGTACATATACGCATGTGAGTAATTAAATGCATATACTTGAGTGAATATGTGTGTCTTTCGTGTGTTACTGCGAAGTAGTGATCGTCACTCTAGCTTAAAAGTTTAATATTAGTATAAATTTCTCTAAATATTAACTCTTAACTTACAAAAAAGAGAGGAATTATTATCCGTCACTAGATCTGCTTAAAGAGGGCTTATGATATGGCTCAGAAGGGTCACTAAACAAAGAGCAGCTTTGTAGCTCAAGGATTGTGCGAGATGAGGTAGAGGGCAGCTTTGTATCCCAACGATTGTGAGAAGTACAACTCCTTGTTTAAGGAAATGAGATTGTTGTCCAAGTTTTGTGTTGTCATTTTCTGATATGCAACATCAATCGCTACTAGAGAATCAATGTTATAGTCTTGTTGGGGTTAAAGAAATACTGCTAGTGAATTCCGAATCTAGTGATGCATCTTTTCTTTTCTTAAAATATAGTAGAATCAATAGAAATTATGAATGGCTATGGTAAAAACATTTTCAAGCAATTGGAGGTGCAGTGTTAAGCCTTCCCATACAAATAAATCTTTTTGTGATTTCCTCCTCTTAAGGTGAATAGGGCGATTGGATTACCATATCTTTGATAAACCTTCAAGCTGTGGTTTGGTGAATGCTTTAGTTCAATGAAAGACATATTTGCCCTCAAAGGTCCTTTGATTGTTATTGTTACTCCCCAAGTAATTGATGGCAATGGAAAAGTTTTTTGGCTGAATCCAATTACAAATCATATCCTCATTGTCATGCAAAAAGTCCTACGTTTTCCCGAACCGATAAAGCAACATCATGCGCAGAAATAAATAAAACATGTGACTATACAATGAAATAAATCAATTGAAGGCGTGATTATACAATAATGCAGGCGGAGAGTTCGATCTTTTCGCTTCTATAGTTGTTCTTTCAATCAATTTTAATCTTTCGCACTCAATTTCTAAAAGCCTCATTATCATTTGCCCGATATTGAATGTTGCTAAATTTTCTGATAATGCCCGATATTGAATGTTGCTAAATTTTCTGCGCCTTGAAAGTGGTCATCTTCAGTTCCTTTCATCCTTTTTCGTGAAAGCGGATCATCACGTCTGCCTCTCTTCCGTGAAAGCGGATCATCACGTCAGCCTCTTATGATCATGTTTCCCCTTCTGTGCAGAGGGACCGTACATCGAGTGCAAAAACTAAGGAGGCCCCCGGGCTTTTCGTGATCTCTTTCCCCTTCGGTGCACAGGGACCGTGCAGAGGGACATACCGCCATTTTCAGGTCCCATCTTTCTCTTCTTTCTCCTTCACGTGTCGTTCTTGTAGTACATGAAGTGCAAAAACTATTGAGCCACTCGGGCTCCTCGTGATCATCACTGCTTTCTCTTCTTTCTCCTTCACGTGTCGTTCTTCTAGTACATGAAGTGCAAAAACTATTAAGCCCTCGGGCTCCTCGTGATCATCACTGCTGCCGCTATGGAGCTCACCTCCGCGGAACGGAAGTTTGCAAGCGCTTTGGAGAGTCCAGCCCAGCAGCTGCATAGCTCAGCTGCGGACTCAGTTAGTGTCTTTGGGAAGCTAAGTAACATCGTCATTCCACCGATCCCTTGCTCCTTCCCATGGGATAACCATGCGGACTATAAAGCGCTGACGGAGATGTCTGATGCGTGGGTGCTAGCTCACTACACAAACATGGTCGGCGTGGATGGCCGCCCAAGCTCATTTGCAGCAAATCATTTGATAAAATCCGCATTCCATATGCAGGCGACTCTGCCATATGCCGATGGGATGACTGAGCATACTCTGCCATATGCTGATGGGATGATTGAGCATATGCCACGGATCATCAAAATGATGGACTGGTATTTCATGATCGACAACGTATTTGACGACCCATGCTTGATGGGTACGGATCCGGAGAGGGATGATAAGATGGTGGAAGCTCTGTGGACCGTCTTCCTTGACACCTACGTCCATCCTTGCCCTAGTCCTAATCCCGTTATACGTGTTCTTACTGATACCGCGGCTGAGTGGTGGGCGGAAATATGGCACGATATGCCATCCAAGCAGAAGGCTCGCCTCAGTAAGGGCTACTGTGACTATCTGGAGGCTAGTCGTAAGCAGATATATCTGTCGTTGCAACCCAAAACCTTCTTAGCCACTCTGTGTGTGTGAGAGACAAAGAGATGAAGACAAAGAGAGAAACTTCCGTAGATCCACAATCGCGACTGTCGTCAACTCCCAGATATGGAAACCTACCTCCAGATCCGTGACGACTCCATCGGCCGGTGGCCATGCGCTGTGCTAATTTAATAATGTCAACGCTTTGAGCTTCACGATGAGGCGTTATCGCATCCTGTGCTCCTGGAACTACAAAAGACCGCCGTGCAGCACGTCTTCCTCACCGACGATGTGACCTCCTTCAAGAAGGAATACATGCAGGGCGACTTTACCAACGCGGTTTCCCCTCTTTACTTTCGAAAGCTTTATGATCCCACCAGAGATCCTGATAGAGATGATCTGACAGAGGGATGAGAACGCCGTTCGGCTGATGGAGCAGATTAAACATTGCAAAGAGCTCATGAATAAGCCAGGAATGGAGCAACATCTAGAAGGGCTTGCGCTCTGGATGTCAGGAACAGTATATTGGCACCTCGTACGCGGGCGCTATGGGATCTGCGCGACGACGGACGTTCATGAGATCCCGCCCGACTTACTTGCTTCACATAACCTGCACATCCATGTCAACAAGCACGCTGCTCGCACGGTGCCCAAGAAGGTCTTGACTTCTGCCACATGCTAGGTATACCGCGTTCGTGACTTGATCTAATACTCTCTCTCTCTGTGAATGTTATAATCTCTCATTACCTGTCGATCTCCGAAAGCCACGTGCCAGACCCTCATCGTTTCATTTTCCCAATCGTTTTGTATGCATATTTTTCATGAATAGTTATTAAATGGTTCTTCGAATGAAGTAAGTATATATATTAGAGAAGCGATCGGCTGCTCCGCGACTCTCTGGAACGCCATCAGAGGGGAGGTTCTATGGAAAATCTGGCAGGAAAGATGTGCTTTCAACTTCGGTGACTCCCCCAAGGAGTGCTCAATTGAGAAATCGCTGTTCCTGCTTGGCAAAAGGATTGTCAACTGTAAAAAATCCCCCCCCTTTAGGCATCATCAAGTTCTCCTTTTGATCGATAACAAGCTTAAACCCAAGTGGGCCCCACATGAGGGTGATGAGAGTGTAATTAACCTTCTTTGTAATGTCATCTAAGCTCTGTAAAAGCCTCCCCTGCTTTGTGGGATTTGGGGGGTCCCGTGGGCTCTAGTCCCCTTCTCTTGTACTTTTCTTTATTTAATTCAAGTCCGGGAGAGTAGGCTATAGCCGAACTTCCTTTACATTAAAAAAAAAAAAGTATATATATTAGACTCACTCACAAATATGTATCTGGGTTTTTAAGAGAGATAGAGATAGATACATGCTATAAATATATGTGTGGTTTTATTTATTTTTTTCTGAGAATACAAGGAAAAAGTAAATTGAAAGAGGAAAAAAAACACCATACAGGAGCTCCTACAGAGGGTGACATGTTATGACAGACTACAATTGGGAGTCTAAAAACATTATAAGACTCATTCTCTTGGTAGAATATTGCTGAAGGATTTTATCCCTCCACTTCTTAAAGTGATAGTTCTTGAAGATCTCATGAGGGGGATTACATCCTTGCTGATTATGAGACAAATAAAGTCTGCATGACCTCATGATGCGTCCAATACCCCTCACGGCGTAAAAAAGAAAACCTATTAGGCAAATTGGAGAAAATTTTGCTATTCCTTTCCCTCTGATACACCACACGATGTGGCATCCCAAGAGTTGCCAAAGGCCTATATCAAGTTTTCCACTAACTCCAAGCAAGATCTCTCTGAAGCTGAGGGAAGGAAGACCATTAAATGAGCAGTAAAGATCCATGCTAGACTAGTATGTTTTGGCATTGGTACATAGAGTGAACATAGAGATGGGCCCTAATAATATTCAGAAGTCTATAGGATCTTCCAACACATGAACCTTATCATACATATCTTCAGACTCAAAATTAGATGAAAGAGAAATAGAGAGACAATAACCAATTTAGAATGTGTAATAGTAAGATGTATGCTTACCTACACTATCTTATATTAATGTAAAATTCCAAAGTTTGTAGATGATTAAAAAATTGAACATTTGCCGAATGTAGATCCAACATTTGAATCTATGTATAATTGAGGGTTCTGGATACGAGAATTTGATCCTAAAGTCCCTAAGATGTATGAAGCATGTGTGTATGTGAATTTGAAGTGAATAGAAAGAGTTTAGAATTGTTTGTACAGAAAACCCTAATCTAGATAGCAAGAGATACTCACCCTTGTGTTGAAGTAGAAGAAATGAAGCCTAGGAATAGTAGCAACAAAAGAAGAAGGACTGAATAGAGACTTGCTACTTACAAAACTCAGTTATAAGCTCATGGTTGGCTACCAAAATCTCCTCTAAAGCTGCACCAAAGGTACAACATAGCTCCTCCCTCCTCCAAGTATCCTAGCTTGATCTTGTGCCTTGAATGATGATAAAAGTGAGCCCCTATGTTTTCTTTTATATTTTTTTGCTCCACATGAAAAGCTATTGTGCAAAATCTCCAATCACATGCAAAAAGCTTTTGAAAAGCGAGAAACATTGGTGAAAATTTTGAATTAGTGAAGCTTCTTTTTGCACAAAAAGCTATCATAATCTCTATTTCTACCGATCACCTAGGTATAGGAACTTGCTTTCCTTGATGTACACAATGTGAGGGATCTTATTATGCAAAAAAATGATATTGAGAAGAAGTTAGGGTTAGGGTTTTCTCTCATTTTTTTGAACTCTAATGACTAACTGTTATGTACCACATGAAAGCTCTCCTCAAGTACTATCTAATGCGCTAATAAAAGACATTACCTTCTCTAATCAAAATTTGGCTAAGTAGCAAAAATTAGGGTTGTTAGAAATTAGGGTTTTGTGCTATTGTTTCAACAATCCCCCCTTGAATGCCATAATCGTACAAGGTTCAATAATATCCCAAAATTTTGATGTTTGCCTTTGGAGAACGCTTTGGTAAAAATATCTAAAACAATTTCACTTGTAGGAATGTAGACTAGCTCAATGTGCTTCTTAGATACATATTCTCCAATGTAGTGATAATATAACTCTATATGCTTTCTTCTTGGATGAACAAGATTCTTTGCGATAGTAGTAGCACTTTGGATGTCTAAAAATATGTGCATAGAAGGGTGAACATGAACATCAAGATACCTATAAATTTTTTGTAACCAAATAGCGTCAAGTGTATCTATGCATGCATCCCTATACTTTGCTTGAGATCAAGATGTTTCTACTATAGGTTGTTTTATTTAATAAACATTATATTAGATAATCTACTAGAGAGAGAATAACCAATTGTGCTTATTCTTGAGTCTTTATCACTTGTCCAATTAGAATTTGATAAACCTCTAAGTAAAAAGTGTGACAATCTTGGAAATACCACAGCATAACTTGAAGTTCAATTCAAATATTGGAAAATTCTCGTAGCTACTTTCTAATGAATGTTGAGTGGACTCTGCATGAATCCAAATAATTGAGAATCGCAAATTAAATGTCACCATGTGTATTACATAAATAGATCAAACTCCTTGACTATACAGAGTAGCATGGAAAGGTTCTAAATCTACTTCTCCTTATAAAGACACATTAACATCCACAAGTGTTTGCATAGGCTTGGAATCTATCATTTCAAACCTCTCCAGTACTTTCTCAATCTATTTTTGTTATGTTATGTAGATACACTCATTCCTGTATTTGAACTCAATCCCAACATAATAATCTAATATACCTAAATCATTCAGATCAAATCTGTGCTTAAGTTGTCCTTAAAACAATTGAAGGTACGAATCCTTGGGACCTATCATAGTCATATAATTAACATATATTATAATAATAAGTAACACATCTTTTTTTGTTCTAACATAAAGAGTACGAGCAACTTCTGAGTTTTCAAAACTAATAGATAGAAGATAGAGATGTATCTTCTCCTATCATGCTCTTGGTGCTTGTTTTGAACCATACAATGATTTAATAGAGAGAGAAATTTAGACACATATTATGCATGCACATAAATTCAGAGCGAGAGAGACAAAGAGAAATCTGGGGTGGCATCGTCGACTGCTATGCAACATGCTGGGGGGAGGGAGACAGAGAGAGAGAGAGAGAGAGAGAGAGAGAGAGAGAGAGAGATAGAGAGAGAGAGATTCGCCATGTTCTTGGCCACTAAGTCAGAGAGAGAGAGAGGGGCAAGGTTACGTTGGTGGCACAATAAGCATGGAGAGATGTGTGCATTATGCTGGTCTGGCTGGTGTGTCGGCAGTGCATCATAGGGAGGAGAGAGAGAGATAGTAAGAGATTGTTCATGTGCTGATACGGTGGCCCTATATACCCACGTGTAGAGAGAAACACACTTATGGTTGGCAGCATCACACGAGTCAGACGAGAGAGAGAGAGAGAGAGAGAGAGAGAATTGTCAAACGATACTGCATAGGATATTTCGGAGCCATACACACGTGGATAGAGAGATGGACTGGTCTAGCTTATTGTTTGTAGGCTCTGGAGAGAGAGAGAGAGGAAAGAAAAGCTCGTTGGTCATGTCGATAAGAATAGAGGAGAGAGAGAGAGATAGGACATGAATCATTGCATATTGAGCATTAAGTCACAAAAGGTCCATTATGCATATTCAATTTTGTGAACAGATGCATAATTTTCTTTTGAAACCTTAAGATATATGAGCAATGTACTTGAGTTAATGATTAAAGAAGAGTTCATCGTCTTAGATCCAGTTGGAGCTTGGAAACATTTTAAGCTACTAATGATTGACTACCTAAAACATTATACTTTATAAAGTGATACAGACCATGCGTTTTTCTTAGATGTGGAATCTAAATTCATGTATTTACATTGATGTATGCAAATTTTGTACTTATAAAACCATGCATGATGAAGGAGGTAGATTTTTGGTGGTTGAAAGTCGCTTAGAAACAATATAAGGGAGTAGAAAATAAATAGAACTTTTTCGTCCTTAAGTTGTGATGATATTCCTTTCACAAATGGGAAAAACAATGATATGGTAATTGCTTGTTAAAGAAGGGGTGATAACAGAGAAAGGGAAGTAAGAATGTACTAATGATAGAATATTATTTTCATTCATAACTATGACTAAGTCAATTTCAAATGTACTAAGATGTTTTTTTTCCACCCCCATGGACACTTGTGTGGATCTTCTCTTTAGAGATTATATGAAGTGGTTGCCGGATTTCTGAAGAAAAAGAGAAGAAAAGCTATTGCCGAGAAGACTTGAAGAGAAGCCTTGAAGTCAAGACCGAAGACATAAAGTAAAGGAAGGATCCATCTGCAAAGACGAGAAGACGAAGATTGTGGGCGTCCTCTCACACTGTAGAAGGAAGTCTGTTGGAGACTTTTTAATCTCCAAATGCTTGATCTATACTGATCTAAGATCACATCTATATCAGTTGTAGACCAATCTGTACACAAATATTACTTTGATTTACCAAATCAACCATGAACAATTCTCTGAGTGAGAATTTTTCTTCTTCAAGAAGTCTGCTTCAAAGATTGACTTCCTTACCTGCACATATCTTGAGATTTCTTCAATCTAATAGTATACATACCTTTAAGCTACTTTTGCGCAATCATATTGACCATTGATCCTTCAAAAGAATCATTAAAACTTTGATTTTATCCTTAAGATCAAAGATATGTCAAAACCTATCTTCCAAGAATGGTGACTTTGACATGGTCAACTTCTTAAGTTGATTTCTCACAGCACAAATCCCGTTTTGCTAAATGATTTTAGCCATAGCTTCCTTACCTTCTAACTTAGATTTTGAATCCTCACTTTGGTTTATACGGGCGCTTTGGTTCGGATGCCTACACCGACCCTTACACCGGCGTCGGGGCAAAATTGCGCCCATTCATTTTCCTCGCTAGAAGCCTCGGTATACCCCCGATATGTTGTAGTGAGTCCTGGCATGAAAAACAGGATTAGCTGCCAAATACAAAGAACTCATATTGTCTCCAAAAATAATTGGAGTACTCTGATCAGTTCCAAAACTCTTCAACAAGGTTTTTAACCATATTACTTCTTTTGCAGCTTCTACCATTCCTTTATACTCAGCTTCTGTGGATGACAAAGCAACTGTATGTTGCTTCTTTGAACACCAACAAACTAATTTATCTCCAATATAACAGAGATACCCATGAGTAGACCTTCTATCATCTGAATCACCTACCCGATCTGCATCACTAAACACTTTGATTCTTGTGTCAGAAGTAAATCCATAATACAGACCTTCACTTAGGGTTTCTTTGATATATCTAAGTACCCTTTGAGTTGCAATCCAATGAGTCTTCTTTGGACAATGCATGAATTGTGATAACACACCTACTGCATATGATAGATCTGGCCTTGTCAAGGTAGCATAAATTAAACTACCTACCAAACTCTGATATTTCTTCATGTCATTAAATTCTTCACCTCCATACCTGCTCAATTTATGATTTACCTCCAATGGTGTGCTTGAAGGCTTGCAATCCTCCATGTTAAATTTGGCCAGAAGATTCTTCAAATACCTCTCTTGTGTAACATATACTCCATGTTGAGTATACATAATTTGCATTCCTAAGAAATAAGATAAGTTTCCCAAATCACTTATCTTAAACTCCTTCTCTATTTGTTTCTTAAGTTCATTGATTCCTTGAGCATCTGTACCTATAATAATAATATCATCAACATAAATACACATGTATATGTATCGATTTTCACTTGCCTTCACTAGCAAGCTACTATCTGCCTTTGATGCTTGAAATCCACAATCATTCAAGAACCTGACAAGCCTGTAATTCCATGCTCTTGGGGCCTGCTTCAACCCATACAATGCTCTCTTGAGCTTACACACATAATCTGATCCAATTGAATCCATGAAACCTTCTGGTTGCTCCATGTATACTTCATGTGCAATGTATCCATTCAAAAATGCATTCTTCACATCTAATTGTGATAACTTCCATCCTTTACAAGCTCCAATAGCAATCAATGATCTAATTGTAGACATCTTAGCAACAGGACTAAAGGTTTCATCATAATCTACCCCATAACTTTGGGCATAACCTTTGACCACAAGTCTAGCCTTGTATCTAGACACCTTTCCATCTGCAAATCTTTTTGTTTTATACACCCACTTACATCCAATGACTTTCTGATTCTTTGGTCTTGGCACCAATTCCCAAGTTTCATTTTCAAGTAGAGCATCATACTCTTCTTGCATTGCCTTCTCCCAATTTTGTTTACCTTTAGCTTCTTTATATGTGATTGGATCCTCTTTTGTCTTCAGAATGTAAGCATAATCTTTTGTTGTTAGAAAAGATGTATCATAACTATACCTTATAGGTTCTTTCATTTCCCTTGAGGATCTTTTGACCTCTGCACTTCTTGAAGTCTCAGCCACAGTTGATTCTAGATCAAATCTTGGCCCATCTTCTACATTATCCTGCAATTTACTTTTATAGTCAACATCATCAATATCTTCTTCATACACATTTACTTTTGCCTTCCCTTTCCTTTGTATTTCTTTGTCATTTGCATAATCATTTGTTGACCATGTATACCATGTGCTTTGCTCATCAAATGTAACATCTTTGGTAACAAGAAATTGCTTTGTGGATGGACTCCACAACCTCTAACCCATCTCTCTATCATCATATCCAATAAACACATACTTCTCTGCTTTGGGTTCTAGCTTATGTCTCAATTGTGAAGGAACATAAGCATATGATAAACAACCAAATACCTTACAGTGATCAAGATTAGGTTTCTTACCCCAACATGCTTCATAAGGAGTTCTTCCATCCACAGCTTTACAAGGTAACCTATTCACAAGGTATGTTGCAGTGTTGATAGCTTCTGCCCATAAATAATTAGGATAATTCTTTTCCTTCATCATTACTCTTGTAAATTCTACAAGAGTTCTATTTCTTCTTTCTGCAACTCCATTCTGTTGAGGAGAGTACCTGCAAGTTACTTCTCTCTTTATACCTGTATTCCACAAATAATCATCAAACTCTTTAGAGAAATACTCTCCCCCTCCATCTAATCTCAACCTCTTAAGCTTTTGTCTTGTAATCCTTTCTGCATAAGCATGATAATGTTAGAATGTCTTGAAGACTTCTGATTTATCCTTGATTACATATAAAGTAATTCATCTGGTTGCCATCAACAACCAACGCATAATATCTAGATCCATTTATGCTATAGTCGCTTGAGGGACCCCACACATCTGTATGAACCAATTCAAGCATATTTGAATAATTGTACCCTGATTTGTTGTAAGAGCTTTTGTGTGCTTACCTAATTGACAAGCTTTACACTTGTACACCATGTGTTGCCCTTCAATTTTTGGTAAACCAAGCACCACCTGATTCTTTGACATTTCCTTTATAGCTCTCTCATTGAAATGACCTAGCCTTTTATGCCATAGGTCTAACTCAGATATCGTTTGACTTCCATAAGTAAATAAAGCATGTCCCACATTACCTTGGACTTTGAGAGTAAACAACCTTCCTTCCTTTTTACCTACAATTATGTTTCTATATCCCTGATTTGGATGTTGCACATAGACACCATCATTTGTAAATCTGACTTCATATCCCTTCTCCACAATTTGCCCTACACTTATCAAATTTTTAGGAATAGTAGGAACATAAAGTACCTTGCTCAAGCGTGTACTTCCACTGTTTGTCTTCACTGATCCAATGCTCTCCACTTTATGTTTGGTATTGTCACCTGTTTGAACTGTATGTCCATTCACCTTTGCTTCCATATCAGTCATCAAGGATATATTGCCACTCATATGATTGCTACATCCTGAGTCAATATAAAACACCCTCTGATCTTCTCCTACTGATTCATGAGTTGCATTCAAGATAAGAGTCATATCATCCTTCTGATTTGATGCATAGTTATAATAATTGTTGTTGTAGGACTGAGATTGAAAGCTTCTTCCACCTCCTCTAGCATATGATATCCTACTACCTCTTCCTCTCAAGTTGCCTCTTTAATTTCTGCCTCCTCTACCTCTTTGATTAGAATTATGATTATTATTTCCTCCATTTTGATTGTTATACAAACAATCATTTGCCAAATGATTGGTTCTGCCACAAATCCAACAAGCTTTAGTATTATCTTTGTTCTTACCTCCTCTTCCTTTACCTCTAAAATTCATTTTTCCTTTTGTAAAGTTAGCTTGACTTGAAGATCCTTCATCATCAGTCGATTGCTTCCCTTTGCCATTCTTTTTCTTATCCTTGGAGTACATGGCTTGACTTGTACTTCTATCATTGTCTCCTTTAATGTCCTACTCAAAAGTTAGCATGTGTCCTAGCAATTGATTAAGGTCAGGAGTAAAATGATCAAGTAACAATTCTATGGACAATATGAAAGGCTTCTACTTCTCATCTCCTCTCAGACCTGTAAGTATTTGCCTTACCAACTTATCCTCTTCAATGTCTTCATCTAGTGCTCCCAAGCTATCTGCAATATCATTCATCCTTGCCACATAATCAGAAATTGATTGTGAGCTCTTCTTCTTGAAAGTTGTAAACTCTGCCCATAGTGAGGATTTCCTTGACTTGGTTGTGTTTTGGAAATGCTCTTCCAAAGCATTCCAAACATCTATTGCACTTTCCAATCCTCTGATGTGAGGTAGAAGATAATCATTTACAGCCATGTAAATGATGCTCATAGCTTGAGCATCCTTTCATCGAAGTCTTCAAATCTGCAAGCTCTACCCTAGTTGGAATACTAGGATCTATAAACTCAGGCTTTTCTTCTTCTCTTGTCATGAATGCCATCAAGTCTTTGCTCATGAGGTGTGCCTCCATCCTCATGGAGCAAGCTGGATAGTTCTCCCTATCTAGGTTATCAATTTGCAAGCTTTCTCCCATCCTTTGATCTTTTGTGTCTGCAATTACTATGGTTTATGATAATAGAGTGTACCTTTGATATGAAGCTTTGATCCTTCTTCATCTTTCAAACTCGTGCTTTGTACTTCTGCAGGTTGTCTTCAAAAATTTATCCTTATCCACCTTTGATTAGAAAGAACTTCAATATATGCAGCAATCGAGACTTCCAAAGCCATTACTTCACTTGTATTGCACCTTCAGCTCTGATACCACTGTTGGAGACTTTTTAATGTCAAAATGCTTGATCTATACTGATCTAAGATCACATCTATATCAGTTGTAGAACAATCTTTACACAAATATTACTTTGATTTACCAAATCAACCATGAACAATTCAATGAGTGAGAATTTTTCTTCTTCAAGAAGTCTCCTTCAAAGATTGACTTCCTTACCTACACATATCTTGAGATTTCTTCAATCTAATAGTATACATACCTTTAAGCTACTTTTGCGCAATCATATTGACCATTGATCCTTCAAAAGAATCATTAAAACTTTGATTTTATCCTTAAGATCAAAGATATGTCAAAAATTGTCTTCCAAGAATGGCGACTTTGACATGGTCAACTTCTTAAGTTGATTTCTCACAGCACAAATCCTATTTTGCTAAATGCTTTTAGCCATAGCTTCCTTACCTTCTAACTTAGATTTTGAATGCTCACTCATTAAAAACTTTACACTGTGCACTGAGATCTAACCAAACATTGACACGAAAAAGTGTGCGACTCTGAGAAGTCTATCTGCAGATTCTACATACAAATGTTCCTATTGATCATTCTCAGAGTAGGAAAGGAATTAGATCATCAAACTTTGAACATAGCTTCATTAGCTTCTAGATTAGATGTGTACAAAAGGATTTCTGATCCACATGATCACACTTAGAGAACTCAGAGAAAAACCCGTAGCTAATTTCCTGAGTAAAACTCTCTACACATCTCTCTAAGACACTTGTCATCAAAATGACTCTCTCATACATATTTCTTTACATCATTGACTTATACATATGATTGTAGACTTATCCCACGTCTATTATATACAAGCTATCACTCTGAAATCTTCTTCACTTTCTCAAGTGATTTCTTTCACTTCAATCTGACCATAAACTTTCTTCAAGCTCTTTGTAATGACCAATTTGTGATTGGTTTGTTCCAACAAAGTCTACGTTATATTTGGCCGATCCGCACTGTAGTGGCGGCGTATTGTATCACCATTCTGCAGTATAGCGGTTTGATATATCACTGACCCGTATGTAACGGGAATCATTGTATCAGTGAGATTTTATTAACCGATTTCAGCTATATTTGCATTGTATCATTGAGCTTTGTCTGCACATTGACTGGGTGACTTCTGTGTTTTAGCGTTGTATCTGGATTCTTTCTTTTCCAATGCCTACGATCTTATGCACACGCACATCCGCTCATCTCTTTTAAGGGGTAGGTGCCTATGACGATTGCCATATGAGAGAGAGGGCAAGGCACCGAGCGCTATCGGGAAGTATCGGTTGCTCGGATGATGGATCAGGTCATCCACCAATTCGGCACACGCTAGGCGTTTGAGAAAAACTCCAGTACATTCAATATACTTTATGTTTAGGATAAATGAAGTTTCAAATGACTCTAAGTATATAAAAATATGAAAGATCCAAGAAATATCTAATATGTAATGATTATCACTCTATCCTCTATGGACCATATGGTTGAGCTTCCCTATACCTAGCAATAGCCTCATGATATGAAGGTAAAATTAATGTTTCCTCAGTTATGTGTTCTTTAATAATCTCTTCTTCTTGGTTTTCAATATGTTGTCGTTGAGTACGTCTAATTAGAAGTGGAAGAAATAAATCTTTACAATCCTGAGGTTTGGGAGATGCAATGGAAAATAAAGTTAAAAACCTAGTAGACAACGATCATAAGATATAGAGATTAAAGATTCTTGCGTTGTCCTTAATGATTTCTTCTACTTCTACTTCTATAGTTGCATTACTTTTTGATTCAACTAAATGCTCTATGAACATCGGCAATGAAGATCAATGGAAATAGGAAATAAATTAATGAAATTAACAATGCTAAAGATAAATCTTTCTAAATGATAAAATTTAGCTAAAATGATGCTAAATTCTAGTGAATCCTATACAAAGAATGTTTTGTATCGTTAGATCAAAAGTAATCTTCAATGGGTTTTCATAAGATAGATGGGATCTCCAGATCATGTAACTGTCAAATTCTTCACTCTTTGGCAATGCTCTTTGGACACTTCTTTCTCTTCAATGTCTGCAAAGAAAGATTAGAATATAAGTAAAGTTACAAGAATCATAAATAAACTTACAAGACATAATTCACATAACATTTGCATACACATCATATACTCATGGATACACTAAAGCACTTTACATGCATGCTTTCAATCATGCTAATATATGCTAATACACACACATACTAACACACACGCATGCTACATAACACGCACTTCTAAATACATATAATCATGCAAACACAAACACTTATGCTTATGCATTACTAATTAAACTTACTGTACACTTATGCTCATTAGACATAATCTCATTTAGATGCATTCAAAATACAAACATGCTAACATACAATCAAGCATATGCTAACACTTAATCCTAAGTAAAATAACAATAAAACTGCATACATTTATACCTATGCTCATCCATTCACTTACATATATATGCACATACATGCATAGTATCCATGCACACACTCTATCATGCATATACACATACTCATATGCACATAAAAATATACTTTCTCATATACATATATGCACTTATGAATACTCATCAACTCTCATGTTAGCATCCATTCTTATGCTTATGCTTATACACATTCACACATGTTTGCCACATGTTGTCATACATACATGCATCTTTGCACCTTCATACTATGCATTAACTCTATCATGTTTCATGTATTTAATCTTAATGCACATACATATTAACCATGCACACACTAATGCACACTCATGCTAATGCATATTAGCCATGCATACACTTCCATGCATATGCATATACACTAACACACATGCACATACTAATATTTATGCGGAGAAATTTCACTCCAATACACATCAATACATGCAGCGGAAGTTAGAGAACCTCTTCTAGAATCTGCCCTGCAAGACAAACGCTTACTAAAACTTGATTTAGTCACAACTCACGAATCCAATGACTCTAAAACTTGATCCACACATAGTACACTTTTTTAGCGTTCTAACAAGCTATAGAACACGCCATTTGGAGTTCATTTGACCAGGCAACAAACTGTTCAAAGATGGGCTACCTATCATCTCACGTTTAGCAAAAAACTGAGGTTCACAAGAAATGTTCCCTGTAGCTACTAGAGAATGATCTGATAGAGATATCGGTGATACAAAGAGTATGAGAGATAGGCTTTCCAACAAGATATCATATGCATTAATTGGATAAGTAGATAGAGAGATATCACCCTCACAAGGTGGCTGTGTACAAACAAGGTATGCGACTGGAATACCTTTGTGCCTTCTAGCATCCAAATGAGGTACCTGCTGATATCCATTGGTGCGAGAATGACTAGCATATGCTTTTGCACCATCTCCTTGTCATCTCCACAAAGTTTCACGTTCAAATGAGCTCTTTATATACAGCTATAGGCATGGGACGTTTCACCTACCCTTGCATCTTCTCTCACCTCTTGACCTTTCCTTTCTTGTCCTTTGTCCTTCCATTGCGTTGGGTGGCTTTTGGTGCTCCATATCAATCTATATGGATAAGGTCACGAATTTTTCTAGTATTCCATCTCTCTACATATAATTTGGCTTTTATGTAAGACATAAATACATTTGCTTCTTAATTCAACACTCTACTCTAAGGTTATGAGTGTCCCCTTTATATTTTTAGGGTCTAGTTTCATTTAGGGCTTACAACAAATACGTAAATGATGAAGAGGTAATTAATGAGAGTGAGTATGTGCCAAGCCTCACAATTGGAGCTTGCACATGTTCTCTAATTTTCAACAATGTACTCATATATACTAACATCTAATTACATCTTAGAAGTATCTAACTAGTTATACCTTTCCAATTTCTAATTAAACAATACCATAAGTAATTAAACCTTATTATATCTAATTATAAAAAATTCATTAATACATACCTAATTAGATTAACTAATTTTATCTATATAACTAACCTAACATAACATTATCTTTCTCTTTTTCTCTCTCTCCTAATTTTCTTTCTCTCTCTCTAACTCTCTTTCTCTCTTTGTAATTGCATTTCTCTCTCTCTCCCTCTCCCTTTCTTTCTTTCTAACGCCTACAGCGCCAGTCTATCGCTGCCACGTCTCTCCATGAGTATCTACCATCAGCCATCAGGCTAACACAATCGCGTGCAACTGTTGTCAGAAGCCGAGGAGGTGGAGCCTCCTCTCTCCTCACTATTCCATGTCTGCACATGCCAACAACAGAGTAGATGTAGCCGACAGCCAAAACACAACTCCCTCTCTCTATGTGCACATTGCTCGAATTCTTTCTCTCTATGCCTTCTCAGCAGCGGCCGTCAGAGAACTCATCTCTCTACTTCTCTCTACGCACACAAAAGCACACAGTAGCAACTGGGAGGGATGGAAAAAAACTCTCTCTCTAAATCTAAAACTAGCCACACTACTCTTTCTGAAATGCGCACACTGTGCGTCTTGTAATCCACTGGAAAGAGAGAAGCTTTTGATTCTCTTTCTCCCTCTATATACCTCTCTCTGCCAGATCGTCATTAGCAACAGCCAAGAAGGAGGGAAAAAAATTCTTCTCTTTTTCACTATGCCTGCGTTGCCAGAAGGGGTTATTACTTTATCTCTCTCCTTAATAGATTGTCCCTCTAGGAGAAGCAACATTTTATCTATTTATCTGTGTGCCTAGCTAACAGGAGTAACACTATCAATGATCTCTTTCTCTCTCTATAGAGGAGAGGAGGAAAATCATAACTCTCACTAGTTAAAGAAGAAGGTAAAAAGAGGGAGAAATTACCTGCAAAGAAACATTAGGAGAGAACATAGCTCAACACACATATATATACACATAGAGTCTTCTCTATACCACTGTTTTTGTTTTAACTTTTAATCTACAACCTCACTTTAGCTCATTAACACTTACCACACTTTTAATTGGCTTTATTCACACAACTCACTTACTCCATTCTTTTATCAATTTTTATATATATCTTTCATTTAAAGTTTCTGTTTAAACTACTTTAAGTGCATCATTTACTATTACTATTCTTTTATCTAGCATACTCACACACCACTCATTATTTATCCATATTAATCATCATTTTAATTTAATTAGCCTAATTTTTCATAATTAAATTATTCATTTAATTTAAGCTTACTTAAAGGTTTTAATTAAATAAATACCTAAGTATTTATATTCGGACATACTATTAATTTAACTATTTAAACCTTAATTTAATTTATAATAAATAAATATCTAATTTATAGATTAAGTTAATTAAATGACAAATGTTTTAACCCTTAAAACATACTAAACCCCTTGGAAACCCCTTAGAACCCATTGAAAACCTAGCTTAACCCTAGTATGAGTATTTATATTCACACATACTATTAATTTAACTATTTAAACCTTAATTTAATTTATAATAAATAAATATCTAATTTATAGATTAAGTTAATTAAATGATAAATTTTTTAACCCTTAAGACATACTAAACCCCTTCGAACCCATTGAAAACCTAGTTTAACCCTAGTATCAACCCTATCACTAACCCTAGAATTAACATTCTAACTTAAATATACATAAATTAATGTAAACCTAGGGATTTATACCTATGTTTCAATGTTTCATTGGCTCAAATACACATTAAATGAAAAGTTTAGGGTAAACCCGAATATGAGCACATGATTTCTCCATCAATTTGATCCTGCAAACACTTACAAAGAGATAAGCTCCAAGCAAAAAAATTAATCAATAGTGTAATAGAGGGATTAGAGTTAACCAATAAACATGTTTTAATTTTCCTGGACGTCAACTGGAAGGTGGAAAACTTTCCGACAGCATGCAGACGCCGCTCGCCGGACATGGGAACGGTGCACAGAGGAGCCTGATCAGCCCCACGCCAGCTCTTCCCATCACCTGACTCCTTCCCGATAACGTCTTCCTAGATATTACACATGCTAAATTCTCAGTTTAATTAAGGTTCATGGATCAGGAATTTTGATGGTTTTAGTGCAAGCTTGAAACTAACATTTCTATCGTTAAATCTGCACATGTCCATCAACGTTATTCCAAGGAAGGATATCTCATGTTTACATAGATTTTAGCATTCCTATTTTTCTTTTGGAATAAGTAGTAATATAATAGTCATGCCTAGTTTTCCATGCATGATGCTGAGAATGTCATTGATTTTCAAGATGATTTTCTTGGATTGCCTAAAGACTTTGAGGATATGATGCAGTTAAGCTTTCAGACCATTTGTATGACATGCGATGTTCATCAAGTGAATAAATGTACTTTCTTTTATCTACGTTTGCATCCATATTTGAATAACTAAGTCGCGTTATTTCTTTCCTATTGCTTTGAATTTATCTCGCATGCACCTATTGTAAGGTGCCCATTGAATTGTTGCAGAGAATTAGTCAGGGAAACCTTCCACTTAGCTATATGAATTTCATAAGTTGGTATAAAGAGTTAAGCCATATTATATGTACACTCTTAGGAAAGGTGAAATGGTGTAGCAGATCATTCTAACTTCTTGTTACATGCTACAACTTCATCAAAATAAGTTTTGTCCTAAATAAGCAAGGAACTAGCAATGAGAATTAACCTTCACTAATATTTAATGTATCAAAGCTTTTACTATCTTGCTTTCATGGTGCCCTATGTGCTAGTTTAATGGGATTGAAGCTCTGATTCTTTATTCTGCCCTCCTTTTGTTTCAAACCCATGACATATGAGTGTATCTAGGCCTCTCATGTCTAGTTCTTCTCGTCCTCCTTTCCACAAACTACTGGACAACGCTAAAGTCCCCTTGTAGATAGTTCATTCGGTTTCAGTCATTTCGCTTTCTATAGTCTCATAAACTATGTCTAGTTGCTCACCATTTCTAGATGGCCTGATTGCTAAAGTCATATCTCTCAATGTATGTATCCATTTTTATATTTTAAATATTGTTTGGAAATCTTATTATGTGTACTTCCTTTCTCTACAATAGTTTTGTCAAGATCATCATGCTCTACGAGTTATTAAGTTTTTAGTTAAGACCAATTTTCAGCCTAACTAAGTAGACAAGCAGCCTATTTTGAGGCAAAGAATTGTGAAGCCAAAACTACTCCAAATTGAGTGTTTGATAGCCCATTTGAAAGATATTAGTGTCTAGTTTGATCCAAAAAAGCCTCAAGTTCATTGTGTTCTTCAATGGATGCCAGTTTTCAGTCTATGGTTCAGCTTTGGGTAAACCTTTTGATCTTAAGAAGGTCTCCTACACTTTCTACTGTGCATAGAAGAGGAATTCTCCAACACCCTAGCATGAGATGGGTGTTGAGATATCAAGCTCAACATGTGATGATTCAGGATGACACATACCAGTTTTTTGTTTCTCTGACATGTATAGTGGTCATGCCCGTATATGTCAGGGATACTTCATTGAGCTTTATTAGATTTATCTACCTAGAGTGATGGCACATTTGTTTCTTGCCAACTCACTCATTTGCAAACATTAGGATTTTCTTTATGTACTGATCTTTATATATTGCACTTGTTGCATTCTTGTTTTTAGGTCATTCTTGTACATTCCTTTTATGTAATAGAAGAAGAAGAAGAAGAAGATCATTCTTCCTTGCCTCAATTTATGTGTGTGCTTCTCCTTGAGAGTGAGAGTGTGTGTGTGAGCTCTCTTCCTTATCTCCTTCCTCGTGACATGGTATCAGAGCCAGCGTGGCTATAGAGAGCTCGTGGAGAAGGTGATGGTGAAGACTGCACAGTAAGGTGTGGAGAAAAGGCGATTTCACAAACGGCCTCATTTTTCTACAAAAATCGGCATGAAGATAGAAGAACCTCAAAATATTTTCAGATCAAAGTTTTGGAGCCATCTCGACCTTCGTTTCGAGCCCGTTTAGAATGGATTCTGCATACCGCACGTGAGGTCATGTCGCATCGACGATCTGAGGCTTGTGATGCATTCAGAGAAGGCTTACCAAAGCCTGTGTGGTTAGATGCTGAGCAGTGGGACATGATTCGTGATGAGTAGCAGTAGACTCCTGATCGATATCGCCAACAGTGAAATGCCACAGCCACACGTCTAGACACGATTGGAACGTCACATTTGGGCAGTCGCAGATATGACACGATGCATCATGAGTTTGTAAGTACCATTTCATTTATAGAATTTATTTGTGTTAAATTTCTCATATATATTTCTCTAATCTTTTTATATTTGTTTCAGGAGCTGGCAATGGGTCGTCCTCCAACACGATCGGAGGAGTCTTATGGATATAGTCATGGGTTGACTGCACTATTGCAGGACTTGGAGGGACGCGGTGCGGTAGTTTCATGGGAGCGTTTGCGATGAGGTAATTAATTTATAAACTTGGTTTTTACTTGTTTGTAATTTTCATGTGAATTTATCTCATTCCATTATTGTTCTTTGTTGCAGGATTGTTGATATGGAACGTTCTTTGCATGTGTATGGCAGTGGAAGACCAATATTGTATTTGATTTCCATATGGCAATACATTGTTTTGCCACATTTTGTAAAAGTGTCATATATGATAGTGGTTTGCCACACTCTTGTACATGCTTCACTATGGAAATATATAACTTCTTTTGTACATGGTTCATTGTTCATTCTGATTATCGATCTCTTTTGTGTACAATAATACTCTGTTTCATGAAATCATATTTCGGTTGTCATTAGAGTACACATCACATGTACTCGATTTTTTTTGGGCAGAGTGTATTGTCTTTTGTTCAGCAACATCATGGTAATGTTGTTGTAGCAAAAGACAAAACATTCTGCCCAACAAAAATTTTGGAGATATGGTCGTCGGTATAAGCCACGGTACTCCGAGTAGTGTCATCGGAATAACCGTCGGTACACCCAGGAGGCGATGCAGCAGAAACCAATTACCGACGTTTATACCGACGTTTATATCGATGCATATACCGACGCATATACCGACGCAGATACTGATGCATATACCGACGTTTTTACCGACGTCTAGACCGACGCCTATACCGATTCTTTGGTACCGACGCGGAGACCGACCTTTACACCGGCATCACGGCAAATAAAGCCGCGTTCATTTTCCTCTGTAAAAACCTCGATATACCATCGATCTGTTGTAGTGCTTGTGCCCTCTACCTAGAGCGGATCTTAGTGTTTGCACTTGAACTTGCAAGAAGCCTTCTTGCTCATAAGTGAGTCTTTTGACCACTATGTTTGACTTACCTAAAAGAGGTACTTTGTCCATAAGCAAAGACATTAAATAGGAATCCCAGAGCACACTGATGGCTTCCTAATAGGGTAATTTCAAGGGCACCTGACTAGATCCACTACAATAGAATGGTCGAGAGTACCAACAGAATCAACCCAAGACCTGTGATACACTAACAGTCACGGGAAACAAAACACTTGGGATCCCCTTCAAGAATTGTAAGATAGCCAATGAGGAACCAAAATGGGGCACACTCCATTGAAACATGAAACTTGTATATTTCACCTAACTCCATCACGATAACTTCGGAGCAGTCCATAATAAACATATACATTGAGTTATGGTTTAGACTATATGTGGCACAGAAGAACAAGTCAAAACAATGGGCTAGTAATATGCTCATTGAACTTCCTTTGAAAAACTCACCACTAGCAAAAAGTTAAAAAATACCAAACGGGAATGAGTGTACCTTTGATCGGAGGAGTTGGTTTGGTGAGCCAAAGGTGGCTATCGAGAGATCAATGTATGATGTATTAGTTTGCAAAGATGATTCACTTCAATCAACTTCCATGCACAAATGGGAACACTACGAAGTTGCCCCACTGACAAAATTTGTATAGGTGCCGGAACATCCAACTTTGCCTCTTTTTGCACAAGCCCTAGCTTTCATATGGCATTTTTTATAGACCAAAAATTCGTTTCAAGTTGAGGGACCTTTGTCGAGGTTCATGTAAATGCACACTCACCACCAAAACAAACTCAAAAGCAAAGGGATGAAGCTCCATGAAGTTTGCAATGGCTGAAAAATTAAAATGGTTGCTACATGCAAGCCAACAGCCTCGCAACAAAGACCCGCCAATGTAGAAGCCTTTATGTTGTTGATATATACCCAATAGTTCAAGGACTTTCTCTTTGGTCTTATCTTTGTTAACATGGCTGTCCTCATGCTCGTTTGAAGTGATAGAAGTTATAATGGGCTCACATAAACCCCACAAATCTCATGGAGCTTGATGATAAAGGTTCTCTTTTTCTCAGCGATAACACACCCATACGTGCCTACCAAGACCAACTTCCTAAGGTTCATAGAAGAAGCAGAGGCCAAAGCCTAAGAGTGCGCTCCTCACGAGCACACTTATTACATTGGCACATAATGGAGATAGACTTGGAGCAAGATTGTCTAAAATTGAAGATGAAGGGGGAGCCATCTCTTGACAAGGCCACATGGAGGAGTGTGTCCTCACTGAGCTGGGATACTCTTAGCTAGACACTATAGGATGAATCCACTGTCGAGCTGACATGCCCGTGGAGGTAGGCCATGATCCCAAAAGGAACCTTGCCACGACCATTACTATAGTCAAATACCATTGGGAGACATTGCAAAGCATGTGTAAAATGGAGATGTGAAGGGTATTGCACCCAAACCAAAATGCATAGAAGATGAGTTCGACATTCCATCACACTGTCCAAGACACCCTCAAGAAGAGAGCTCTAATACCAAGTGTTATGAAGAGACCTAGTGGTAAACTAGGCTAGCCTTATGAGAGGGTAAGAAAAATTATATATGATGATTTAAGGCCTTTACAGATATGTGGAACCATCTTTAAAGGAGCTTGGTGTGATTCATGGCCCATCTCGAGAGGTGTCTAGAGGTGCCATCGGAAGGCCATCCAAACATAGCCCTCACAGTGAGTGAAAATAGGCAATGTTTTCCACCATTTCAAGACATCCATCCCATCCTCATGGAGAGGAGGCCATATCCTATACTCAAGCACTCACCGAGAGGTTGGGGATGCATTCCCATTACCGAGCATGTACTTCACTTAATGAAGAGATGAGAGGCGGATATGAAATTCAAGGAAAATAGGCTCAACACATATATTTCATAGTGGGTCCTCGCCATGGGGTCATGAGGACTCCACTCCATGTCTAGGACATGGAAAACGCTCAAGATCAAGCTGAGGAGCCTTGGTTTCCATTTTGTCTATCACCCCTAAGGTGCTCACCCATGGAGCACAACGCCTAAGGCCCAACATAAGTCAACATTCGTTGATATTTTTAATGCATGCTGTGAGGAATATTTAAGTAGCTCAAACAAATCTCTTCAAATCACTTTATAGTGCTCCTTTCCGAGTTTCATTTTTTAAGGGTCCTTTAGGCTTTGGTCATCCGTAGTATGTTCTAGTTGTTTTACACACTTCTGTGGAAGGATCTCGAGAGATCCCATGATACTATGTCCTGTACATTATACAATCACATTTTCAATTGATTTATATCATTGTATGGTCACACTTTTACTATATTTTAAACTGATTTCTAACTTACGGAGATGAAGATTGTAAGATCAACCCCACCCTCCATTATTGTATAATCACATCTCCAATTGATTTATTTCATTGTGTAGTCACATGTTTTATTTATTTCAATTGATTTATTTCTGCTCATCATGTTGCTTTATTGAATCAGGAAAATGTACGATTTTTTTGCATGACAATAAGGTTATTTTTTGTAATAGAATTCAGCCGAAAAAACGCTTTCCTTACCATCAATTACCTTGGAAATGACAATAACAATCAAAGGACCTTTGAGAGGAAATATTTCTTTCATTGAACCTATCATTTACCAAACCGCAGCTTGAAGGTTTATCAAAGACATGGTAATCCAATCCCCTATTCACTTTAAAAGGTTGAAATCACAAAAGATTTATTTGTATCGGAAGGCTTAACACAACACCTCCCATTGCTTGAAAATGTTCTCACCATGGCCATCCATAATTTTTATTGATTCGACTAACTCTTTTTTCGAGTTCCTTAACTTCTATGAAGGTTTTCTTCAAGGTCTGGATTAACAGAAAAAACTTTTAACCAAATTGGAATAATCCAGTCCTAGATGAAAAAACGACTGGATTAACAGAAAAAACTTTTAACCAAATTGGAATAATCCAGTTTCTAAAAGGATTGCCCCATCCTTTGCACTTAAGACTAAAACCGAAAATGTAAGGGCTGATTATTTGAAAAATAGAATATGCCCTCATAGATAGACTCACATACACCTTTGTTCACTCAAATGTATGAGTGCACTGTTTTGGGTCATAGGTCCCATCCTCATGGAGAGGAGGCCATATGCGATACCCAAGCACTCATGCAAATGTTGGGGAAGCATTATCATTCCGAGCATCTACTTGACTCGAGGAGACAATGAGAGGCCAACATCGATTTCAAGGAAAATAGGCTCAACACATATGCTTCATAATGTGTCATGGCTAGAGGCTCATGAGGACTCCACTCCACATCTCGAACATGGGAGAAGCTCGAGATTGGTCTAAGGAGTCTTGGTCTCAGTTTTGGCCATCACCACCGAGGTGCTCACCAACGGAGCACAACATTCACCCCCGTTGGGAAGAATTTGCATCCTCGAAAATTGTACTATATGTGCATACTAGCTTACGGATCCAGCGTTAAACATTCACGTAAAGAGAGAACACTAAGTGCATAGTTAATAAAAGGCAAAGGAAGTGACCCTTCTAGGTGTTCATGCCCATACTTTAGTGGTATCCTTGCTAACCCAAAAGAATCCTTGCATGATATGCATGCAGACTATGTGACGCATAGAGGAGTCTACATAAATAAACAGGTGAGAACACTATGTTTCATAGTAATTCTCTAAGCAAAAGAAAGGGACTTACTTAGTTGTACATAGTTCGCACAAGCCATCCGCTGCATTGCTCATGCGAAGGTGCTCCTTTGATGAGTGGATCAAGTTGAAGAATGTGACAATGATGTGCTTGTCGAGGTGCATGAGGTCTAGATCGCATCTAGCCCCACACTCATTGCCTCATAACTCCTTGTCTTCAAATCCTACGACTCTTGCCTTTGGCTTAGTCAAAGACTTTCTCCTAAGTCTCCATTCACTTGAAGTCTAAAGCACCACCTTGCATGTACCTAGAAAAAGGCCAACTGAAGTGAACTTCAGAAAAAAAATCATGAACCCAACCTTGCACAAAGCAGTTAGGCAAAGTTTTTTTCCTCTTGTACAAAGTTTATCAAGCACCATCCCCCTTGGAATAGGGATATATAGATAGTCTGGTTTGAAGGTTGATTCCATAAATGCAGTCAAATTTTCTTGAAGTCCTTGGCGCAACAAAAGTCCTTCATAGATCCTTTGGAAGTGCCCCACTTCAAAAGGCTTTTTTTGGAGAGTGACTCATGTAGGCCTGCATGCCTATATATGAGTCTTTGCAGCAAAAGAGAAAATCGCCTTTTTGATGCCACTCAAGAGCTAAAGTCCTTGTTGCTCATGGAGCACCCTCCCTTTGGTGCTGATCCTTTGCGATTGGAACATTGGCTCGCATGCACCTTCTATTGAGAAGATCCACTTTAATATTCTCTAAGACTTGAAAGAACATGCATTCTCATTAAGAAAAGTCACTTCACCCTATGATTTCTCCTTGAAGTTGATCCTCTATTTGCACCAAAAGGCACTACCTCACACACCTTTCCAAGATATGAGCGAGTTACAACATGTAGGTGTCAATCTCACACCTCGACACATAGTTGAAAGCCAATTTCCACTTGAATGAACAAGCTACCATCGCTTGTGCCCCCTACCTACAGCTGATCTTACTGTTTGCACTTCGACTCGCAAGAAGCCATCTTGCTCAGAACTGAGTCTTTTGACCACTGTGTTGGACTTACTTGAAAGAGGTACTTTGTCCATAAGTAAAGATATTAAACACAAATCCCAGAGCACACAGATGTCTTCATAATAGGGTAATTTCAAGGGCACGTGAGTGGATCCACTATAGTAGAATGGTCGAGAGTATGAGCAAAATCAACCCAAGACCCATGATACACAAACAGTCAAGGGAAACAAAACACTTGGGATCCCCTTCAAGAATTGTAAGATAGCCAATGAGGAACCAAAATGGGGCACACTCGATTGAAACATGAAACTTTTATATTTCACCTAACTCCACCACGGTAACTTTGGACCAGTCCATACTGAACATGTACATTGAATTGTGGTTTAGACTATATGTGCCACCGAAGAACAAGTCAAAACAATGGGCTAGTAATATGCTCATTGACTTAGCTTTGAAAAATTTACCGCTAGCCAAAAGTGAAAAATACCAAACAAGAATGAACGTAACTTCGATCACAGGAGTTGGTTTGGTGAGCCAAAGGTGGCTATTCATAGATCAATGTGTGATGTATAATTTTGCGAAGATGATTCACTTCAATCAACTTTCATGCACAAATGGGAACACTATGAAGTTGCCCCACTGACAAAATTTGCATAGGTGCTGGATCGTCCAACTTTTCCTCTTTTTGCACAAGCCGTGGCTTCCAAATCACATTTTTAATAGACTGAAAACTCATTTCAAGTTGAGGAACCTTTGTCGAGGTTCATGTAAATGCACACTCACCACCAAAACAAACTCAAAAGCAAGAGGATGAAGGTGCATGAAGTTGGCAATGGCTGAAAAAATAACATGGTTGCTACATGCAAGCCCACAACCTTGCAACAAGGACCCGCCAATGTACAGGCCTTTATGTTGTTGATACCCAATAGTTCAAGGAATTTCTCTTTGGTCTTATCTTTGTTAACATGGTTGTCCACATGCTCTTTTGAAGTGATAAAAGTTGTAATGGGCTCACATAAACCTAGAAATCTCATGGCGCTTGATGATGAAGGTTCTCTTTTTCTCACCGATAGCACACCCATACTTGCCTACCAAGACTAAGTTCCCAAGGTTCATAAAAGAAGTAAAGGCCAAATCCTAAGAGTGTCCTCCTCACACGCACACATATTACATTGGCACGTAATGGAGATAGACTCGGAGCAAGCTTTTCCAAAATTGAAGATCAAAGGGGAGCCATCTCCTGACGAGGCCGCATGGAGGAGTGTGTCCTCACTGAGCTGGGATGCTCTTAGATAGACACTATAGAATGCATCCACTATCGAGATGACATGCATGTGGAGGTAGGCCATCATCCCCAAAGGATCCTTGCCAAGGTCATTACTATAGGCAAACACCATTGGGAAACATTGCAAAGCATGTGTAAAATGGAGATGTGAAGGGTATTGCCCACAAACCAAAATGCATAAGGGATGAGTTCCATATTCCATCGCACCTTCAAAGACACCCTCAAGAAGAGAGCCCTAATACCATGTGTTATGAAGAGACCCAAAGATAAACTAGGTGTAGGTCATTGATGATTAGGACCTCCTTTAATGTCAATCCAGGAAGACATGAGGATGGTATGAAGACCTCAAAAAAGTGATGGCACAAGTGTGTGAGTGAGAAGCACGCAAACATGGACACACATACACACACACACACACGGTAAGAACAAAGAGAGAGAGACAATGGAATCACTTCTATTGCAAAAGAGTTCTCATACAAGTCCAAATCCACAACAAGATAACCTCAAAAATGAGCTCTCTAGCTCTTTTTATAGTTTTTGACTAGCTTTGGTCCTATCTAGACCTAGTGTCTGGCCTACTTAAAAACTAAGTTCTAAGGCTATTTTGGAGGCTCAAACAAGCTCTGAAAATTATGAAAATTGGTGCATAAATACTACTAATACCCCTCAAGCTCGAGGACTCCTTGGCTTGTACAAAATGGAGTAGGAATAATAAAAAATGATATTTACAATGTTGTGAAGTGACTAAAATCACTATTTGGGAAATATTAATTCATGAGAAATTATAGGCCTATTTGCCAAATCTGCATTGATTGCTTTGCCTGCTTGTTCCTTGCTTTGACTCCCTTCTTTGGCTTCCTTGTCTTTTGGGTCCTTGGATGCCCTGGCTGCTACCAACAGCCCCCCTCTCTCGCGTCTGCCGTCTCTGACAGACCCTTGTTTGGCTGAGCCTTTGACATAGTATTCAACCACATCTAAAGCTAGGTGATGTTCTTCAAATCGCAGCCCCCGTGCTAAGTCTGTGAATAAGGCATCCCAATCTACTGGCCCCAGAACGTCCGGATGTGGCAATCGCAATTGCTCGGAGTGTAAGGTTCTCTCCACAATGAAAAGTTGGAGGAGATGTGAGGGTTTGGGTACGAATATTTCGGAGTGGTATTCCCAGAACCCTGTGACGAACATCTCCTCGAAAGTTTGTTTGTAACATGTTGGGAGGTATTTTATTCTTGCATGCTAGGCATATATTACATTAATTGAGGGGCTTGTGCTCATGTCATACACCAATTCTAGGTTGCCTACGGTGAAGCCGACTCCTGAGAAATGTGGGTCTTTAATGTTTTTTAATGTTCTGAATGTGACGAGCATTAATTCAAATATCTTCATACACATTTGTGCCATCATGTCAGGGGTGTTCCCTAGTCTAATACTCCAGTGATGGATGGTGGAAGTCATATATGCAACCATGGTCTGTCCTTGTGGAGGTGATAGATACACATAATTCAAACATTTTTGCACAGCCTTTGACGTTCTTCACAACGATGGAAAACTCGGGCCATGTGCATCTACGAAGGACTAGAATGTAACATGGATTGTACTTGATAAATAGTGGGATGTTATTCCATGTACGAACCATTTATGGATAGGTTTCGAGAAGACAAATCCTCCAGGTGGGTTGGAAGGTTGACCCTTGTTTAACACGTTCAGGTAGATCATCGGGACCAAATTGAGTGGCAAAAGTCGGGGCTTTGCCACATCTTCGTTTAATCTCTGCATTGTAATTGGCTAAGAGCACACAGTAAGGCACGTATTGAGCATCATTTGTTCCTATCCAGCAGTGATGTGACATATGTGGGAAGTACTCAGAGTTTATAATAATGTCATCGAGTTTAGACATTGCATGAATTTGTATCGCCACGCGATCCTCATGGGTTTGGCCATCTTTTCGAGTTTCTTAAGCCATTTGGGTGCTTCGACTTCAAGGGTGTCCATTCCTTCCGAGGTGTGCTGGCCGCCCGGCATAGGCATAGGAACATAGGGTTCCTTATATGATTCATCCACTTCGATGGGCAGCAGTTCTTCCGTTTCTGGTTTGATGATTGGGGAGGATTGTCTTTCATACTGAAGGAGATTCCTTTGCAATTCTTTGACCTATTCTTTTAGAGCCTTTACCTCCTCCGAAGTCAATGCCCACTTTGTGATCTTGGGTTGTTCTTTTTGCTCCCTTAGCTGTCGGCGCAGTCCAACTCGTCT
Organism: Ceratopteris richardii; assembly: GCA_020310875.1. Taxonomy (NCBI): domain Eukaryota; kingdom Viridiplantae; phylum Streptophyta; class Polypodiopsida; order Polypodiales; family Pteridaceae; genus Ceratopteris; species Ceratopteris richardii. The sequence continues at coordinate 39,506,618 of CM035407.1, forward strand.
GAATGGTCTTCATAGTCTCAGAGGGGACAACTTTGAACCTTTCTCGGTCGATCTCCCGGGTCGAACTTTCCATTGATGCCTCTAGATTTTTTTCATTCTTCTTTTGAAGTCGTCGGTTCTGTTTGAGGGCAGTGGCCATGTGTTTTCTGAGTAAGGTCAGATTTCGGGGGACTTTAAGATTATCACATAGATAGAGTTAGAGTAAAGCTTCGAGATTTTTGACATCTAACGATACTGATGGCTAAGGAGTCCCTATGAGGGTCTCATGGGCTTGTTCGAGTGAGGTGTAGCATTGGTTAAGGTCAGCATTTTCTGCTTCTATGGCTGTAAACCGCTGTTGTAAGTGTTGGTGGTCCACCATTACATCGCGGTGTCGATCATCCAAAGTTTGGTATTTGCTCTACAGCTGGTATATATACATTGATATAATGAAGAAAAAATATTATTTACAGTAAGGGATGATGGAAAAGTGAACGATGCAGCGGGAATGGAGAAGCAGAAAGGGAGTGTGAATGACGTGGAGACAAGAGGTGATGTGGTGGGAAGGGGTATAGGAGACTATGGGAGTGTGGGCAGAGGGGGTGGTGGTGATGTTCCCATACTCTCAAAAGAATGGGTGACCGTGTAAATGGGAATAGTGGGTGTGGTGTTGGTGAACAGTGCCCCTCCAAGTTGGGTACCAGAGTAAGGGGGAAGTTCTGTAATGTGTGTGGTGGTGGTGGAGACTAGAAGAGTGGTGTTGTGGGGAGAAGTGAAGCGTGTAGTGGGAGGTGAAGGGAGTGGGTTCGGGGGTGGTGATGGGGGTGCTTCATGGTGTGCCTCTGCTTGTGTCGTGTTGGTGGTTGCCGATACATTAATATGAACTTGTTTCCCAGCTCCAATGGCGCGAGTGTGCACTCGGTGTTCAAAGCGATGAATGTACACAAGAGCCAAATGAATGGCTTCATCCAGGCCAAGTGCATCCACATGAAGATTCAAGGACTCAATAAATTGTTCATCTACACCTTCTTCTCCTAACATTTGGCTTATTAACATCTTCCTTGTTTCTAGAGATAACTTGTGATGTTTGCGAACCCTTTTCATCGTCTCATACAATCTTTTTATCTGTGTCTTATAGGCGAGGGCACTTGCTAACTCTGAGGTTTCGTCCTGCTCTTCGTCTGAGTCCTCGTCGATGGTCTCTTCTTCTTCGTCGTTCACCTCTACTAGTTCAGGTTGAGTGGGGACTGGTTGCCCTATAGTCGTTTGCAGCTCGCGGGCCTGGGTGTCTTCAGTCTCAAGACTTGCTTCATTGATCATTCATGCAACTTCCTCATCTGTTAAATCATCCAAGGTGTAGCCCTGGGGAAACTCCAAGGCAAAGGGAATTTGAGGTAAAACCAAGTCGGTCCATTGACAATTAAGTTCAATTCTTGACAGTAAGAGAGTTTAACAGAACTAGTGGCTGCACCAAAGTCAATCAAGGCCCGTACAGTCCTTGCACTCTTTTCTGATCCTTTGTCTAAGGTTACAAAATGATGTCAATCAATTATTATATGGAAACTTACCACTAAGACTTCACACATAGACATATGATATCCTAGGGTTGCATATGCATCTATCCTTGGATGATCTCTACCATGTCTTCTCAATTTCATTCTTCGGATGTGTTCCAATGCTTCTGCCTGTGCTTCTTCTCGGATTCATTTTTCTTCTTCCTTACATTTCTTGGCAGTGTTGAGTCGATTGAGCATTTCCTAAGTGAAGGGTTCTTGATATAGTTTGACTATGCATCCACTAATGTAGCTAGGGAGAACATCACCTTCTACTGTAGCTAATTAGACTCCTCCAATGTTTGAGATCCTATTTATGATCATTGGTCAGTAGCCTCTCTTCTCTAATTTCCATGCATGTTGCTTCAAAGTTTAGACTAGGACTAGGTCTCCTACTTTCAAGCCCTTATCCTTCACATGTGCATCAAAATATGCTTTTTTTCCTTTTCTTGGCTTCATAAATTCCTGTTGTAGCTCTTAATCTTGTTTCACCTAGTCGTTCAAGGTCAATGATCCTAGAGGAGAGCTCATGGCCTATCCAGTCATGCTCTTCAATGTAGGTATCATGAAGTTCAATCGTAGCATTGCATTTTGGCCAAATACCATGTGAAAGGGTGTGGCTTGGAGTACCATTTTATAGGCAACTCTGTATGCCCAAATAGAATGGTGTAGCTATTTGTCCTAGTTAGAGCATTTATTATTCACTAATTTTGTCAATACATTGCATATAATCTTATTTGTGCTTTCAACCTGGCCATTAGCTTGTGGATGATAGGGGGCCGACTTCTTATGTATCACCAAGAATACTTGAAGAGGATTTTCAATCATTTCATTCAAGAATTAAGTCCCTCTATCACTTACTAGCTCTATAGGTAACTCGTCTCTTGTGAAAACATTCTCAAATAAGAACTTAACTGTCGTTTGAGCATCATTCTTTGTTGTAGCTTTCACTTCTACCTACTTGGTGAGATAGTCTGTGGCCACGATGATGTACTTCACATGGGAACTCTTCTTCCTACACGTATCATATTGTCATCTTTTAGGGAGGTCACGCATCCTTGCAAATAGGAGCTTAATCAATCTCAAAGTGAGGAAGATATTAAGTGGTTGTATACCACTCTTGGAGAACTTCTTTTCAAAGTAATGCTAAAGCTCTCTAGAAGTTTGCATGCTCCATATGTTTTCAGACTGGGAACTGGGCATCTTTCATTTAGTGTGTTGTAAAGTGTTGCTCTAATGCACCTACAGGACTATGTATCCCTTGAAGGGTTATCCTATCAAAGGTGAATAATGTCTTATTGCAAGTAAGCATTAGGTCATCCTCCACTCTGTTCATTATCTGCTCTCAAATGAGTCTTGTCAACACAACCTCAAAATACATTCAAGGCCACATAATCTGTAGGGACCAAGTCTGCCAGGCCTATCCAGTAATTCTTCATATAGGACATAGCCAATCTAGGTTGGCCTCAATGTTCTAGTGTGTCTCTCTAGGCCTCACGACAAAGGAAACTCATCAGCATTTCTTTGGTTTCTTGGGTCCCTAGGTCTCTCAGTCTCCATTCTATCCGTCTCTATTCTCACCCAACGTTCGTCGTCGCCCAGATCCCATAGCGCCCGCTTACGAGGTGCCAATATACTGTTCCTGACATCTAGAGCGCAAGCCCTTCTAAATATTGCTCCATTCCTGGCTTATTCATAAGCTCCTTGCAATGTTTAATCTGCTCCATCAGCCGAACGGCGTTCTCATCCCTCTGTCTGATCATCTCTATGGCCTCCAAGACCGCACCCTAAAGAGTTCGTGGCGGGCCATCATGATCTCTAGGGGGATCATAAAGCTTTCGAAAGTAAAGAAGGGAAAACGCGTTGGTAAAGTCGCCCTGCATGTATTCCTTCTTGAAGGAGGTCACATCGTTGGTGAGGAAGACGTGTTGCACGGTGTTCTTTTGTAGTTCCAGGAGCAAAGGATGCGATAACGCCTCATCGTCAAGCTCATAGCCTTGACAATATTCAATTACCACAGCGTATGGCCACCAGCCGATCGAGTCTTTATGTATCTGGAGGTAGGTTTCCATATCTGGGAGCTGATGGCAGTCGTGATTGTGGATCTGCAGAAGTCTCTCTCTCTTTCTCTCTCTCTCTCACACACACACATACACACACATGAAGAAGCTTCTGGGTTGCAACGACATATATACCTACTTACGACCAGCCTCCAGATAGTCACAGTAGCCCTTGCTGAGGCGAGCCTTCTGCTTCGGTGGCATATCGTAGCACATTTCCGCCCACCACTCAGCCGCGGTATCAGTAAGAGTACGTATAGCGGGATTGGGGCTAGGACAGGGATGGACGTAGGTGTCAAGGAAGACGGTCCGCAAAGCTTCCACCACCTTGTCACCGCTCTCCGGATCGGCACCCATCAAGCATGGGTCGTCAATTACGTTGTCGATCATGAAATACCAATCCACCATTTTGATGATCGGTGGCATATGCTCACTCATCCCATTGACATATCGCAGAGTCGCCTGCATATGGAAGGCGGATTTTATCAAATGATCTGCTGCAAATGAGCTTGGGCGGCCGTCCGCGCCGACCATGTTTGTGAAGTGGGCTAACACCCACGCATCAGACATCTCCGTCAGCGCTTTATAATCTGGATGGTTACGCCATGGGAAGGAGCAAGGGATTGGTGGAATGACGATGTTATTAAGCTCCTCGAAGACCATTTCTGAGTCTACAATTAAGCTATGCAGCTGCGGGGCTGGAGTCTCCAAAGCACTTGAAAACTTCTGTTTCGCGGAGGTGAGCTCCATACCGGCTACTTCAGAAACTATCTGATGTTATGTCGAGGTTCTGTCGGACGATATAAATATACTAGATGTAGCAGTGATGATCACAAGGAGCTCGAGGAGCTCCTAGCTCTAGGAGCTCCTAGCTCGAGGAGATGGACACATGAAGGAGAAAGAAGAGACGAATGTCCCTCTGCACAGAAAGGGGAACATGATGATCCGCTTTCACGAAAAAGGATGAACGCAACTTGAGATGACCACTTTCAACTCTCTGAAAATTTACAGCACTCATGATAATGAGACGTTCGAAACGATACCTACACTGTTCGGAAATCGAAGTTGAGACAACAGGCGGCATTACTTTCTCTAATCAAATGAAAAGCTTTTGCCTGCGAACGAAAGCATTGCGGGGGATTTGATAGCTCCTCGACTTTCGTCATCTTTGGAATGAGATGAAAATCGAGTCCTACGGTTGGCTTTCGTGCATATACATATATATATATATATATATATATATATATATATATATATATATATATATATATATATATATATATAGATTAAAGGAAAAGTTCCGCAGTTTTTTTTTTGCTTGAATTGATTGAAAGAACAACTCTACACGTGAATGGGCTTTGTATTCCACAAAGATGGCATTAAAATGCAAAAAACCAATACAATGATGATGATCCAAAGGCAATAAGGAAACATGATTTTATGTTGACCCAATGTTATGTTGGTCATTCAAACGTATCCCTCATCATTAGTAGCTAAGATTGACAATTTTCCACTGTTTTGGGTCATAGGTCCGATCCTCATGGAGAGGAGGCCATATCCAATACCCATGCACTCATGGAAATGTTGAGGAAGCATTTTCATTACCGAGCATCTATTTGATTTGAGGAGCCAACGAGAGGCCAACATCAATTTCAAGGGAAATAGGCTCAACACATATGCTTCATAGTGCATCGTGGCTACAGGCTCATGAGGACTCCACTCCACATCTAGAACATGGTTGAAGCTTAAGATCGGGATTAGGATTCTTGGTCTCAATTTTGGCCATCACCACCGAGGTGCTCAACAACGGAACACAACATTCACTCATGTTGGGAAGAATTTGCATCCTCGCAAATTCGACTATTGTTGCATACTAGCTTATGGCTCCAACGTTAACATTCACGTTAAGGGGAGAACACTAAGTGCATAGTTAAGAAAAGGCAAAGGTAGTGACCCTTTCAGGTGTTCTTGCCCATACTTTAGTGGTATCCTTGCTAACCCAAAAGAATCGTTGCATGATATGCATGCAGACTATGTGTGCATAGTAGAAAAGTCTACATAAATAAAGATGACCACCAAAAAATAAGTCAAAACAACGGGCTAGTAATTGCTCATGGAACTTCCTTTGAAAAATTCACCGTCCACAAAAAGTGAAAAATACCAAAGAGGAATGAATGCACCTTCAATTAGAGGAGTTGGTTTGGTGAGCCAAAGGTTGCTATCCATAGATCAATGTGTGGTGTATTAGTTCGCGAAGATGATTCAGTTCAATCAACTTCTGTGCACGAATGCGAACACTGTGAAGTTGCCCCATTGGAAAAATTTGCACAGGTGCTAGAACTTCTAGCTTTGCCTTTTTATGCACAAGTTGTGGCTTCTAAATGGTGTCTTTGACAAACAAAAAACTTATTTGAAGTTGAGGGACCTTTGTCTTGGTTCATGTAAATGCACACACACCATCAAAATGAACCCAAAAGCAAGGCGGTGAGGGTTTAAGAAGTTGGCATTAGCTGAAAAAGTATCATGGCTGCTACATACAAGCTAATGACCTCGCAACAAAGACCCAAAAATGTACAAGCCTTTACCATGTTGATACTTGATAGTTGGAGGATCTTCTCTTTGGTCTTTTTTTTGTTAACCTAGCTGTCCACATGCTCTTTTGAAGTGATAGGTGTTGTAATGGGCTCACATAAACCCACAAGTCTCATGGAGCTTGATGATGAAGGTTCTCTTTTTGTCGGCAATAACACACCCACACTACAACATATGAGGGGCATACCAACGCTGCATATACCGACGGTCATAGTCCGTGTCGGTATAAACCTCGGAAAATCTCACTAAGAGATACCGACGGTCAAGTGACCATCGGTATGACCGTTTTAAACGGATCGTCAGTGTGGCCCACAGCCGCGGGTATACACGTCGGTATAAGCGTCGGTATATGCATCGGTATGAGTGTCGGTATAAGCGTCGGTAAATTATTGGCAACTACCGACATGTATACCGACGTCCATACCGGCGCCTATACCGGCAGCGAATTTTTAAACATACCGCGAAGTCGAGAGCAAAACTTCACATTTCTGTGCGTGTTTGAGTACTGTCGGTCTACTGTCGAACTTGCGCACGCGAACCTGCATTGTCTTGGGCACACACACGGATCTCTCTCTCTACACACACACTCTCTCTCGGCTTAGCTCTCACATCTTGGTAAGTGTTGCGCGTACTGTTAGCATTTGTGTTTCTCTATGCTTTAGGGTTTCTAATTTCTCTTTTCGTTGATTTTGGAGAAGTTCGTTGGCGTCGATTGTTTGGATTTGGACGAGATACGACCTACATTAGGCTTTGACGACAATGATTCAAAAAGAGATATACTTGTAAGTGATTCTTTTATTCTCTATTAATAGAGAGAGAAGGAGAGAGAGAGAGAGAAAGAAAGAGAGAGAGAAGAGAAAGGAAGATACACATTAATTTACACATGCATACATACACACATACATGTACACACATACATGCTTACATACACACACCTATGCACACATTCATGCTTACATACACACACACATATACACATATGCATGCATACACACACACATAAATTTACATACATGCATACATACACACACATGCATACACACATACATACACACACATATATACACATATGCATACATACACATACACACACACATATACACACATACATACACACACCCATATATACATACATATACACACATGCATGCATACATACACACACATATACCGGCATGCATGCATACACACATATATACACACATGCATACATACACACATATACACACATGCATGTATACATACACACACATGTATACGCATGCATACACATACACACACATACACATACATGCATGCATACATACACACACACGTACACACACATGCACACACATGCGTGCCTACATACACACACATACACATACACACACATGTATACACATGTATACATACACACACACACACACATGTACACATGCATACATACACACACATATACACACATGCATACATACACACATATAATCCTATTTTTATTTTGAAGTTTTTGTTTTACATAAAATATATAAAAATAGGATTAGGGTTTTAGGGTTAAATATTTAAGATTAGAGTTTTAGGGTTTTAAATAGGATTAGGGTTTTAGGGTTAAATATTTAAGATTAGGGTTTTAGGGTTTTAGGTCTAGATATTTAAGATTAAGGTTTTAGGGTTTAGTATTTCAGATTTAAGTCTAAGTCTTTCTGATTAGGGTTTTAGGATTTTAATACGTAGATAACATATATACACAAGCACACATATACATATAATACATACATACATGTAGATACAAATGCATACAAAAATATACACATTTTAGATTTAAATCTTTAAGATTAGGATTTTAGGGTTATAACACCTACATAAGATATATGCACACATACACATGCACATGTAATACATATATACATGTATATACACATGTATACAGAAATATACATATTTTAGGTCTACATATTTAAGATTAGGGTTTTAGGGTTTAGTATTTCAGATTTAAGTCTAAGTCTTTCTGATTAGGGTTTTAGGATTTTAATACGTAGATTACATATATACACAAATACACATATACATATAATACATACATACATGTAGATACACATGCATACAAAAATATACATATTTTAGATTTAAATCTTTAAGATTAGGGTTTTAGGTTTATAACACCTACATAAGATATATGCACACATACACATGCACATGTAATACATATATACATGTATATACACATGTATATAGAAATATACATATTCTAGGTCTACATATTTAAGATTAGGGTTTTAGGGTTTAGTATTTCAGATCTAGAATTTTAACATTAGGGTTTTAATTAAATATATATAATTAAATATATAAAATTAAATATACAAATATAGGATTACATAAGAAAAAAAAATCTGAATATATAAATAAATATATATATAAAATAAGATAATTATATACATAAATAAATATAAAAAGAACTAGTGTTTTAAATAATTTAATTAAATATATAAAATTAAATATATAGAAATAGGATTACATAAGGAAAAAAAATCTGAATATATAAATAAATATATATATAGAATAAGATAATTATATACATAAATAAATATAAAAAGAATTAGTGTTTTAAATAATTTAATTAAATATATATAATTAAATATATAAAATTAAATATAGAAAAATAGGATTACGTAAGGAAAAAAATTTGAATATATAAATAAATACGTAGATAACATATATACAAAAGCACACATATATATATAATACATACATACATGTAGATACACATGCATACAAAAATATACATATTTCAGATTTAAATCTTTAAGATTAGGGTTTTAGGGTTATAACACGTACATAAGATATATGCACACATACACATGCACATGTAATACATATATACATGTATATACACATGTATACAGAAGTATACATATTTTAGGTCTACATATTTAAGATTAGGGTTTTAGGGTTTAGTATTTTAGATTTAAGTCTAAGTTTTTCTGATTAGGGTTTTAGGAGTTTAATACGTAGATTACATATATACACGAACACACATATACATATAATACATACATACATGTAGATACACATGCATACAAAAAAATACATATTTTAGATTTAAATCTTTAAGATTAGGGTTTTAGGTTTATAACACTTACATAAGATATATGCACACATACACATGCACATGTAATACATATATACATGTATATACACATGTATACATAAATATACATATTTTAGGTCTACATATTTAAGATTAGGGTTTTAGGGTTTAGTATTTCAGATTTAAGTCTAAGTCTTTCTGATTAGGGTTTTAGGATTTTAATACGTAGATTACATATATACACAAACACACATATACATATAATACATACATACATGTAGATACACATGTATACAAAAATATACATAGAATTTTAAGATTAGGGTTTTAATTAAATATATATAATTAAATATATAAAATTAAATATATAAAAAAAATTTGAATATATAAATAAATATATATATAAAATAAGATAATTATATACATAAATAAATATAAAAAGAACTAGAATATTAAATAATTCAATTAAATATATAAAATTAAATATATAAAACTAGGATTACGTAAGGAAAAAAAATCCGAATATATAAGTAAATATATATATAAAATAAGATAGTTATATACATAAATAAATATAAAAAGAACTAGTGTTTTAAATAAATTAATTAAATATTTATAATTAAATTTATAAAAATAGGATTACGTAAGAAAAAGAATCTGAATATATAAATAAATATATATATAAAATAAGATACTTATATACATAAATAAATATAAAAAGAACTAGTGTTTTAAATTATTTAATTAAATATATATAATTAAATATAATTAAGTAAAGAAAAAATCTGAATATATAAATAAATATATAAATACACAAACACAAATACTTATATACCTATCTATATTCACATATATACATATACACATATATATACACATGCATACATATATATACATGTTTTAGTTCTAGGTCATTTGGATTAGGGTTTTAGGATTTTAACACTTACATAACATATATACACACATACGCATACACATATAATACATACATACATGTATATACACATGTGTATAGAAATATACATAATTTAGGTATAGATCTTTAAAATTAGGGTTTTAGGGTTTAGGCATACATATAACTTAATTAAGAGGAAAAAAATCTGAATAAATAAATAAATATATATATAAAATAGGATCAATCAAGAAAAAATCCGAATATATAGCTAAAATAGGATAGCTATATAGATTAGGGTTTTAAAACTAGGATTTTAAGTTTTCTTAGGTATTTAAGTATTTAGGTCTTTAAGAGTTAGATTTTTAGGTTTAATAAAAAAAGAAATGTTCTAAAATGTCCATATTGTAGCAGATGGCTTCTTTGGATCCTGAAGAGAGAATGGCATGTCCTTGCACATAGTGCAAGTATCAAATTTATCAGAAACGACGGATTTGTACTGCACATGCTAGAGAGTATGGATCCTTTGATAGGAGTCGACTGGAAAACCTATGCTATCATTCGCATGGTTCCCCAGGTGATCCGATGGATCCAAACGACATTGCACCAGTAACATCTCATGGACAAAAGAGAGAAAAAAAGCACTTAGATGTAGAAGCAAGCACTAATAATATTACACAGAATGAACATATGGAAGAGATGCTTAAAGCTTTTTATGAGATGGACGAAGATCATGATGGTGAAGAAGGTGTCGAGGAGAGTTTCATGGACACAACAGAAATTCCACGATCAGAACTTGATGAAGAATATGAAAACATGTGAAGATTAGCTCGTTTACCACTTTACAATGGAGCAAAGATATCTGTACTACGTGCATCACTCGCGATGCTCAATCTGCAATCCATTTATGGATGGTCAGATAGTAGTGTCACTGAATTGTTCAGGTAAGTGGAGAACAAATTGGCTTTCATTGTTGTATCACAATAACTTCATTTACTAATATCATTTTAATTGTCTTTCAAAGGATGTACGAAAAACCTAACTCTTAAAGACCTAAATACTTAAATACCTAAAAAAACTTAAAATCCTAGATACAGGGTCTGGCCCGTCTCGTAGATCAAGGTCACACTGTGGAGTAGGAGGTTCTAGGAGTGGATCTACATGTAGGGCTGGAGGCGGAGGAGGCGGTTGTTGTGGAGGCTGTGCGACGGACGTTGTGTCACCCGCTTCTACTCCTAGGACGAGTACCTCAGATGTAGGTATGCCACGTAGTACACCATGCAGTACACCACGTAGTACACCATGTACACCTTGGGGTGCTCATGACCATGATGACTCCAAGGTGTATAGTATCCGAGATAGAGCTCCGGTGATGGATGCGGTGGCAAAGCAATGTGTGCACGCATACGAAAGCTTTGCTCCATCCCGTTTGGACACTCCATCATGCGAAAATGGAGTGAATAGGATAAAGATCGGAAGAATTATATCACACAAACGATTTACCAGGAGTTCCGACCAGCTGATGAACAGTCGATTGTCAGTTCAGAGTGGATTCTGCATACCGCACGTGAGGTCATGTCGCATCGATGATCCGAGGCTCGTGATGCATTCAGAGAAGGCTTACCAAAGCCTATGTGGTTAGATGCTGAGGAGTGGGACATGATTCACGATGAGCAGCAGCAGACTCCTGATCGATATCGCCAGCAGCGAAATGCCGTAGCCACATGTCTAGACACGATTGGACCGTCACATTTGGGCAGCGGCGGATATGACACGATGCGTCATGAGTTTGTAAGTACCATTTCATTTATAGAATTTATTTGTGTTAAATTTCTCATATATATTTCTCTTATCTTTTTATATTTATTTCAGGAGCTGGCAATGGGTCGTCCTCCAACACGATCGGAGGAGTCTTATGGATATAATCATGGATTGACTACACTATTGCAAGACTTGGAGGGACGCGGTGCGGTAGTTTCATGGGAGCATTTGCGATGAGGTAATTAATTTATAAACTTGGTTTTTACTTGTTTGTAATTTTCATGTGAATTTATCTCATTCCATTATTGTTCTTTGTTGCAGGACTGTTGATATGGAACGTTCTGTGCATGTGTATGGCAGTGGAAGACCAATATTTTGTATTTGATTTCCATATGGCAATACATTGTTTTGCCAGATTTTGTAAAAGCGTCATATATGACAGTGGTTTGCCACACTCTTGTACATGCTTCATTATTGAAATATATAACTTCTTTTGTACATGGTTCATTGTTCATTCTGATTATCGATCTCTTTTGTGTACAATAATACTCTGTTTCATGAAATCATATTTCGGTTGTCATTAGAGTACACATCACATGTACTCGGTTGTTTTTGGGCAGAGTGTATTGTCTTTTGTTCAGCAACATCATAGTAATGTTGCTGTAGCAAAAGACAAAACATTCTGCCCAAAAAAGTTTTTGCAGGTATGGTCGTCGGTATAAGGGACGGTACTCCCAATAGTGTCATCGGAATAACCGTCGGTACACCGAGGAGGTGATGTAGCAGAAACCAATTATCGACGTTTATACCGACGTTTATATCGACGCATATATCGACTCATATACCGACGCTTTTACCGACGTCTAGATCGATGCCTATACCGACTCTTTGGTACCGACCCGGAGATTGATCTTTACACTGGCGTCGCGGCAAATAAAGCCGCGTTCATTTTCCTGGGTAAAAACCTCGGTATACCATCGATCTGTTGTAGTGCCATACATGCCTACCAAGAAGAAATTCCCAAGGTTCATAGAAGAAGTAGAGGCCAAAGCCTAGGAGTATGCTCCTAACGAGCTCACATATTACATTGGCAAATAATGGAGATAGACTCGAAGAAAGCTAGTCTAAAATGGAAGATGAAGGGGGTGCCATCTCGTGACAAGGCCACATGGAAGAGTGTGTTTGCACCGAGCTAGGATGCACTTAGGTAGACACTACAAGTTGCATCCATTGCCGAGCTGACATGCCCATGGAGGTAGGCCATGATCCTCAAAGGAACCTTGTCACGGCCATTACTATAGTCAGAGACCATTGGGAGACATTGTGAAGCATGTGTAAAATGGAGATGTAGAGGGTATTACCCGCAAACCAAAATGTGTAGCTGATGAGTTCCGTGTTCCATCACACCATCATACTCACCCTCAAGAAGAGAGCTATGATATCAAGTGTTATGAAGAGACTCAGAGCTAAACTAGGCTAGCCTTATGAGAGGGTAACCCGAAGTGTATATGATGATTTGAAGCCTTTATAGATATGTGGAAGCATCTTGAAAGGATCTTGGTGCGATTCATGGCCCATCTCGAGAGGTGTCTTGAGGTGCCATCCTAAAGCCGTCCAAATATAGCCCTCATAATGAGTGGCAAAAGCCATTGTTTTCCACCATTTAAGGTCATAGGTCTCATCCTTGTGGAGAGGAGGCCATATCCTATACCCAAGCACTCACGGAGAGGAGGCCATATCCTATACACAAGCATATCCTATCCTATACCAAGCATGTACTTGACTTGAGGAGGAGATGTGAGGCCGATGTGGAATTCAAGGAAAATAGGTTTGACACCTATATTTCATAGTGGGTCGTTGCCATGGGGTCATGACGACTCCACTTCATGTCCAAGACATGGGAAAGGCTCAATATTAGGCTTAGGAGGCTTGGTCTCCATTTTGGTTGTCACCCCCGAGGTGCTCACCTATGGAGCACAACACCTAAGGCCCACTTAAGTCAACATTCGTTGATATTAATAATGCATGCTGTGAGGAATATTACAATAGCTCAAACCAATCTCTTCTACTCACTTTAGAGTCCTCCTTTCTTAGTTTCGTTTTTTTAAGGAGCCTTTAGGCTTTGGTCATCCGTAGTATGTTCTAGTTGTTTTACACTTGCTTCTCTGGAAGGAGCTCGAGAGATCGCATCAAACTATGTCCTTTATTATAGAATCACATTTTCAATGATCTATTTCATTGTATGGTCACACTTTTACTTTATGTTAAATTGATTTCTAACTTAAGAAGATCAAGATTGTAAGATCAAAGTCCCCCCATGCATTATTTGATAATCACATTTCCAATTGATTTATTTCATTGCATAGTCACATGTTTTATTTATTTTCAATTGATTTATTTCTGCTCATCATGTTGCTTTATTGAATCGGGAAAATGTAGAATTTTTTGCATGTCAATAAGATTATTTTTTATAATAGAATTCAGCAAAAAAACGCTTCCCTTACCATCAATTACGGCTTCGGAAATAACAAGAACAATCAAAAGGTATCCATCCAAAGGTTCTAAAATATCCTAAGCTTGGAGGTTGAATTTCAATACTACATGCCAGAACATAGGCACCTCCAACCCCGCAAAAGGAGCAAGCTCCACTCTACACTCCACCCATTAAGGTTCTATGAGGAAATGGAACTATGCCACAAAGACTTTATTTTTGTCCTAAATGACAAGCCAATGGCTCATAAGTTTATGTCCTACCCAACTAATGGCTAAGCCCACAAAAATCATCTATTACCATCAACAATCATGCATAGACCTCATCTAACTTGAAAGATTGGGTTCCACAAATGTCGAAGCTCTCACAATGGCTTTCTTCAGAATGGGGGCCTTAGAAATAAGAACACGATGGATCATTTGTGATCACTTGAGAGTTAAATATTGAATATATCCAACATTATGTGTGTGCCATATAAAGTTACATATATGCAAGTGTGTGCTGCATGTGAAATATAAGCAATTGTTTGTATGATCTGTGTACATGTGCAAATTTTCATGTGTCTTTGTACATATACGCATGTGAGTAATTAAATGCATATACTTGAGTGAATATGTGTGTCTTTCGTGTGTTACTGCGAAGTAGTGATCGTCACTCTAGCTTAAAAGTTTAATATTAGTATAAATTTCTCTAAATATTAACTCTTAACTTACAAAAAAGAGAGGAATTATTATCCGTCACTAGATCTGCTTAAAGAGGGCTTATGATATGGCTCAGAAGGGTCACTAAACAAAGAGCAGCTTTGTAGCTCAAGGATTGTGCGAGATGAGGTAGAGGGCAGCTTTGTATCCCAACGATTGTGAGAAGTACAACTCCTTGTTTAAGGAAATGAGATTGTTGTCCAAGTTTTGTGTTGTCATTTTCTGATATGCAACATCAATCGCTACTAGAGAATCAATGTTATAGTCTTGTTGGGGTTAAAGAAATACTGCTAGTGAATTCCGAATCTAGTGATGCATCTTTTCTTTTCTTAAAATATAGTAGAATCAATAGAAATTATGAATGGCTATGGTAAAAACATTTTCAAGCAATTGGAGGTGCAGTGTTAAGCCTTCCCATACAAATAAATCTTTTTGTGATTTCCTCCTCTTAAGGTGAATAGGGCGATTGGATTACCATATCTTTGATAAACCTTCAAGCTGTGGTTTGGTGAATGCTTTAGTTCAATGAAAGACATATTTGCCCTCAAAGGTCCTTTGATTGTTATTGTTACTCCCCAAGTAATTGATGGCAATGGAAAAGTTTTTTGGCTGAATCCAATTACAAATCATATCCTCATTGTCATGCAAAAAGTCCTACGTTTTCCCGAACCGATAAAGCAACATCATGCGCAGAAATAAATAAAACATGTGACTATACAATGAAATAAATCAATTGAAGGCGTGATTATACAATAATGCAGGCGGAGAGTTCGATCTTTTCGCTTCTATAGTTGTTCTTTCAATCAATTTTAATCTTTCGCACTCAATTTCTAAAAGCCTCATTATCATTTGCCCGATATTGAATGTTGCTAAATTTTCTGATAATGCCCGATATTGAATGTTGCTAAATTTTCTGCGCCTTGAAAGTGGTCATCTTCAGTTCCTTTCATCCTTTTTCGTGAAAGCGGATCATCACGTCTGCCTCTCTTCCGTGAAAGCGGATCATCACGTCAGCCTCTTATGATCATGTTTCCCCTTCTGTGCAGAGGGACCGTACATCGAGTGCAAAAACTAAGGAGGCCCCCGGGCTTTTCGTGATCTCTTTCCCCTTCGGTGCACAGGGACCGTGCAGAGGGACATACCGCCATTTTCAGGTCCCATCTTTCTCTTCTTTCTCCTTCACGTGTCGTTCTTGTAGTACATGAAGTGCAAAAACTATTGAGCCACTCGGGCTCCTCGTGATCATCACTGCTTTCTCTTCTTTCTCCTTCACGTGTCGTTCTTCTAGTACATGAAGTGCAAAAACTATTAAGCCCTCGGGCTCCTCGTGATCATCACTGCTGCCGCTATGGAGCTCACCTCCGCGGAACGGAAGTTTGCAAGCGCTTTGGAGAGTCCAGCCCAGCAGCTGCATAGCTCAGCTGCGGACTCAGTTAGTGTCTTTGGGAAGCTAAGTAACATCGTCATTCCACCGATCCCTTGCTCCTTCCCATGGGATAACCATGCGGACTATAAAGCGCTGACGGAGATGTCTGATGCGTGGGTGCTAGCTCACTACACAAACATGGTCGGCGTGGATGGCCGCCCAAGCTCATTTGCAGCAAATCATTTGATAAAATCCGCATTCCATATGCAGGCGACTCTGCCATATGCCGATGGGATGACTGAGCATACTCTGCCATATGCTGATGGGATGATTGAGCATATGCCACGGATCATCAAAATGATGGACTGGTATTTCATGATCGACAACGTATTTGACGACCCATGCTTGATGGGTACGGATCCGGAGAGGGATGATAAGATGGTGGAAGCTCTGTGGACCGTCTTCCTTGACACCTACGTCCATCCTTGCCCTAGTCCTAATCCCGTTATACGTGTTCTTACTGATACCGCGGCTGAGTGGTGGGCGGAAATATGGCACGATATGCCATCCAAGCAGAAGGCTCGCCTCAGTAAGGGCTACTGTGACTATCTGGAGGCTAGTCGTAAGCAGATATATCTGTCGTTGCAACCCAAAACCTTCTTAGCCACTCTGTGTGTGTGAGAGACAAAGAGATGAAGACAAAGAGAGAAACTTCCGTAGATCCACAATCGCGACTGTCGTCAACTCCCAGATATGGAAACCTACCTCCAGATCCGTGACGACTCCATCGGCCGGTGGCCATGCGCTGTGCTAATTTAATAATGTCAACGCTTTGAGCTTCACGATGAGGCGTTATCGCATCCTGTGCTCCTGGAACTACAAAAGACCGCCGTGCAGCACGTCTTCCTCACCGACGATGTGACCTCCTTCAAGAAGGAATACATGCAGGGCGACTTTACCAACGCGGTTTCCCCTCTTTACTTTCGAAAGCTTTATGATCCCACCAGAGATCCTGATAGAGATGATCTGACAGAGGGATGAGAACGCCGTTCGGCTGATGGAGCAGATTAAACATTGCAAAGAGCTCATGAATAAGCCAGGAATGGAGCAACATCTAGAAGGGCTTGCGCTCTGGATGTCAGGAACAGTATATTGGCACCTCGTACGCGGGCGCTATGGGATCTGCGCGACGACGGACGTTCATGAGATCCCGCCCGACTTACTTGCTTCACATAACCTGCACATCCATGTCAACAAGCACGCTGCTCGCACGGTGCCCAAGAAGGTCTTGACTTCTGCCACATGCTAGGTATACCGCGTTCGTGACTTGATCTAATACTCTCTCTCTCTGTGAATGTTATAATCTCTCATTACCTGTCGATCTCCGAAAGCCACGTGCCAGACCCTCATCGTTTCATTTTCCCAATCGTTTTGTATGCATATTTTTCATGAATAGTTATTAAATGGTTCTTCGAATGAAGTAAGTATATATATTAGAGAAGCGATCGGCTGCTCCGCGACTCTCTGGAACGCCATCAGAGGGGAGGTTCTATGGAAAATCTGGCAGGAAAGATGTGCTTTCAACTTCGGTGACTCCCCCAAGGAGTGCTCAATTGAGAAATCGCTGTTCCTGCTTGGCAAAAGGATTGTCAACTGTAAAAAATCCCCCCCCTTTAGGCATCATCAAGTTCTCCTTTTGATCGATAACAAGCTTAAACCCAAGTGGGCCCCACATGAGGGTGATGAGAGTGTAATTAACCTTCTTTGTAATGTCATCTAAGCTCTGTAAAAGCCTCCCCTGCTTTGTGGGATTTGGGGGGTCCCGTGGGCTCTAGTCCCCTTCTCTTGTACTTTTCTTTATTTAATTCAAGTCCGGGAGAGTAGGCTATAGCCGAACTTCCTTTACATTAAAAAAAAAAAAGTATATATATTAGACTCACTCACAAATATGTATCTGGGTTTTTAAGAGAGATAGAGATAGATACATGCTATAAATATATGTGTGGTTTTATTTATTTTTTTCTGAGAATACAAGGAAAAAGTAAATTGAAAGAGGAAAAAAAACACCATACAGGAGCTCCTACAGAGGGTGACATGTTATGACAGACTACAATTGGGAGTCTAAAAACATTATAAGACTCATTCTCTTGGTAGAATATTGCTGAAGGATTTTATCCCTCCACTTCTTAAAGTGATAGTTCTTGAAGATCTCATGAGGGGGATTACATCCTTGCTGATTATGAGACAAATAAAGTCTGCATGACCTCATGATGCGTCCAATACCCCTCACGGCGTAAAAAAGAAAACCTATTAGGCAAATTGGAGAAAATTTTGCTATTCCTTTCCCTCTGATACACCACACGATGTGGCATCCCAAGAGTTGCCAAAGGCCTATATCAAGTTTTCCACTAACTCCAAGCAAGATCTCTCTGAAGCTGAGGGAAGGAAGACCATTAAATGAGCAGTAAAGATCCATGCTAGACTAGTATGTTTTGGCATTGGTACATAGAGTGAACATAGAGATGGGCCCTAATAATATTCAGAAGTCTATAGGATCTTCCAACACATGAACCTTATCATACATATCTTCAGACTCAAAATTAGATGAAAGAGAAATAGAGAGACAATAACCAATTTAGAATGTGTAATAGTAAGATGTATGCTTACCTACACTATCTTATATTAATGTAAAATTCCAAAGTTTGTAGATGATTAAAAAATTGAACATTTGCCGAATGTAGATCCAACATTTGAATCTATGTATAATTGAGGGTTCTGGATACGAGAATTTGATCCTAAAGTCCCTAAGATGTATGAAGCATGTGTGTATGTGAATTTGAAGTGAATAGAAAGAGTTTAGAATTGTTTGTACAGAAAACCCTAATCTAGATAGCAAGAGATACTCACCCTTGTGTTGAAGTAGAAGAAATGAAGCCTAGGAATAGTAGCAACAAAAGAAGAAGGACTGAATAGAGACTTGCTACTTACAAAACTCAGTTATAAGCTCATGGTTGGCTACCAAAATCTCCTCTAAAGCTGCACCAAAGGTACAACATAGCTCCTCCCTCCTCCAAGTATCCTAGCTTGATCTTGTGCCTTGAATGATGATAAAAGTGAGCCCCTATGTTTTCTTTTATATTTTTTTGCTCCACATGAAAAGCTATTGTGCAAAATCTCCAATCACATGCAAAAAGCTTTTGAAAAGCGAGAAACATTGGTGAAAATTTTGAATTAGTGAAGCTTCTTTTTGCACAAAAAGCTATCATAATCTCTATTTCTACCGATCACCTAGGTATAGGAACTTGCTTTCCTTGATGTACACAATGTGAGGGATCTTATTATGCAAAAAAATGATATTGAGAAGAAGTTAGGGTTAGGGTTTTCTCTCATTTTTTTGAACTCTAATGACTAACTGTTATGTACCACATGAAAGCTCTCCTCAAGTACTATCTAATGCGCTAATAAAAGACATTACCTTCTCTAATCAAAATTTGGCTAAGTAGCAAAAATTAGGGTTGTTAGAAATTAGGGTTTTGTGCTATTGTTTCAACAATCCCCCCTTGAATGCCATAATCGTACAAGGTTCAATAATATCCCAAAATTTTGATGTTTGCCTTTGGAGAACGCTTTGGTAAAAATATCTAAAACAATTTCACTTGTAGGAATGTAGACTAGCTCAATGTGCTTCTTAGATACATATTCTCCAATGTAGTGATAATATAACTCTATATGCTTTCTTCTTGGATGAACAAGATTCTTTGCGATAGTAGTAGCACTTTGGATGTCTAAAAATATGTGCATAGAAGGGTGAACATGAACATCAAGATACCTATAAATTTTTTGTAACCAAATAGCGTCAAGTGTATCTATGCATGCATCCCTATACTTTGCTTGAGATCAAGATGTTTCTACTATAGGTTGTTTTATTTAATAAACATTATATTAGATAATCTACTAGAGAGAGAATAACCAATTGTGCTTATTCTTGAGTCTTTATCACTTGTCCAATTAGAATTTGATAAACCTCTAAGTAAAAAGTGTGACAATCTTGGAAATACCACAGCATAACTTGAAGTTCAATTCAAATATTGGAAAATTCTCGTAGCTACTTTCTAATGAATGTTGAGTGGACTCTGC
Source organism: Ceratopteris richardii (assembly GCA_020310875.1). Lineage (NCBI taxonomy): Eukaryota > Viridiplantae > Streptophyta > Polypodiopsida > Polypodiales > Pteridaceae > Ceratopteris > Ceratopteris richardii. The sequence goes on from CM035407.1 coordinate 39,527,217, forward strand.
ATGAATCCAAATAATTGAGAATCGCAAATTAAATGTCACCATGTGTATTACATAAATAGATCAAACTCCTTGACTATACAGAGTAGCATGGAAAGGTTCTAAATCTACTTCTCCTTATAAAGACACATTAACATCCACAAGTGTTTGCATAGGCTTGGAATCTATCATTTCAAACCTCTCCAGTACTTTCTCAATCTATTTTTGTTATGTTATGTAGATACACTCATTCCTGTATTTGAACTCAATCCCAACATAATAATCTAATATACCTAAATCATTCAGATCAAATCTGTGCTTAAGTTGTCCTTAAAACAATTGAAGGTACGAATCCTTGGGACCTATCATAGTCATATAATTAACATATATTATAATAATAAGTAACACATCTTTTTTTGTTCTAACATAAAGAGTACGAGCAACTTCTGAGTTTTCAAAACTAATAGATAGAAGATAGAGATGTATCTTCTCCTATCATGCTCTTGGTGCTTGTTTTGAACCATACAATGATTTAATAGAGAGAGAAATTTAGACACATATTATGCATGCACATAAATTCAGAGCGAGAGAGACAAAGAGAAATCTGGGGTGGCATCGTCGACTGCTATGCAACATGCTGGGGGGAGGGAGACAGAGAGAGAGAGAGAGAGAGAGAGAGATAGAGAGAGAGAGATTCGCCATGTTCTTGGCCACTAAGTCAGAGAGAGAGAGAGGGGCAAGGTTACGTTGGTGGCACAATAAGCATGGAGAGATGTGTGCATTATGCTGGTCTGGCTGGTGTGTCGGCAGTGCATCATAGGGAGGAGAGAGAGAGATAGTAAGAGATTGTTCATGTGCTGATACGGTGGCCCTATATACCCACGTGTAGAGAGAAACACACTTATGGTTGGCAGCATCACACGAGTCAGACGAGAGAGAGAGAGAGAGAGAGAGAGAGAATTGTCAAACGATACTGCATAGGATATTTCGGAGCCATACACACGTGGATAGAGAGATGGACTGGTCTAGCTTATTGTTTGTAGGCTCTAGAGAGAGAGAGAGAGGAAAGAAAAGCTCGTTGGTCATGTCGATAAAAATAGAGAAGAGAGAGAGAGATAGGACATGAATCATTGCATATTGAGCATTAAGTCACAAAAGGTCCATTATGCATATTCAATTTTGTGAACAGATGCATAATTTTCTTTTGAAACCTTAAGATATATGAGCAATGTACTTGAGTTAATGATTAAAGAAGAGTTCATCGTCTTAGATCTAGTTGGAGCTTGGAAACATTTTAAGCTACTAATGATTGACTACCTAAAACATTATACTTTATAGAGTGATACAGACCATGAGTTTTTCTTAGATGTGGAATCTAAATTCATGTATTTACATTGATGTATGCAAATTTTGTACTTATAAAACCATGCATGATGAAGGAGGTAGATTTTTGGTGGTTGAAAGTCGCTTAGAAACAATATAAGGGAGTAGAAAATAAATAGAACTTTTTCGTCCTTAAGTTGTGATGATATTCCTTTCACAAATGGGAAAAACAATGATATGGTAATTGCTTGTTAAAGAAGGGGTGATAACAGAGAAAGAGAAGTAAGAATGTACTAATGATAGAATATTATTTTCATTCATAACTATGACTAAGTCAATTTCAAATGTACTAAGATGTTTTTTTTCCACCCCCATGGACACTTGTGTGGATCTTCTCTTTAGAGATTATATGAAGTGGTTGCCGGATTTCTGAAGAAAAAGAGAAGAAAAGCTATTGCCGAGAAGACTTGAAGAGAAGCCTTGAAGTCAAGACCGAAGACATAAAGTAAAGGAAGGATCCATCTGCAAAGACGAGAAGACGAAGATTGTGGGCGTCCTCTCACACTGTAGAAGGAAGTCTGTTGGAGACTTTTTAATCTCCAAATGCTTGATCTATACTGATCTAAGATCACATCTATATCAGTTGTAGACCAATCTGTACACAAATATTACTTTGATTTACCAAATCAACCATGAACAATTCTCTGAGTGAGAATTTTTCTTCTTCAAGAAGTCTGCTTCAAAGATTGACTTCCTTACCTGCACATATCTTGAGATTTCTTCAATCTAATAGTATACATACCTTTAAGCTACTTTTGCGCAATCATATTGACCATTGATCCTTCAAAAGAATCATTAAAACTTTGATTTTATCCTTAAGATCAAAGATATGTCAAAACCTATCTTCCAAGAATGGTGACTTTGACATGGTCAACTTCTTAAGTTGATTTCTCACAGCACAAATCCCGTTTTGCTAAATGATTTTAGCCATAGCTTCCTTACCTTCTAACTTAGATTTTGAATCCTCACTTTGGTTTATACGGGCGCTTTGGTTCGGATGCCTACACCGACCCTTACACCGGCGTCGGGGCAAAATTGCGCCCATTCATTTTCCTCGCTAGAAGCCTCGGTATACCCCCGATATGTTGTAGTGAGTCCTGGCATGAAAAACAGGATTAGCTGCCAAATACAAAGAACTCATATTGTCTCCAAAAATAATTGGAGTACTCTGATCAGTTCCAAAACTCTTCAACAAGGTTTTTAACCATATTACTTCTTTTGCAGCTTCTACCATTCCTTTATACTCAGCTTCTGTGGATGACAAAGCAACTGTATGTTGCTTCTTTGAACACCAACAAACTAATTTATCTCCAATATAACAGAGATACCCATGAGTAGACCTTCTATCATCTGAATCGCCTACCCGATCTGCATCACTAAACACTTTGATTCTTGTGTCAGAAGTAAATCCATAATACAGACCTTCACTTAGGGTTTCTTTGATATATCTAAGTACCCTTTGAGTTGCAATCCAATGAGTCTTCTTTGGACAATGCATGAATTGTGATAACACACCTACTGCATATGATAGATCTGGCCTTGTCAAGGTAGCATAAATTAAACTACCTACCAAACTCTGATATTTCTTCATGTCATTAAATTCTTCACCTCCATACCTGCTCAATTTATGATTTACCTCCAATGGTGTGCTTGAAGGCTTGCAATCCTCCATGTTAAATTTGGCCAGAAGATTCTTCAAATACCTCTCTTGTGTAACATATACTCCATGTTGAGTATACATAATTTGCATTCCTAAGAAATAAGATAAGTTTCCCAAATCACTTATCTTAAACTCCTTCTCTATTTGTTTCTTAAGTTCATTGATTCCTTGAGCATCTGTACCTATAATAATAATATCATCAACATAAATACACATGTATATGTATCGATTTTCACTTGCCTTCACTAGCAAGCTACTATCTGCCTTTGATGCTTGAAATCCACAATCATTCAAGAACCTGACAAGCCTGTAATTCCATGCTCTTGGGGCCTGCTTCAACCCATACAATGCTCTCTTGAGCTTACACACATAATCTGATCCAATTGAATCCATGAAACCTTCTGGTTGCTCCATGTATACTTCATGTGCAATGTATCCATTCAAAAATGCATTCTTCACATCTAATTGTGATAACTTCCATCCTTTACAAGCTCCAATAGCAATCAATGATCTAATTGTAGACATCTTAGCAACAGGACTAAAGGTTTCATCATAATCTACCCCATAACTTTGGGCATAACCTTTGACCACAAGTCTAGCCTTGTATCTAGACACCTTTCCATCTGCAAATCTTTTTGTTTTATACACCCACTTACATCCAATGACTTTCTGATTCTTTGGTCTTGGCACCAATTCCCAAGTTTCATTTTCAAGTAGAGCATCATACTCTTCTTGCATTGCCTTCTCCCAATTTTGTTTACCTTTAGCTTCTTTATATGTGATTGGATCCTCTTTTGTCTTCAGAATGTAAGCATAATCTTTTGTTGTTAGAAAAGATGTATCATAACTATACCTTATAGGTTCTTTCATTTCCCTTGAGGATCTTTTGACCTCTGCACTTCTTGAAGTCTCAGCCACAGTTGATTCTAGATCAAATCTTGGCCCATCTTCTACATTATCCTGCAATTTACTTTTATAGTCAACATCATCAATATCTTCTTCATACACATTTACTTTTGCCTTCCCTTTCCTTTGTATTTCTTTGTCATTTGCATAATCATTTGTTGACCATGTATACCATGTGCTTTGCTCATCAAATGTAACATCTTTGGTAACAAGAAATTGCTTTGTGGATGGACTCCACAACCTCTAACCCATCTGTCTATCATCATATCCAATAAACACATACTTCTCTGCTTTGGGTTCTAGCTTATGTCTCAATTGTGAAGGAACATAAGCATATGATAAACAACCAAATACCTTACAGTGATCAAGATTAGGTTTCTTACCCCAACATGCTTCATAAGGAGTTCTTCCATCCACAGCTTTACAAGGTAACCTATTCACAAGGTATGTTGCAGTGTTGATAGCTTCTGCCCATAAATAATTAGGATAATTCTTTTCCTTCATCATTGCTCTTGTAAATTCTACAAGAGTTCTATTTCTTCTTTCTGCAACTCCATTCTGTTGAGGAGAGTACCTGCAAGTTACTTCTCTCTTTATACCTGTATTCCACAAATAATCATCAAACTCTTTAGAGAAATACTCTCCCCCTCCATCTAATCTCAACCTCTTAAGCTTTTGTCTTGTAATCCTTTCTGCATAAGCATGATAATGTTAGAATGTCTTGAAGACTTCTGATTTATCCTTGATTACATATAAAGTAATTCATCTGGTTGCCATCAACAACCAACGCATAATATCTAGATCCATTTATGCTATAGTCGCTTGAGGGACCCCACACATCTGTATGAACCAATTCAAGCATATTTGAATAATTGTACCCTGATTTGTTGTAAGAGCTTTTGTGTGCTTACCTAATTGACAAGCTTTACACTTGTACACCATGTGTTGCCCTTCAATTTTTGGTAAACCAAGCACCACCTGATTCTTTGACATTTCCTTTATAGCTCTCTCATTGAAATGACCTAGCCTTTTATGCCATAGGTCTAACTCAGATATCGTTTGACTTCCATAAGTAAATAAAGCATGTCCCACATTACCTTGGACTTTGAGAGTAAACAACCTTCCTTCCTTTTTACCTACAATTATGTTTCTATATCCCTGATTTGGATGTTGCACATAGACACCATCATTTGTAAATCTGACTTCATATCCCTTCTCCACAATTTGCCCTACACTTATCAAATTTTTAGGAATAGTAGGAACATAAAGTACCTTGCTCAAGCGTGTACTTCCACTGTTTGTCTTCACTGATCCAATGCTCTCCACTTTATGTTTGGTATTGTCACCTGTTTGAACTGTATGTCCATTCACCTTTGCTTCCATATCAGTCATCAAGGATATATTGCCACTCATATGATTGCTACATCCTGAGTCAATATAAAACACCCTCTGATCTTCTCCTACTGATTCATGAGTTGCATTCAAGATAAGAGTCATATCATCCTTCTGATTTGATGCATAGTTATAATAATTGTTGTTGTAGGACTGAGATTGAAAGCTTCTTCCACCTCCTCTAGCATATGATATCCTACTACCTCTTCCTCTCAAGTTGCCTCTTTAATTTCTGCCTCCTCTACCTCTTTGATTAGAATTATGATTATTATTTCCTCCATTTTGATTGTTATACAAACAATCATTTGCCAAATGATTGGTTCTGCCACAAATCCAACAAGCTTTAGTATTATCTTTGTTCTTACCTCCTCTTCCTTTACCTCTAAAATTCATTTTTCCTTTTGTAAAGTTAGCTTGACTTGAAGATCCTTCATCATCAGTCGACTGCTTCCCTTTGCCATTCTTTTTCTTATCCTTGGAGTACATGGCTTGACTTGTACTTCTATCATTGTCTCCTTTAATGTCCTACTCAAAAGTTAGCATGTGTCCTAGCAATTGATTAAGGTCAGGAGTAAAATGATCAAGTAACAATTCTATGGACAATATGAAAGGCTTCTACTTCTCATCTCCTCTCAGACCTGTAAGTATTTGCCTTACCAACTTATCCTCTTCAATGTCTTCATCTAGTGCTCCCAAGCTATCTGCAATATCATTCATCCTTGCCACATAATCAGAAATTGATTGTGAGCTCTTCTTCTTGAAAGTTGTAAACTCTGCCCATAGTGAGGATTTCCTTGACTTGGTTGTGTTTTGGAAATGCTCTTCCAAAGCATTCCAAACATCTATTGCACTTTCCAATCCTCTGATGTGAGGTAGAAGATAATCATTTACAGCCATGTAAATGATGCTCATAGCTTGAGCATCGTTTCATCGAAGTCTTCAAATCTGCAAGCTCTACCCTAGTTGGAATACTAGGATCTATAAACTCAGGCTTTTCTTCTTCTCTTGTCATGAATGCCATCAAGTCTTTGCTCATGAGGTGTGCCTCCATCCTCATGGAGCAAGCTGGATAGTTCTCCCTATCTAGGTTATCAATTTGCAAGCTTTCTCCCATCCTTTGATCTTTTGTGTCTGCAATTACTATGGTTTATGATAATAGAGTGTACCTTTGATATGAAGCTTTGATCCTTCTTCATCTTTCAAACTCGTGCTTTGTACTTCTGCAGGTTGTCTTCAAAAATTTATCCTTATCCACCTTTGATTAGAAAGAACTTCAATATATGCAGCAATCGAGACTTCCAAAGCCATTACTTCACTTGTATTGCACCTTCAGCTCTGATACCACTGTTGGAGACTTTTTAATGTCAAAATGCTTGATCTATACTGATCTAAGATCACATCTATATCAGTTGTAGAACAATCTTTACACAAATATTACTTTGATTTACCAAATCAACCATGAACAATTCAATGAGTGAGAATTTTTCTTCTTCAAGAAGTCTCCTTCAAAGATTGACTTCCTTACCTACACATATCTTGAGATTTCTTCAATCTAATAGTATACATACCTTTAAGCTACTTTTGCGCAATCATATTGACCATTGATCCTTCAAAAGAATCATTAAAACTTTGATTTTATCCTTAAGATCAAAGATATGTCAAAAATTGTCTTCCAAGAATGGCGACTTTGACATGGTCAACTTCTTAAGTTGATTTCTCACAGCACAAATCCTATTTTGCTAAATGCTTTTAGCCATAGCTTCCTTACCTTCTAACTTAGATTTTGAATGCTCACTCATTAAAAACTTTACACTGTGCACTGAGATCTAACCAAACATTGACACGAAAAAGTGTGCGACTCTGAGAAGTCTATCTGCAGATTCTACATACAAATGTTCCTATTGATCATTCTCAGAGTAGGAAAGGAATTAGATCATCAAACTTTGAACATAGCTTCATTAGCTTCTAGATTAGATGTGTACAAAAGGATTTCTGATCCACATGATCACACTTAGAGAACTCAGAGAAAAACCCGTAGCTAATTTCCTGAGTAAAACTCTCTACACATCTCTCTAAGACACTTGTCATCAAAATGACTCTCTCATACATATTTCTTTACATCATTGACTTATACATATGATTGTAGACTTATCCCACGTCTATTATATACAAGCTATCACTCTGAAATCTTCTTCACTTTCTCAAGTGATTTCTTTCACTTCAATCTGACCATAAACTTTCTTCAAGCTCTTTGTAATGACCAATTTGTGATTGGTTTGTTCCAACAAAGTCTACGTTATATTTGGCCGATCCGCACTGTAGTGGCGGCGTATTGTATCACCATTCTGCAGTATAGCGGTTTGATATATCACTGACCCGTATGTAACGGGAATCATTGTATCAGTGAGATTTTATTAGACGATTTCAGCTATATTTGCATTGTATCATTGAGCTTTGTCTGCACATTGACTGGGTGACTTCTGTGTTTTAGCGTTGTATCTGGATTCTTTCTTTTCCAATGCCTACGATCTTATGCACACGCACATCCGCTCATCTCTTTTAAGGGGTAGGTGCCTATGACGATTGCCATATGAGAGAGAGGGCAAGGCACCGAGCGCTGTCGGGAAGTATCGGTTGCTCGGATGATGGATCAGGTCATCCACCAATTCGGCACACGCTAGGCGTTTGAGAAAAACTCCAGTACATTCAATATACTTTATGTTTAGGATAAATGAAGTTTCAAATGACTCTAAGTATATAAAAATATGAAAGATCCAAGAAATATCTAATATGTAATGATTATCACTCTATCCTCTATGGACCATATGGTTGAGCTTCCCTATACCTAGCAATAGCCTCATGATATGAAGGTAAAATTAATGTTTCCTCAGTTATGTGTTCTTTAATAATCTCTTCTTCTTGGTTTTCAATATGTTGTCGTTGAGTACGTCTAATTAGAAGTGGAAGAAATAAATCTTTACAATCCTGAGGTTTGGGAGATGCAATGGAAAATAAAGTTAAAAACCTAGTAGACAACGATCATAAGATATAGAGATTAAAGATTCTTGCGTTGTCCTTAATGATTTCTTCTACTTCTACTTCTATAGTTGCATTACTTTTTGATTCAACTAAATGCTCTATGAACATCGGCAATGAAGATCAATGGAAATAGGAAATAAATTAATGAAATTAACAATGCTAAAGATAAATCTTTCTAAATGATAAAATTTAGCTAAAATGATGCTAAATTCTAGTGAATCCTATACAAAGAATGTTTTGTATCGTTAGATCAAAAGTAATCTTCAATGGGTTTTCATAAGATAGATGGATCTCCATATCATGTAACTGTCAAATTCTTCACTCTTTGGCAATGCTCTTTGGACACTTCTTTTTCTTCAATGTCTGCAAAGAAAGATTAGAATATAAGTAAAGTTACAAGAATCATAAATAAACTTACAAGACATAATTCACATAACATTTGCATACACATCATATACTCATGGATACACTAAAGCACTTTACATGCATGCTTTCAATCATGCTAATATATGCTAATACACACACATACTAACACACACGCATGCTACATAACACGCACTTCTAAATACATATAATCATGCAAACACAAACACTTATGCTTATGCATTACTAATTAAACTTACTGTACACTTATGCTCATGTTGGCAGTAGCCTTGGTACATCAGGAACTACAAGACGTGAAAGTCAAAGAAGGGAGTCAGAGCGAAGGGACAGCACGAGCAAACAGGGCAGTCAAAGAAGATCTGGCAAGTAGGCCAATATTTTTTCAAGACATTAATGCAAACTAGAGAGATGGACACGCAGGGAAGAAGAGCAAGTAGGGAGCTTGAAGATATGTATGGCAGATCACTAGAAGAAATCCCTACAACAACAGTGATTTTTATCACTAATAATCATTGTAAATCTCATTTCACATTTTTGTAGCTCCATTTTGTGCAAGCCAAGGAGTCCTTGAGCTTGAGGAGCCTTAGAAGTAGTTGCGTACCAATTTTCATAATTTTTAGATCTCATTTGAGCCCCCAAATAAGCCCTGGAACCTAATTTTTAACTAGGCCGGACACTAGGTCTGGACAGGGCCAAAAGCTAGTCAAAAACTATAAAAGGAGCTAGAGAGCTCATTTTTGGGTTAGATTGTAATTGAAACGAACTTGTAAGAGCTTGTGAAAGTAATCTAAAGCACTCCATTGATTCTCTCTCTTTGTCTTGCCGTGTGTGCGCGTGTGTGTGTATGTGTGTGCATGCTTGTGTGCTTCTCACTCACGCACTTGTGCCGCCACTTGCTCGAGGTCTTCATACCATCCTCACGTCTTCCTGGATTGACATTAAAGGAGGTGCTACTCATCATTGAGCTTCACCAAATTTTGGCGCCGTTGCCGGGGATCGAGCTTTGAGGACGAGCGTGTGATGGTAAGACGTAGAGTTGACGCGTTGGAGTTGTAGGTATTTTCTTCACTTTCATCGATTTTCTTTGACTTTCTTCACCATCTTCATCACCATCATCATCATCACCATCTCCCATGTCCATCTCCATCATCGCGAAAATTTCAGTTTTTTGACTATATCCCCATCTCCACCTCACTTCCCTCATTTCACTTGTGAGAGAGAGCGAGAGAGCGAAATTGCATGTGCTGTTTTTTGCATGTTTTGTGAGCTTTCTGCAGGTACAGGCCGCATCATCATCCCCAGCACCCTGCGCAGGTACGGAAATCTGAGTAACTGTCTGTGTGTCGCCGAGCTCTGTCAATCGCGACCGACAGAAAAATTGCTCTAATTGCTAAACAAAGTGCATGTCCATGACCTACAGGCCTAGAGCTTCCCAAAAATGTGTTTAGTTTTTTGAAATTCCACAGATTTCTGTCAATCGCGATCGCTCTGTCAATCGCGATCGACAAACCACGACGGACAGATCTGTCAATCGCGATCGACACGTCAATCGCGACCGACAGCCCACGACGGCTCTGTCAATCGCGACCGACAGAGTCAACGACCGATTGACCACGACCGACTGACTATACGCGTGACACGTGTCAATCGCGATCGAGTCATCAATCGCGATCGACTCATCAATCGCGACCGACACGGTCAACGACGGTTGGACCACGACGGACAGACCCTCGCGACCGACCTGTCAATCGCGATCGACTCATCAATCGCGACCGACAGAGTCAACGACGCTTTGACCACGACTGATTGACTTTTCGTAACCCCTGTCAATCGCGACTGACCAGTCAATCGCGACTGACAGCCACGACGGACCTGTCAATCGCGATCGACACGTCGATCGCGACTGACCTGTCAATCGCGACCGACAGACTTTGCGAACGCGTTAGAAGGGCAAATAAGGTCAAATTTTCAAGGCAAAGTGATTGGTCTAAATTGTGATTAAGTGTGGGACAAACTCTAGGGTGTAGTATTGCATTGTTAGGCCGTGCCACAAGCTACCCGAGTATTCCTGTTTGACTGTTAGCTTGTATTGAATCCTGATTTAACTCCCTAAACCCTGAACAGTCCTAACTTTTTCATACGAAATCCAATTTTTGAGCTCTTGGGCTTGTTGGAAAGCTCGTGGCATCTACTACGCGCCCTCAACTGTTTTTTATAAAGATAATGCATTGATTTTCAGAGAGAGTATTTTGAAGTTGACCATACCCAGGGGACTCAAAGTCAGGGGTCTTTAGAAGTATTTTCCTAAAAAGTCACAATGCAAATATGTGTATATGTTACATGAATGAAAGTTGTGGGTTGTGTCCTTGAATCTAAGCATCGAGCTAACCGTGGGACTTTTATAGGTCCATTGAGAGCAACAGGGAGCGTACCAAGCAAGGTTTCTTTGCAAGCTTGAGAACCGGGTTCTTGAGCACCAGAAAGCAAGGGATCAACAAGTAAGGTTGGATTATTCTCAACTCCCTCTGTCATTTCCTAGCTCAAGCTAAGAACGAGTAGAGATAGGAGTAAGCCAGGGCAACGATAGGCAGCTATCGAGTTGAAGACTACCTAAAAACTCAAGTTCAAGTTAAAAACATAATCTCTGTACTGGCGATAACCTAAGGGAAAAGAACCTAACGTGGAACGATCAACCTGAAAGTACGAAGAACATTCAAGTGTTCCTGACGACGTGATATCAGACAAGACCATAAACACAATAATTAACTAAAAAGAATCAAGTGACTGGTACCAATTGATTAGCAACGAGGTTGTACTCGGAAAAAATTGGGATAATCGGTTAGGCATATGAACCTTAGATCAGGACGACACCTAGCAAGGGAGAGACAAAGCCTTAGGTCTTCTGAGGCTAGTGTCAATCACACTGCAAGGTCTTGGGCCCAGCAGTTGAGCCACCCCTCATACTACCCTAGCTCGGATACCAGTGAGTCAGACATGTCTCAAGGCATGGACAGACCTACGGGAAGTTCGGGAGTGCCTTATTTGTACAGGGTAGAAGGCCCCTACAAAACGCAGCTGGAGTACCTTCGGACCAACCGATTAGGTGCTAGCATCTATGAGGACGGCCTAGGAAGATCCGTGGTCCAGATTAAAAACCCTGACCAATCTATAGGACTAGAACATCCAGCTGTCAAGTTTGAAAATGGTGCATACCTGGACAAAGAAGGAACTATATATGTTGTCACTAGTCACCCTGATAGGACAGATGACTTCGGGAATGTAATCTCAGAAGCGGACTTAGGTGACCTGGAACAAGGGAACATGGGTGCGGAACCTAGAACCCCTCGAGGTAAATCAGTTCTCACAAGGATTATCACGCCTGAATGGGTCCCCCAAGACAACAAGAGCATAGAGTTGCTCCTCAATCGAGAAACTGATGAAGCCTTTTGGAGGTATAAGTCTAATCAGCCAACAGACATAGGAAATATCATGATCTATGAGCTTAAGGATCCGGATAGCCCAGGCAGAGTGACCTACTTAGATCATGCTTCAGAACGGATCTTTGTGGTGACAGAAAATGATAGGCATGCCTACACTTGGAAGGGTGAATTTATTTTCCCCCAACCTAGATCAAATGTATCCTATGGTCACCCTGGGGCTGGAACTTCCCAAGCTCATGGTACGCAAAGAGACAGAAGTAGAGATAGACCAGAAGTAAGTTTTGCCAACCCAGTGGGCAGAGAAAGAACGAGAATAGAGACGAATAGGGTAGAACCTGAGATGCATAGAGCCCACAGGAACCAAAGGAATGCAGATGGATTCCCTCTGCCGAGACCTAGAGAGCACGCAAGAACTCTGAGACCCACCCAGCTAGTTAAGTCCATGAAGAATTATTTTGACGGCACAGGAGACCCCTATGATCATGTGGCGGAATTCAAGCAAGTCTTGAGAGCTGAACAGGTTGAGGATCTGTTCACGCAGTACAATGCTTTCGGTCTAACCCTTAGGAACACAGCACTTACATGGTTCCAACCATTGGATGAGCGTCAGTTCAGGAGCATAGACCAGCTCCTAGAAGCTTTCATTGTAGAGTTCTCTAAGAGCGGCATAAGACACAATACCTCCTCATTGATCCACAGCTTTAAACAGACCCCCCAAGAGACTGTGAGACTTGCAGGACGAAGATTTAGACAATATCTTGAAAGGTGCCCTATTTCGGAGCTACCCACATCTGCTAAACAAGTAGCCTTATTCCTTGATGGATTGCTGAGTACGAAATTGAGATCCTATGTGTATCTGAAGGACCCTAGGACGATAGAAGAGTGTGTACGCATGTGCATTGACATTGAAGATAACCTAGGGGAAGAGCTAGAGCTTTCCAAAATCTATAAAGATTCAGATAGCGCATCTAGCCACTCTTCCATGCAATCTACATCAATCGAGGAACTCGCTGAGAAGGTAGCTCAGAAATTAGGTGTGACTAGCAAACAAATTCCAAGGTTTGCTCCTGTAAAAAGGTGCTATACATGCGGTGGTGACCATATGGCGAACGTCTGCCCCATTATGGCTCAACCCCAAGTAAACCCTAGTAGCCAGTACTGCACCATAGAACGGAGATACACCAACCACACCGCGCAAGATTGCCCATACAACAAGCAGACTGTTAGGCAACCCTACCCGCAACCCTACCAACAAGGCAGATACGAAAACCAAAATCCACCACCACAATATGCTAGACCCCAACAAACCTACCAACCACAATATCAGGTCCAACAGAGACCCCAACCAGTACTAGCTCAACAGCCCCCAAACCCCACTAACGTGATTCCAGTAAAGTATGCTGTTGCAGAAGAAAACCTGAATAGGGCCATAGTACCAGTAACCCCATTGATCTCGGAAAATGACCCAAGTGACCATAGCTTTGATTCTACACATGTCGATAGTCCCCAGGCTTACTACATGCAGTCTCCAGAACATGGTGAGTCTTACTATAGTGAGGAACCAAGTGAACCTAGTTGGGAGTCAGACTACACGAACGTCATGTATGCAAACCCCAACCCCAGGCCTCAACCTAGGCAAGTAAGACCTCCATTCCCAAGAGGACCGTGCTACAGATGTCAAGGAGATCATCTCATTCGTGATTGTCCCTTGCCCCCACCTACACAACCCCAGTCAGTGACTATCCAAGGTTTTTGCCAAGATTGTGGAAAAGAGCATCTTTTACGAGATTGCCCTAAGAACCCCAATAATATGCCAAAAATCACTCCTATCAATGTGATTGGTTTGGTTGTAGATTCCTCAGGAAGCGTCACTTCCACTGCACCAGTGCAGGTAGTCACTAGAGCTCAGGCTTTGCAGCAAAACCAAGAGACAAACCAGGGTAAGAACTCAGAGGCTAGTGAAACCGAGAGCATAACAAAGAAAAGGACTAGAGCATGGAAAGATAGTCGGGAAAGAATGAAAAGACAATGGGCTAAAAAGATGAGTGAACTTGAGGAAAGCATAAGAGAAACCAAAGCTAGGATAACTGAAATCACCTCTCAAATCCCCTCTCACAATACCCCGCCGCCACCCCTCCCATCTCCATCTGACCCACCACCTTCCCCACCACGTCATACGATTCCACCACCCCCTAGGGTAGGATCAGTATTAGCTGACCCCACTCCTGAAGACATAGACATGATGCTCAAAGCATATCAGGCCAGAATCCAAGAAGGGCCGAACGTCACGGATCATGCCAAGTGCTATCCTAGAGCTGACCTAGAGATAGAAAGGACCAAACTATGCGCGAAAATGGTCGCATTGGCTCAGACTATGTTTGAAGCCAGTCGCCTTTTCAATTACTCGGGCTCAGCCAAGACGCAATTACACTTGGATGGATTCCTAGAAAAGTTAGAGAGGATAATTGCCAGATCTGACAAGGAAGAAAAAAATCAGGAGAAAGAAAAAGCAAGCAAAGACCTGAGCCAGTCCCCATCGGAAGTTTATGCAGCCAATTCCACTAAACCAGACAACTTCCCCTCCTTAGAAAGATTAGAGAGGCTAACTGCACAGCCAGAAAAGGAGCCTATCCCTCAAAAAAAAGGAAGGGCAAGAGAACGGATAAGCCAGCCTCTTCAGGAAGCTCATGTGCCTCCTCAAGGAGCTTATCTTCCTCCCCAAAGGTCACAGGTGCCTCTCTCGAAAGCTTATGTACCTCCACAGGTAACCCACATTCCTTCCCAGAGAGCGTATGAGCCTGTGCGGAAAAGTAATAGCATAAGTAATCCTCCCCAAGAAGTTTGTGCTTCAGATATCTATGACAACGAGGAAAGAGCCAACGATAGGATAAGCCCTCCTTTCCAGGTAGCATATGTACCTAATTCTACGGAGCCAGACACTTCTTCTTCTATGAATCGGTTTGCGCCAGACTTCCTACGAGAGATTCAAGAAGACAAATGGGATAACGAAAGTGAGGTCGCCCCTCCTTTTGAACTTGTGGACGATGCACACGACCAATTCCCACAAGACATCCCATCCATCTACGGGGAACATGAGAGTACTCAATCTCACGAGAGATTGGACTTTGAATCTAATTCCATACAAGAGTTACCCCACTTCACAGGCCCATGGGAAGCAAAATCCATGTGTATGAGAGCACCCACAGTCATGGTAAGGAACGACGACTCAGTCATACCAAGGAACACGGAGGTAGTAACGAACACCAAGGTGCAGCGCAATCTCACTTTGAAAGAAATGCCTGAGGATAGACCAAACGCAGGGAAATATGCAGCCAGTCGAGTAACTGAAGTTGCAAAACCTCATTCCCGGGTAGGATCCCATAGGACAGTGCCAGAAATTCCTTTGGATAAGATAGGAGATATGTGTGAAGGTGAAGAAGGGAACACCTATCTTCCCATCACCTACCAAGAGTACACCACCAAGGCAATTTTAGACTCAGGTGCAGGAGTTGCAATTGCCACTACTTCCCTTTGGAAGCGTTGGGGCAAGCCAGCACTCAGGCCAACAAGAATGAAATTGCAGATGGCCGATGGTCATATTGAGAGACCCTTAGGATTGCTGGAAGGGATAACTCTCACCACTTGTGGTGTTGAGTTCGAGCATAGTTTTGCTATATGTGACTTCAGCAAAAATCATGCCTATGAGATGATCTTAGGAAGACCATTCATGCGACAGTTGCAAGTGGTACAGGATTGGGGAACCAATTCTTTGTACCTGCAGCACTTAGGTGTTACAACCAAAGTCAATCTCAAAGATTACTCTCATAGGGATGTACCTCCTATCCAGTGGAATCCCATCCATAGAGCTAAAGATGACACAGAATCGGTGCATTCCACAGGATCAGGATCCTCCTGGATGCACGAAGACACTCACTTATGGATGTGCAAGGTAGCAGTAGAAGAAGAGAAGAGAGAGAAAGCCAGAGAGGTAGGTGTGAAAGAAACCCATAGATCAATCCAAGACCCAGCCTATGCACCTGTAGTTTTTCCAGACGAAGAATTTGAACCTCATGGTTGGGCAGAAATCTTAGCAACAATGGACGTAGCCATCAACGAAGAACAATGGACACCTCACTGTGATGAGGATGGTTATGATATTTCAGTCTTCTCCATAGAGCCAATCATGGGAGAAGCAGTTCTAGAAGAATGCGAACCTAGCCCTGATGCATTGGAGGATGCAAGTGACTCCGATCTAGAGTCAATCATTATGGACCCTCCATTTGCATCAGATGAAGAATACTTCCATGAAGTAGAATTTCAACCTCAGAAGCATGGAGAGGTTACAAATGATGTAAGATTAGCAACACATATGACCTCGAAGGAAGAAGGAAAGAAACGAAGGAAGAAAGAAGTTTTGCCAGAGGAGGAAGAATCTTTGTTTGAGGTCCCAGAAAATTTTAAGAAGTACGAGATAGATGACAGGAGAGTCATGATAAGAATGCCTAAACGAGAGGCACAATCAGGAGAGGCCTATGATAACAAAGAAACTACTAAGAAAATAGTAGTGGCCATAGAAGAAGGAGAGGAGAGATGCACGTATATAGGCCATGACTTGACAGAAGAAGAAGAGCAAGAGTTGATTGCCTTGCTAAGAGAATACAGAGATGTATTCGCTTGGAGTTACAAGGATTTGAAAGGTGTTGACCCGGACATATGCTCGCACACCATCCCCATGACCTCAGATGCCAAACCCTCTAAGCAAAAGCCTTATACGTATAATGATAATTACACTGCTAAGATCAAGGAGGAGATAGATAGACTGGTCGAGGCTGGATTTATCTATGAAATTGAGCACACTGAATGGGTATCCCCCATCGTAGTGGTGCCCAAGAAGAATGGCAAGCTGCGTGTGTGCATTAACTTGAAGAAGGTTAATGCAGCCACAATCCGAGATAACTATCCGCTTCCCATCACAGAGCATCTCTTAGAAAGAGTGGCAGGCAAGGAAGTGTACAGCTTCCTTGATGGATTTTCTGGCTACAATCAAGTAGCCATAGCTCCAGAGGATCAGCATAAGACAGCCTTTGCCACAGAATGGGGCATTTTTGCTTTTAGAGTAATGCCATTTGGGCTTACCAATGCACCAGCTACCTTCCAGAGGCTGATGTGCCATGTGTTTAAGGAGTTCCTGAGGAAGAGTTTAGAAGTCTATGTTGATGATCTTTGTGCTCATTCCAATGTTAGACAAACTCATATTCCTGAACTCAGACAAATCTTTGACAAATGTAGAGAATATCAAGTCTGCCTGAACCCAGAAAAGTGCGTTTTTATGGTCAGGCAAGGCAAGATTCTAGGACACATAGTGTCAAAGAATGGCATATCTACCGACGAAGAAAAAGTGAGAGCCATAGCGGAGCTACCTAGGCCAAAGAATGTCAAGGAAGTACAAGCTTTCATGGGGCATTGTGGGTATTACCGACGTTTCATCCACATGTATGCTGTCATAGCAAAGCCCATGTACGGACTCTTGACAAACTTTGAGTGGACGGATGAATGTGAGAATTCCTTCCAAGAACTTAAACGAAGATTATGTTCAGCACCAATCTTGACCACACCAGATTGGAATAAGCCATTCCATGTTCACGTGGATGCATCCAATTATGCTATTGGATGTGTGCTCGCACAACCTACTGGTGAAGGTAATATGGATCTTCCAATTGCCTATGCCAGTAGACAATTGAATGCGGCTGAACGGAATTACACCACTACAGAGCGCGAAGGATTAGGCATGGTTTATGCAGTCAAAAAATTTAGACACTATTTGCTTGCAAATAAGTTTAAATTTTTTACTGATCATCAGGCATTGTTGTACCTAGTAAACAAGCCATGCAATACAGGAAGATTAGTAAGATGGTTTCTCTTGCTAATGGAATACGAATTTGAGGTTGTGGTAAGGAAAGGTAGGACTCATTTGAGAGCCGATCATCTCTCTAGGCTCACATCGGGAGAAGCCCCACAAGGAGTGTCAGATGACCTTCCTGATGCTTACTTGTTTAATTTGGAAGTTGTACCGCAGTGGGCTAAGCCATTGGTACCAGTATTGACATACGGGCCTAACCATCCTGTGGTAAACACACGGAACAGAGAGGTTGTAAAAGCCCAAAAATACCACATCATGGCAGGAAGCATGTACAAGCACACAGATCAAGGGATCTTGGCTTGTTGCGTAGAAGAGGATGAGTACGCTAAATGGTTGCAATTAGCACATGTAGGTGCGTTAGAGCAACACCATTCGAAGCAACGAACGTTGCAAACTCTAAAGAGATTCGGAGTGCACTGGCCAACTATGGAAGCGGATGTCCAAAAGTTGTGCAAAGAATGCCCAATCTGTTGCACTAAACCACCTGTGGAACATGCCACTCTCTATCAAGTATCCATTGTGCCAGATTGGAGTGAACCTCTGGTATCATTCTTGCGGACAAACACATTCCCCCCAGACATGACCTTGGCTAGGAAAAGGAGTTTAGAACAAGAAGCCCTGGATTATTCACTCATAGGTGATAATCTATATAAGCGCGGTAAAGATGGTTACCTGAGATTATGTGTCCATGAGAGTGAATATCTTAAGATCTTAGAAACCGCTCACCAAGGTGTAGCAGGAGGACACTTTGGACCAGATCGGGTGATCAAGGCAATATTGTTTGCGGGCTTCTGGTGGCCCACCCTTCACATGGATGCACATACTTATGTGAAACGGTGTGATATCTGTCAAAGGACTCAGTATCCTATACGCAAAGATGAGATGCCACTGAAACCTATGATGGGTGGACGTGCATTCTCTAAGTGGGGAATAGACTTCGTAGGTCCTATTAATCCCCCAGCGAAAGGTTCTCATGCGGAATACATCATTGTGGCAACAGATTATCTCACCAAGTGGGTAGAGGTAAAAGCTACGACCAAGAACGATGCTCAAACAACTGCCAAATTCTTGTTTGAGAATGTATTCACGAGATATGGACTACCCATAGAACTCGTAAGTGATAGAGGCACTCATTTCTTGAACGAAGTGATTGAAAATCTACTCCAAGAATTCTTGGTAATACACAAGAAGTCTGCCCCTTATCACCCTCAAGCTAATGGACAAGCTGAGAGCACTAATAAGATTCTATGCAATGTACTGACGAAATTAGTGAACACTAAACGCTCGGATTGGGACAAACAGCTACACCATGCTGTTTGGGCATACCGAGTCGCCTACAAAACGGTACTCCAAGCCACCCCCTTTCAGATGGTATTCGGCCAAAACGCTGTGCTACCCTTGGACTTCCTAATCCCTACATTGAGAGTAGCACAAGAACACGAATGGACAGGTCACGAACTCTCCTCTAGGATCTTTGACCTTGAACGATTAGGGGAAACAAGACTAAGAGCCGCTGCGGGAATATATGCCGCCAAGAAGAGACAGAAGGCATATTTCGATGCCCATGTGAAGGATAAAGGCCTGAAAGCAGGAGATCTAGTCTTGGTCTATACACTCAAACAACACGCGAGGAAGCTAGAAAAGAGAGGCTACGGACCTATGATCATCAATAGGATCTCCACAAGCGGAGCGGTACAATTGGCCACATTAGAGGGTGATGTTCTCCCAAATTATATTAGCGGTTGCAGAGTCAAGTTGTACCAGGAACCCCTCACAGAAGAAATGCTTAGCCGACTCAATACTGCTAAGAAACGCAAAGAGGAAGAAAAGCGAGTGCGAGAAGAAGCTCAGGCAGAAGCTTTAGAACGCATTAGAAGGATGAAATTACGTAGGCAAGGCAGAGAGCAGCCTAGGACAAATGACTATGCAGATCAAGGATATCATGTGGCAATGTGTGAAGTCGCAGGAACCAGCTCACCTAGGATAACTGATCGACGTCCTTTCGTAACCCTAGATATCGGACAAGGAAAAAGTGCAAGGACTGTAAGAGCCTTGATTGACTCAGGTGCAGCCACTAGTGCTGTTAGAATGTCTTACTGTCAAGAGTTACAGTTAACTGTCCAACCTGTGGAAGCATACCTCATAGGATTGGGAGGAGTGGAAACCCCTTGCATGGGCGAGGTGGAACTTCCCCTCTACATTCATGATGAAGCAATGACAGTTAAAGTACTAGTGTGTCAGGATGAGGATCTCACTGAGCCTCTTGTCCTGGGTCAAGATTGGATTTATGACCAAGCAGTCAATCTAAACCTAAGAAGTGGACTTCTCCAGGTTTGGGTCAATCATAGTCGAGTTACAGTAGAATTAGACAATCGAGCACTCAAGGAACTAGGAAAGGCACAGACCCCTGGTCCTTCCAGGGGTACACATGAAGATGACCATGCTGTTCTTGTCCAAAACTATGTGTTGCAGAGGAATGATATTCGCAAAAAAGGAGTCAGGAATGCAAAGGAACTCCCTTCTTTTCCAAAGGCTAGAAAGAGGCAGCAAACCAAGGTGGATCAAAGGCAGAAGAAGCAGGGTACTACCTATGTCAGAGATCAAAAGTACCTGCGCAGCAGAACAGCCCAGCAATTAGATCAGGTATGGGTGCAGAAAGGCGAACGACCAGTTGCACCACCGTCAACTACAGGGGCAAAGCCTCTTATTAGTGACCAACAACGCAACGCTAATAAGAAGTCTTTCAGAAATTCTTCTGCTAAAGTAAAATCTATTTGGGTGCCCAAGAAGTCGATGAAGGCAAGCCCACAATCAAGACAAATCTGGGTGCCTAAGGCTTGCTTGATGGCACAAGTAGCTACGCTGAGGCCACAACTTAAACAGCATAACGCAGCGACGCATACTGCCAGATTTCACTCGTTCTCGACACTCATGTACACACCAAAACCCAAGAGCGTACATGTAATCAATTGTAAATGGGTCCCAAAAAGGCCTCATCTGCAAACCACGACACCGAGAAGGCTCTGTAGAGACTCTCCGAAACCGAAGGCAAAGCCCATTCACTGCATTTGGCAGCCTAGGGCCTGTAATAAACCCCCCAACCCCAATGTGTAAATTCATAACCCACTTACTAACTGCAATAGTTTCCTAGGACAACACAATCACTAACTACACACACTGTCTTCATACACTTACTAACCACTAACTCACCCTCTACCTTATGTTAATGTTGTAACGGGGACAACAACGGATTTATTTTGTCCATTACAATGTTAACACGTGGTTCTATATTCTCACAGAACCAATCCGCAAACAGGGCCATGGCAGAAGCAGGTACCAGCTCTCAAGCCGGATCTGGTCCCCAAATCGTGGACATAGAAACACTTCTCCTTGAGCCACGTCTCACTGCAAGACCGCAAGAGCTTCAAGAAGTGCATGTGCTCCCCATCCAGGATCCTCCTCAAGGACACACTTCTCAAGTAGGTAAGCATGCGCATTGGTTCAGTGATGTTGCTGGACCACTGGGCGATGGAACCTACTTCTGGGAAGCAGAATTGGAGTTCAATGGCAAATGGGGTCGATACCACTTTTTCACACGCGAATTTGAAAGCTACCAAAATGCTGAAGTCATGAGATCAGTTTGGGTCAAAGCAGGTGTGGAAAGTTATTTCAGGACCCACATACCAAAGCCGGATTTTTTACGATGTTCATATCTGATCAGTACAATCACGCCAAGCAGAGTCAAGGGCGGAGACAGCACCTTTGTGTTGCCATCACTGCTGCCGGGTAATGAGCTCAAAAGATTCAAGTTGACCCTCAATCTGGTAAGAGAAGCGTTGGCTATGTATGGCATGCACATCCCCACAGAAAAGGAAACCATGGTCCCAGGTCGAATGAAGCACAAGGATCTGAATAAGTTGAAGGATATGGTAGCCATGACACCTACCATTGCGCTTCACCTGCGAACCATCATGCAACACTTTGCGTTTCCCGCCCAAGAACGATTCACAATGCCCCCGAAAAAGATATGGTTCAGTTTATATCTAGCAGAAACCGAAAGCCTGCCCATCAATGTGCCACACTAGATCATAGACCAGATCCACCTAGCACATCAAAGGTGGAACAAGAAACAGAAGAATGTGCTCCACGGGTGTTGTGCTTTGACCAGAATAATCTACAGATGCTTGGCTTATGATGTGCCTGTTCAGCGGGCACTCGTATGGTCCCGAGTCCAAGAATTCCAAAGAAGACTATCAGCAGCAGGTCCCCCATCAAAGAAGATGAGGGGGGGAGTCCAACTACCCTGTGCCCAACCAAGGGGAGCTACCGCTACACCAGAAGTCACCCCTCCCCAGACACGACGAGTTAGGCCATTCACAATCCGGTTACCACGACCAAGCACGGAGGGGCCTAATCTGGTGTTTCCACCCATTCCATCCGATTTGGAATTCCCGCAGGGATTTACTCTTGAGGACCTCACGGATGAAGAAATTGCCAGATTAATCTATGACTCTAACCTCGAAGCGGAAGCAGCGAGAGCTCAGGAACCACAACCCAAAACAACATCGGCCCCCACCCAACCCCAAGTTGTAGAAGTCGATGTAGATGAACAAGAGGCAGGAGGAGACGAAGACGAAGCCGACGAAGAACAACATCAAGAATATGACGAACTCTCCGAGTTAGCAAGTGCCCCAGCATATTCGGCACAAATCAAGAGACTATATCGAACCATGCGACTGGTTCAGGAACAGCATAAGATGTCTCTAGAACAGGGCAAAAGACTCATGAACGACTTGCTAGCGGAGGAAGGTGTGGACGAGTTGTTCATTGAGTCCATGAACCTTCATGCCGACGCTGTAGGACTGGACGAAGCCATTCATGAGGCAATGGCCTACATCCACAGGTTTGAAAAAAGAGTTCCCGTTCGTCCCAGGAGGTCCGGGAAGCAAATTCACATCAATACATCAGCACCAGGCGAGGCAGCGCAAGCAGAAGAATATCAGGAAGCACCGTTGTCACCCCCATCCCCACCTCACACTACACAATTCACTCCACCACAGGACACTGACACTACCACATCCACTACCACTACCGTTGTCATGGGCATCCCACTCTCCCCGGGAATCCAATTCGGGGGAGTCACCATGCCCACCTTCACCACCCTGTTCACCGATGTCACATCCACTCCACCAACGATTCCCATCTACACAGTCACTCAAACAGTTGACACGATGGAAACATCACCTGCCACAGCACCGCTCCCTCCCCCCATGCCACCTTCATCACCCATACCCCCTCCACCCACATCTCCACTTACATCCACAGCATCCACCTCTCCCATTCCCGCCCCCATTCCCCCTGCATCTTCACCTTTCCCAGCATTATTTAATGTAAATAACATATTTTTTGCATTAAACCAATGTGTATACCAGCTCCAGCATGAGTACAAAGCTCTGGACAACCGATATAAGCAACTGGAAACGCACCATCAAAACTTACAAAGACAGTTTCACATTCTACACACAGAAAATGCAGAACTGAATCAACGTTACACGACGCTTGAGCAAGCTCACCAAACATTATTGGCGGCACCCCAACCATCAACAGAATCAGGTGCCAAACAACTAGAAGCTTTGCTCGAGGTATACCAAGCCGATAATCTCAAAGTCCGGCGTAACCTGGCACTTCTCAGAAAACACATGGCGGCCGCCCTTGAGGAAAACAAGAGATTGCAGCAGCAAAATGAAGCAAATCTAGAAGCTGCAATGGAAGGCTCTCCACACGAAATTGATCCAGAGCAGTTTAAAGCTGTGCCCTCAGAGACAATGAAGACAATCTTGGACAGCTATGCAGATCTATTAGAAGCTCATGATGACTTGGAAAGGGAATGTGATGCGCTGCGCAATCAACTCCAAGAGCAACAGACAGCACCCAAAGTCACAGAAACGACCACGACTTCAGAAGAAGTCATGGCATTGAAAGAGCAGGTGGCCGAATTACAGGCAAGATTACTCACACATGAAAGGCAACCCTCTCCAGTGGTCGAACCTGAACCCGAGGATTTGGTACCCATCGAGGTAGATGAGACGTATGAGGAACCTTACGTTCCTATGCCAATGCCAGGTGGTGAGCAAACCGCAGAAGGAATGGATACGTTAGAAATCGAAGTACCTGAGTGGCTCCAAACACTAGAGAAAACGGCATCCACTCATGAAGATCGAGTGGCAGTTCAAATCCAATCTATGGCAAAGATAGAGGACACTATTATTAAATCAGAATACTTCCGCAGCATGTCCCACCATAGATGGATAGGAACCAATGATGATCAATACGTGCCCTATTGTATACTCCTGGTGGACTACAATGCAGAAATCCAACATAGATGTGGCAAACCTCCAACGTTTGCTACACAATTTGGGCCAGATGACATCCCAGAGAGCGCGAAAAAAGGATCCATTCATCAACCCACTTGGAGGATCCGACTCCTCGAAACCTACCCGGAGATGGTTCGCACCTGGACGAATATGCCTCTTTTTATTAAATATAACCCTTGTTATGTTCCTGTACTCCGCAGACGTACATGGCCAGAGTTTACCATTGCAGTCAAGAATATCAAGGGATGCGCCAAATGGTTAAACTACGTCTATCTAGCACCCCCTCAAGGGCCTCCCACCGTCAATTACATGATCTCCACTATACGGCACTGGAGCATCCGATTAAAGAATACCCCTGATGTAATGGCCCAGATGTGCATGAAAATTTTTGAGTTAATGCTTATTACATTCAGGACATTCAAGAATATCAAGGACCCACACTTCTCAGGCGTCGGATTCCTTACAGGAAACCAAGATTTAGTGTATGACATGAGCACTACTCCTTCCATAGAGGTGATATACGCTTGGCACGCCAGAATAAAATACCTCCCGGCCTGCTTTAAACAAACATTCGAAGAGATGTTCATAACAGGGTTCTGGGAATACCACTCAGAAATATTTGTACCCAGACCCTCACATCTCCTCCATTTATTTGCCGTGGAGCGAACCATTTACTCAGAGCAGTTACGGGTGCCACATCCAGATGTCCCAGGGCCAGTCAATTGGGATGCATTGCTGACAGATCTAGCAAGGGGACTCAGGTTAGAAGAACACCACCTCGCCGCCGATGTTGTACAATACTACGTACAAAAAGCAGCTAGACAAGGGTCTGTCAGGGGCGACAGACGCGAGAGCGGGGGGGGTGTTGGCAGTAGCCTTGGTACATCAGGAACTACAAGACGTGAAAGTCAAAGAAGGGAGTCAGAGCGAAGGGACAGCACGAGCAAACAGGGCAGTCAAAGAAGATCTGGCAAGTAGGCCAATATTTTTTCAAGACATTAATGCAAACTAGAGAGATGGACACGCAGGGAAGAAGAGCAAGTAGGGAGCTTGAAGATATGTATGGCAGATCACTAGAAGAAATCCCTACAACAACAGTGATTTTTATCACTAATAATCATTGTAAATCTCATTTCACATTTTTGTAGCTCCATTTTGTGCAAGCCAAGGAGTCCTTGAGCTTGAGGAGCCTTAGAAGTAGTTGCGTACCAATTTTCATAATTTTTAGATCTCATTTGAGCCCCCAAATAAGCCCTGGAACCTAATTTTTAACTAGGCCGGACACTAGGTCTGGACAGGGCCAAAAGCTAGTCAAAAACTATAAAAGGAGCTAGAGAGCTCATTTTTGGGTTAGATTGTAATTGAAACGAACTTGTAAGAGCTTGTGAAAGTAATCTAAAGCACTCCATTGATTCTCTCTCTTTGTCTTGCCGTGTGTGCGCGTGTGTGTGTATGTGTGTGCATGCTTGTGTGCTTCTCACTCACGCACTTGTGCCGCCACTTGCTCGAGGTCTTCATACCATCCTCACGTCTTCCTGGATTGACATTAAAGGAGGTGCTACTCATCATTGAGCTTCACCAGCTCATTAGACATAATCTCATTTAGATGCATTCAAAATACAAACATGCTAACATACAATCAAGCATATGCTAACACTTAATCCTAAGTAAAATAACAATAAAAGTGCATACATTTATACCTATGCTCATCCATTCACTTACATATATATGCACATACATGCATAGTATCCATGCACACACTCTATCATGCATATACACATACTCATATGCACATAAAAATATACTTTCTCATATACATATATGCACTTATGAATACTCATCAACTCTCATGTTAGCATCCATTCTTATGCTTATGCTTATACACATTCACACATGTTTGCCACATGTTGTCATACATACATGCATCTTTGCACCTTCATACTATGCATTAACTGTACTCATATATACTAACATCTAATTACATCTTAGAAGTATCTAACTAGTTATACCTTTCCAATTTCTAATTAAACAATACCATAAGTAATTAAACCTTATTATATCTAATTATAAAAAATTCATTAATACATACCTAATTAGATTAACTAATTTTATCTATATAACTAACCTAACATAACATTATCTTTCTCTTTTTCTCTCTCTCCTAATTTTCTTTCTCTCTCTCTAACTCTCTTTCTCTCTTTGTAATTGCATTTCTCTCTCTCTCCCTCTCTCTTTCTTTCTTTCTAACGCCTACAGCACCAGTCTATCGCTGCCACGTCTCTCCATGAGTATCTACCATCAGCCATCAGGCTAACACAATCGCGTGCAACTGTTGTCAGAAGCCGAGGAGGTGGAGCCTCCTCTCTCCTCACTATTCCATGTCTGCACATGCCAACAACAGAGTAGATGTAGCCGACAGCCAAAACACAACTCCCTCTGTCTATGTGCACATTGCTCGAATTCTTTCTCTCTATGCCTTCTCAGCAGCGGCCGTCAGAGAACTCATCTCTCTACTTCTCTCTACGCACACAAAAGCACACAGTAGCAACTGGGAGGGATGGAAAAAAACTCTCTCTCTAAATCTAAAACTAGCCACACTACTCTTTCTGAAATGCGTACACTGTGCGTCTTGTAATCCACTGGAAAGAGAGAAGCTTTTGATTCTCTTTCTCCCTCTATATACCTCTCTCTACCAGATCGTCATTAGCAACAGCCAAGAAGGAGGGAAAAAAATTCTTCTCTTTTTCACTATGCCTGCGTTGCCAGAAGGGGTTATTACTTTATCTCTCTCCTTAATAGATTGTCCCTCTAGGAGAAGCAACATTTTATCTATTTATCTGTGTGCCTAGCTAACAGGAGTAACACTATCAATGATCTCTTTCTCTCTCTATAGAGGAGAGGAGGAAAATCATAACTCTCACTAGTTAAAGAAGAAGGTAAAAAGAGGGAGAAATTACCTGCAAAGAAACATTAGGAGAGAACATAGCTCAACACACATATATATACACATAGAGTCTTCTCTATACCACTGTTTTTGTTTTAACTTTTAATCTACAACCTCACTTTAGCTCATTAACACTTACCACACTTTTAATTGGCTTTATTCACACAACTCACTTACTCCATTCTTTTATCAATTTTTATATATATCTTTCATTTAAAGTTTCTGTTTAAACTACTTTAAGTGCATCATTTACTATTACTATTCTTTTATCTAGCATACTCACACACCACTCATTATTTATCCATATTAATCATCATTTTAATTTAATTAGCCTAATTTTTCATAATTAAATTATTCATTTAATTTAAGCTTACTTAAAGGTTTTAATTAAATAAATACCTAAGTATTTATATTCGGACATACTATTAATTTAACTATTTAAACCTTAATTTAATTTATAATAAATAAATATCTAATTTATAGATTAAGTTAATTAAATGACAAATGTTTTAACCCTTAAAACATACTAAACCCCTTGGAAACCCCTTAGAACCCATTGAAAACCTAGCTTAACCCTAGTATGAGTATTTATATTCACACATACTATTAATTTAACTATTTAAACCTTAATTTAATTTATAATAAATAAATATCTAATTTATAGATTAAGTTAATTAAATGATAAATTTTTTAACCCTTAAGACATACTAAACCCCTTCGAACCCATTGAAAACCTAGTTGAACCCTAGTATCAACCCTATCACTAACCCTAGAATTAACATTCTAACTTAAATATACATAAATTAATGTAAACCTAGGGATTTATACCTATGTTTCAATGTTTCATTGGCTCAAATACACATTAAATGAAAAGTTTAGGGTAAACCCGAATATGAGCACATGATTTCTCCATCAATTTGATCCTGCAAACACTTACAAAGAGATAAGCTCCAAGCAAAAAAATTAATCAATAGTGTAATAGAGGGATTAGAGTTAACCAATAAACATGTTTTAATTTTCCTGGACGTCAACTGGAAGGTGGAAAACTTTCCGACAGCATGCAGACGCCGCTCGCCGCACATGGGAACGGTGCACAGAGGAGCCTGATCAGCCCCACGCCAGCTCTTCCCATCACCTGACTCCTTCCCGATAACGTCTTCCTAGATATTACACATGCTAAATTCTCAGTTTAATTAAGGTTCATGGATCAGGAATTTTGATGGTTTTAGTGCAAGCTTGAAACTAACATTTCTATCGTTAAATCTGCACATGTCCATCAACGTTATTCCAAGGAAGGATATCTCATGTTTACATAGATTTTAGCATTCCTATTTTTCTTTTGGAATAAGTAGTAATATAATAGTCATGCCTAGTTTTCCATGCATGATGCTGAGAATGTCATTGATTTTCAAGATGATTTTCTTGGATTGCCTAAAGACTTTGAGGATATGATGCAGTTAAGCTTTCAGACCATTTGTATGACATGCGATGTTCATCAAGTGAATAAATGTACTTTCTTTTATCTACGTTTGCATCCATATTTGAATAACTAAGTCGCGTTATTTCTTTCCTATTGCTTTGAATTTATCTCGCATGCACCTATTGTAAGGTGCCCATTGAATTGTTGCAGAGAATTAGTCAGGGAAACCTTCCACTTAGCTATATGAATTTCATAAGTTGGTATAAAGAGTTAAGCCATATTATATGTACACTCTTAGGAAAGGTGAAATGGTGTAGCAGATCATTCTAACTTCTTGTTACACGCTACAACTTCATCAAAATAAGTTTTGTCCTAAATAAGCAAGGAACTAGCAATGAGAATTAACCTTCACTAATATTTAATGTATCAAAGCTTTTACTATCTTGCTTTCATGGTGCCCTATGTGCTAGTTTAATGGGATTGAAGCTCTGATTCTTTATTCTGCCCTCCTTTTGTTTCAAACCCATGACATATGAGTGTATCTAGGCCTCTCATGTCTAGTTCTTCTCGTCCTCCTTTCCACAAACTACTGGACAACGCTAAAGTCCCCTTGTAGATAGTTCATTCGGTTTCAGTCATTTCGCTTTCTATAGTCTCATAAACTATGTCTAGTTGCTCACCATTTCTAGATGGCCTGATTGCTAAAGTCATATCTCTCAATGTATGTATCCATTTTTATATTTTAAATATTGTTTGGAAATCTTATTATGTGTACTTCGTTTCTCTACAACAGTTTTGTCAAGATCATCATGCTCTACGAGTTATTAAGTTTTTAGTTAAGACCAATTTTCAGCCTAACTAAGTAGACAAGCAGCCTATTTTGAGGCAAAGAATTGTGAAGCCAAAACTACTCCAAATTGAGTGTTTGATAGCCCATTTGAAAGATATTAGTGTCTAGTTTGATCCAAAAAAGCCTCAAGTTCATTGTGTTCTTCAATGGATGCCAGTTTTCAGTCTATGGTTCAGCTTTGGGTAAACCTTTTGATCTTAAGAAGGTCTCCTACACTTTCTACTGTGCATAGAAGAGGAATTCTCCAACACCCTAGCATGAGATGGGTGTTGAGATATCAAGCTCAACATGTGATGATTCAGGATGACACATACCAGTTTTTTGTTTCTCTGACATGTATAGTGGTCATGCCCGTATATGTCAGGGATACTTCATTGAGCTTTATTAGATTTATCTACCTAGAGTGATGGCACATTTGTTTCTTGCCAACTCACTCATTTGCAAACATTAGGATTTTCTTTATGTACTGATCTTTATATATTGCACTTGTTGCATTCTTGTTTTTAGGTCATTCTTGTACATTCCTTTTATGTAATAGAAGAAGAAGAAGAAGAAGATCATTCTTCCTTGCCTCAATCTATGTGTGTGCTTCTCCTTGAGAGTGAGAGTGTGTGTGTGAGCTCTCTTCCTTATCTCCTTCCTCGTGACATGGTATCAGAGCCAGCGTGGCTATAGAGAGCTCGTGGAGAAGGTGATGGTGAAGACTGCACAGTAAGGTGTGGAGAAAAGGCGATTTCACAAACGGCCTCATTTTTCTACAAAAATCGGCATGAAGATAGAAGAACCTCAAAATATTTTCAGATCAAAGTTTTGGAGCCATCTCGACCTTCGTTTCGAGCCCGTAAGGTGGGGTCCACAGAAAAACCAGGTCATTTTCAGAAATTGTAACTTGCGTTGTGTTTTGCGACACTCATATATTCCAGATCCAGAATTTCAAGCAATTTTGTGTATTGTTGATACACAAAAACTGTGTTTTTCTGAGATTGAACTCTCACTTCATAGTGCAACAATGTTCAAGCAGAAGTGCTACTTGTTGTGTTTTGTAGTGTTATGAATTGTTGGAGAAATGGCAAACGGAGATGGAATGAGTGAGCTTATGAGCGATAAGCTGGACAAGAACAATTTCCATGCTTGGAGATTTAGAATGACGAATTTCCTGATGGGAAAAGGCTACTCGAAGTACATCGAACGAAAGAATGAAAATGCTCCATAGTTACCAGAAAGAAATGAGACTACAGACCAGTTAAGAGCATATGAGGAATGGAATCAAGAAGCATGAAAGGTAATGTATTGGCTATCTGTTAGCATGCAAGATAGCATGATTGGACACATACAGGATGCCAAGACTCCAAAAGAGGCTTTGAACAGTTTGGTCACTTTGTATGAGACTAATACAAAGGCACGAAAATTGCAACTCAAGAACGAGCTGCATACATTAGAAAAGAAGAGCATGTCGGTAAGTGACTACACTCTAAAAATCAAAAGCATATGTGAGTCACTTGCATCTATTGGTGTGAATGTAGAAAGGTGGAAGTGTGCCTTTGTGGTTTAGGAGCTCCATATAAGCAGTTCATAACTTCCATACAGACCGGGGAAAATATTCCGAATTCTGCTGATCTGGTATCTATGCTGATTATTGAAGAAAAGAATCTTGGTGAGGATTCAAACTCCCAAGGAAAGCCCAGTTCTGAGCAGGTATTCTACTCTAGCAGAGGAAGAGGCAGAGGTAGAGATTTTGGAAGTGGAAGGGGAAACAGTAACCAAGACCAAGGTCAACAACAGAATCATGTGAGGAAGAGGACAGTTTCGAGGCAGGGGGAGCCAAAGAGGTCGTAGAAATTTCCAAAGAAATGATTCACGTAATGATAGTAAAGGATGCTGGAATTGTGGTAAATCTGAATACTTTGAATGTGATTGCAAGTTGAAGAATCAAAATAACAGAAGGCAGCAAAATAGCTATGCATCCACAAGTGGAGATGATTCTGACAAGCTATTTATGGTTCAACATCACATGATGAATACGATGTTTGTTGGTGTTTCAAAATCGAATGATAGTGTCTGGTATGTTGATTCAGGTGCTTCCAATCACATGATCAGTCATGTAGAATGGTTTAGTAGTTTGTAGAAAATGCCATTTCCTGGATATGTTGAAACAGGTGATGATACATCGCATCCTATTGAGCATACAAGAAACATATTTTGATAATCTTAGCAGCATACAGTTAGCACAGAACCCTGTTTTCCATGCTAGAACAAAGCATATCTAGGTACATTATCACTTCATCAGAGAGAAGGTATTAGCAGGTGATATTGATCTTCTTTATGTGAGAACAGATGAGAAGGTTGCTGATATTTTAACCAAAGCACTTGGAGCTGAGAAGTTGAAGAAGTTTCGAGAGATGCTTGGATTACAGGATATGGCGTTGAGCTTGAGGGGGAGTGTTGAGATATCAAGCTCAACATGTGATGATCCAGGATGACACGTACCAATTTTTCGTTTCTCTGATATGCATAGTAGTCACGCCCGTATATGTCAGGGATACTTCATTGAGCTTTATTAGATTTATCTACCGAGAGTGATGGCACATTTGTTCCTTGCAAACTCACTCATTCGTGGACATTAGGTTTTTCTTTATGTACTGATCCTTATATATTGCACTTGTTGTATTCATGTTTTTTGTTAGACATTGATCCATAGGGGTCAGTCTATTTGATCCATAGTGATCAATCCATTTGATCAACAGGTAGCAGAGTTGTTTATCCAGCATGTCTTCAGATTGCATGGGTTGTCGACATCCATAGTTTCAGATAAGGATGTCAGATTTATAGGACCAAGCGGGTCAACCAGTTTTTAGAGGACATATTGAGGGCATATATGTTTGAGAAATAGACAGATTGGGATAGTATTTGGCACTAGTTGCATTTCCTTTTGAGATGAACTATGGCACACATCCCAATGTTCTCAGTACCATAGGTATTTCACAAGAATGTCCTAGTGCTTTGGAGTTCTTACCAAACATCCAAGTAAATTTAGGATTAGCTAAAGTCAAGATGCAACAAGAAGATAATAGGGCTAAAGAGTACACTGATACGAAAAGATCTCCTAGATCCTTAGAGATAGAAGACAGAGTCATTCTTCAGGTACCAGCTAGATCTACTTCACTGTACACAGAGAAGTGTAGTAAGCTATCACCAAGGTTTTGTGAACATACTTAAAAAGCTAGGTGAAATTACATACCAATTAGATCTTCCTCTAGATTGCAGATTTCATCTCGTGTTTCATGTTTCTAGGGAGGATAATCTAATAGAAGGTATTGTTTCTTTGCAAGAAAGTAAAA
Source organism: Ceratopteris richardii (assembly GCA_020310875.1). NCBI lineage: Eukaryota > Viridiplantae > Streptophyta > Polypodiopsida > Polypodiales > Pteridaceae > Ceratopteris > Ceratopteris richardii. Next base: position 39,560,243 of record CM035407.1, read on the forward strand.
GCACAGATCATTCTCCAGACAAGATACTAGATCGGAGATAAAAGTGATTCAGGAATCATATCATCCAGGAGTATTTAGTAGCCTCGAGAGGATTACCACTTAGTGACTCTACTTGTGAATCAGAAGCTCTCGTTCGCAAGTACTTCCCCTCATTGATCATTGAGGACAATGATCTTTAGAAGGGGAGAGAGTGTCAGAGATTGATCCACAGGGATTAGTGCATATGATCCACAGGGATCAGTCTATTTGATCCACAGGGATCAATCCATGTGTGTGGGGAACAAGGGTCAGCTAGCCAAGGTACCAAGCTCGGTGGATACCCTAAGGTACTTTGGTAGTAATGGGAACTGCTTTGGTAGTAATGGGAATAAGTGTTGCATGATGGCCACATGTTCACACTAGACTATTCCAGATCATTGCTATTCTTAGAGTATATCATTGCTATTTTTAGAGTACAAGAGGGTATATATGGATGGGAGGAGAGTCACACACATCATTCAAGCTTTTGTCTCATATTTTTAGATCATACTTGTACATTCCTTTTATGTAATAGAAGAAGAAGAAGAAGATCATTCTTCCTTGCCTCAATCTCTGTGTATGCTTCTCCTTGAGAGTGAGAGTGTGTGTGTGAGCTCTCTTCCTTATCTCCTTCCTTGTGACAATGGGATTATTGCATCCTAAATGAATGTACCATTTCTCATCCATGCCACCCCTATCATAATCATGCCTCTTAGCTAGGAGTTGCTCATTACTTGATTCTTTGCTTGTGATGCAAGCATAATTGTGAGATTCTTTATTTCCTTCTTTGTAATCCTTGAACCAACAATCAAATCCAATATGATTAGGTTTCCCACAATTCTAACATATCATACCTTTATGTGGATTCGTACCTTTGCCTTTTCCTTTCCCTTCGGTCTTGGAGTTTTTGGAATGATCCTCTAAATCTTCTTCATCATTCTTTGATTCGTTTGCTCTTATCTTGCCAACCGTGTCCTTCGTGCCTCCTTTCCCCTTCCCATAATTTGTATGAAGTACTTGAATATGTGCATCTTTGCCCTTTGGGGGATCTCCCATGTTTTCCTCCTCTAACAAAAGGTGAGGGATAAGCTCTTCCAAGGTAGGTAGAGGGTCTCTAAATAAAATGGTGGTGATTAAGGGTTTCCATTTGTCTTCTCCTATAGGACCATTAAGGGTAATTTTGACAATTTCCTCCTCATCCACTTTGCAAGTTATGGCTACAAGTTTCTCTCTTAACTCTTTTACTCTTAGAGTTGTAGAGATTGTGCACATCATCTGCAAGAGAAACACAAAAAAAAAAGAAAGATTGGAAGTAAGAGAAAAGCTACCAAGATTAGCATACCTACAAGAAACCTATCATTGGATAATTATACACCACCTGCAAAAAGAATTTAATTCTCTGTATACTTCTTCAAAGAGGTGTGCTGCCCACTCACCTAGCTCCATTGTTTTGGCCATAACCTCCTCATAGGATATCCAAATCAAGAAACTCAACTTTCTATAGATTCTAGACATCAATGTCTTTCTTTTATCTAGTCATAATCCATATTTTTACCATTTCAAGTCATCTTTGTACAAGCTTTTAGATGGTTGTGGATTGGCGAGAAACTCTTTTTGAGTGAACTGAGTATTCGATTATGATAATTAGGAGTCTTTAATCATGTTTTGAATCATTTTGGATAAGAATGAAATTATTTTCATACATTTGCATCATAGTTTTGGTCTCAAATATATGCAATTAAATACTTTTTGCATCAAATTTTATAGTTTTGCATTGTATTCTCTTCCAATTTTATGAAATTTACATTGGAATGTGCATGATAGTTAGTTTTTTACATGAATCTACCTATGCACATGAAGCTACACTAACTTATGTTCATTCACAAAAGCCTGCACAAGTTATTTTTGTTTTTTTCAAGATCTTTGTGCAGGTATTGGAACAAGAAAAGATCTTGTTACGAGGGCATGTAGTGCCCAACAAAACATTTTGGAAAAGTTTCTTATTTGCAGGTTTCACGAGTAAAGAAAGTGGTTTGCCAACCACTAGGCTGATGTCTATCATTGTAATGGTTATTATTATTTTTTTCAAGCTTCCTTTTCCTAGGTCATTACAAACAGAACTAGATTCAAAACCTTTCCATGCTACTTTGTATAGTCAAGGAGTTGGTTGTTTGATCTCTTTATATAATACATGTCCTGACATTTAGTTTGCAATTTCTCAAGCATCCACATTCATGCATAGTCCACTTAAGATTCATTGGAAAGTAGCTAAGATAATTTTCTGATATTTGAAGGGAACTTCAAGTTATGCTGTGCTATTTCCAAGATTGTCACATTTGTTACTTAGAGGTTTATCAAATTCTAATTGGGCAAGTGTTAAAGACTGAAGAATAAGCACAAGTGGTTATAATTCTCTCTTTGTAGTAGATTGTCTAATCTAATGTTTCTTAAAAAAAACCTACAATAGCAACATCTTGAACTCAACAAGAGTATAGGGATGCATGTGTAGCTACACTTGAAGCTATTTGGTTATAAAAAATTCTTAGGTATCTTGATGTTCAATTTCACCCTTCTATGCACATATTTTCATACATCCAAAGTGCTACTACTATCGCAATCTTGTTCATCCAGGACAAAGCATATAGAGTTACATTATCACTACATTCAAGAACATGTATCTAAGAAGCACATTGAGCTAGTCTACATTCCTACAAGTGAAAATGTAGTAGATATTTTTACCAAAGCATTAGTCAAAGACAAACATCAAAATATTTGGATATTATTGAACCTTGTACCATTATGGCATTGAAGGGGCGATTGTTGAAACAATGACACAAAACCCTAATTTCTAACAACCCTAATTTTTGGTACTTAGCCAAATTTTGGTGAGAGAGGCTATTTTTTTTATTATCTCATTAGATAGTACTTGAGGAGAGCTTTCACGTGATATATAAAACTTAGTCATTAGAGTCCAAAAAATGAGAGAAAACCCTAACCCTAACTTCTTTTGAATATGGATTTTTTGCATAATAGGATCCGTCACATTGCGTACATCAAGGAAAGTAAGTTCCTATACCAAGGCGATGGTTAGAAATGGAGAATTTGATAGTTTTTTATGCAAAATTCAGCTTCACTAGCTGAAAATCTTCACAAATGTTTTTTGCTTTTCAAAAGCTTTCTCACATGTGATTGGAGATTTTTCACAATAGCTTTTCATGTGGAGCAAAAAAATATAAAAGAAAACATAGCGGCTCACTTCTATCATCGTTCAAGGCACAAGATCAAGCTAGGATACTTGGAGGAGGGAGGAGCTATGCTCTACCTTTCGTGCAGTTTTCGAGGAGACTTCAGCAGCCTACCATCAACTTATAACTGAGTTTGTAAGTAGGAAGTCCCTATTCAATCCTTCTTCTTTTGTTGCTACTATTCCTAGGCTTCATTTCTTCTAGTTCAACACAAGGAGTATCTCTTGCTATCTAGATTAGGGTTTTTTGTACAAAAAATTCTAAACTCTTTATAATCACTTCAAATTCACATAGACACACTCTTCATACATCTTAGGGAATTTATGATCAATTTCTCGTATCTATAACCCTAAATTGTACCTAGATTCAGATATTGGATCTACATTTAGCAAATATTCAGTTTTTTAATCATCTACAAACTTTGGAATTGGACATTAATATAAGAAAGTGTAGGTAAGCATGCATCTTATTCTAAATTGGTTATTGTCTCTGTATTTCTCATTCATCTAATTTTGAGTCTTAAGACATGTATGATAAGGTTCATGTGTTGGAAGATCCTATAAATGTTTGAATATTATTAGGGCCTATCTCAAGTTCAAAAAGTCTAACCAAAATGGTTAGGTTTATTCTGACGTGTTGTATAATAAAAACACGTGAGTTGAATAAGTTATTTGTTGAGGACCTATATCGACTCTATGATCTTCCTTTTGAAATTATTTTTGATTCGGATAGGAAGTTCAAAATCGACTCTTGGAGAGTAATATTCAAGAGGTTGGATACAAAACTTAGCATGAGTATGGCTGAGCATACACAACTGGATGGGCAAACAAAAAGGACTAACCAAGTCTTAGAAGATATTATTAGAACATTTGTGAATGGAAAGCAAAACAATTGGGAGGAGCACTTACCTATAATATAGTCTGGATATAATAGTGCCAAGCAATCTTCAGCTAGGCATAGTACTTTTATTCTTATGTATGGGTTTCAGCCAAGAACTCCTTATGCAGTACGGTTGCAACATGAGAACGTCGAGGCTACAAAGAATCTCTTGAGAGAAATGAATGATATGATTAAGCTTTCTAAATACAAAATTAGTAGAGGTTAGGATAGGGTTAGCACCTATGTTAATCCTCAAAGGAGAGAAATCAGCTTTGAGGTAGGAGATCATCAACCATAAAGTTCCTTCAAGGTTTGAAACCATGAAAATGGAACTTTATGAATAACTATATTCTAGATATTGTGGACCATTCCCAATACATGAGAGAATAGGTGAGATGGATTATCAGCTCTTGCTTCTAGAGAATCATGAGATCCATCACTATTTCATGTTAGCAAACTTAAGAAAAGACCTGGTGAATCTGACAACCTCATTCCAATTAGTGAGGTAGTAGAGCCTATTTCTATTCAATTGTTTCATATGAGCTTGAGATCATACCATGTACTCAACTAAAATGGACGAGAAACCATCTCTATAAAGAGTACCTACTAAAGTGGAAAGATAGTTCAGAGGATAATACTACATGCGAGTGGGTTTGTACCCTTCAGATATGGCTTTTTGATTGGAAAAAACAACACATCCTTCTTTTGATTGAGATCCATGGGTATATATCAACACCTAATTTATGAGATATATAGATCACAAAATAACATATCCTTCCTTTGATTCAGATCCATGGATATATATATCAACACCTAATTTATGAGATATGTGGCTCGCTATCAACACCTAATTTATGAGATATGTAGCTCACAAAATAATATATCTCCATGTCCCATAGGTGGGTAGTTAAGCATAGGCCTCTTGAGGTGAAGATCTTGTGTTCAACCCTCAGGCTCGACATGTAATGACTTTGGACTGTTTAAACCAATTATAACCAGTTGTGACTTTTTCTAACCCCTACTTTGTGGAATACATGGAGATCCCAAAGATACTATGCCCATTCATCTATAAAATTGTTCTCTCAAAGTTAAAGATCGGAAGAGTAGGCATTTGCCAAACTTCCATTTAAAGAAAAACATATCCTCCTTTTGATTGAGATTGATGGATATCAACATATAATTTCTAATGTTTATGTGGAAGGTTCCTCATGCCGCATTCCGACATATATATAAACATAAAGGATTAGGTTGTAGATTTCATGACCAAGATGTCTGATATCATGAAGATAGCCAAGTTCAAGGAACCCATGAACACGAAGGCCATATGTTAAAGCACATGAAAATGGAAGAAATCTTTATCTTGAGAGAAATCTAGAACTTTAACTGATTTACAGGATTAAGCACGTATAACAGCTATTACCACTTTTGCGAACTGGGATGCTAATATCAATGGATCTAAGTTTCAGCTGGTTTAACCATCAAAAAATACTCATAGATTGATGTAAGATTGATTCTCAATTCGTTGTCTATTACATCATAGTCCTTTATGCTTCATGTCGTTCCATCATAGTTCGTTATGCTTCACATGGTTGAGAGGGTAAATAATGGACATCGTTAAACCCAAATGAAGCAATCCAGAGCTTATACAAAATCTATTTTGTGTCTATACGATGTCGATTTAGGGTTCAATACCTTAGTGAATTTAGAGAAGTGGTCATTTTTATAGACTCTCAACTAATGGCATAGGATATTTGGGAGGACCTATTGACTTGTTCTTGCAATCTGAAGGCCAAGTTTTGAAGCATGCATCTCTCTCTTGTCAAAACCCACACATTGAAAAAGGTCCTCGAGGATGATTCTGTATAGCTTGAGCATAAGACCTAATTTCGACGTTACCTTCCCTTCTAGCATTATGAGCCCATACCATATTCAAATATCCACGATTAGGTAGCACTAAGCGGAGACCACTTACTTTTGGGCTCATCGTGGAGAGAGGTAAACACCTATGTTGATCTTTCATCAAAATATGGTTCGACCATAGGCCTTATGGTTTGATACCTCTCCCCCTCTCTCTATCAAATTCAATAAATGAAGGAGATTTGGTTTTACTAATCGGTCTTCTCTGTATAATAATAACACGCTGCTCAGTATTCATGAAACTATGAGTTTTGATAGGTTTGTCTTTGGTCTGCAAAGAGATCCTTATTAAGAAATGGGAATGGCTTGTGGCCAAAACTGTTGACTATCTTTCTCACAGAGTTATTGAGCTGCTTCAAGTTGCTGAGGCTATCTACAATGAATATAAATTCTCACCAGGCTCAACATCAAGTGGAAAATCCAATTGAATGCCCATCAGTGGAAATTCTGATTCAAGATGCTTTGGGCTTTTCCTTCTTGTGTTAAACAATCCTTTGTCCTATGGCTAATCATTCACCAGTGTCTAGACTGGCAGTAAAACTAGGGGATATAATGTCATCAATAGGCTTTGTTCTTTCTATGGAGAAGTTGAAGATTTATCACATTTGTTCATTCTATGTACCAATGTCGAAAGATACTGGTCTTGCCTAGACCTTTACTGCTCCATTAATGGTCTTCCTTCCCTCAGCCTCAGAGAGATCTTGCTTTGAGTTAGTGGAAAATTTGATATAGGCTGCTGGAAACTCTTGAGCTGCCACATCCTGTGGTGTATCCGGAGGGGAAGGAATAGCAAAATTTTCTCCAATTCACCTAAGCGTTTTTCTTTTTTATGCCCTCAGGGGTATAAGATGCATCATGAAGTCATGGAGACTTCATTTGTCTCATAATCAGCAAGAATGTAATTCCCCTCGAGATCTTCAGGAGCTATCACTTTAGGAAGTGGAAGGATAAAATCCTTCAGCAATATTCTACCAAGAGAATGAGTCTCATAATGTTTTTAGACTCCCAATTGTAGTCTGTTATAATATGTCTCCCCTCTATGGGAGCTCCTGTATGGTGTTTTTTCCTCTTTTGATTTACTTTTTCCTTGCATTCTCAGAAAAAAATTAAAAAAAACCCACACATATATTTATAGCATGTATCTATCTCTCTCTCAGAAACCCATATACATATATTTGTGACTGGGCGTCTAATATATACTTATTTCATTCGAAGGAACCATTTAATGACTATTCAAGCAAAATATGCATACAAAACCATTGGGAAAATGAAATGCATAACTATTCGGAGATCGATAGGTAATGAGAGATTATCGCATTCACAGAGAGCGAGAAAGACTATTAGATCAACTGACGAACGCGGTACTACCTAGCATGTGGCAGAAGTCAAGACCTTCTTGGGCACCGTGCGAGCAGCGTGCTTGTTGTCATCGATGTGCAGGTTATGTGAAGCAAGTAAGTCGGGCGGGATCTCATGAACGTCCGTCGTCGCGCAGATCCCATAGCGCCCGCTTACAAGGTGCCAATATGATGTTCCTGACATCCAGAGCGCAAGCCCTTCTAGATATTGCTCCATTCCTGGCTTATTCATAAGCTCCTTGCAATGTTTAATCTGCTCCATCAGCCGAACGGCGTTCTCATCCCTCTGTCATCTCTATGGCCTCCAAGACAGCACCCTGAAGAGTTGGTGGCGGGCTATCAGGATCTCTGGTGGGATCATAAAGCTTTCGAAAGTAAAGAAGGGAAACCGCGTTGGTAAAGTCGCCCTGCATGTATTCCTTCTTGAAGGAGGTCACATCGTTGGTGAGGAAGACGTGCTGCACGGTGTTCTTTTGTAGTTCCAGGAGCAAAGGATGCGATAACGCCTCATCGTCAAGCTCAAAGCCTTGACAATATTCAATTAGCACAGCGCATGGCCACCAGCCGATCGAGTCTTCACGGATCTGGAGGTAGGTTTCCATATCTGGGAGTTGACGGCAGTTGCGATTGTGGATCTGCAGAAGTCTCTCTCTCTTTCTCTGTCTCTCACATACACACATGAAGAAGCTTTTGGGTTGCAACGACAGATATACCTGCTTACGACCAGCCTCCAGATAGTCACAGTAGCCCTTGCTGAGGCGAGCCTTCTGCTTCGGTGGCATATCGTAGCACATTTCCGCCCACCATTCAGCCGCGGTATCAGTAAGAATACGTATAGCGGGATTGGGGCTAGGACAGGGATGGACGTAGGTGTCAAGGAAGACGGTCCGCAAAGCTTCAACCACCTTATCACCGCTCTCCGGATCGGCACCCATCAAGCATGGGTCGTCAATTACGTTGTCGATCATGAAATACCAGTCCACCATTTTGATGATCGGTGGCATACGCTCGCTCATCCCATCAGCATATATGGCAGAGTTGCCTGCATATGGAAGGCGGATTTTATCAAATGATCTGCTGCAAAGGAGCTTGGGGGGCCGTCCGCGCCGACCATGTTTGTGTAGTGGGCTAACACCCACGCATCAGACATCTCCGTCAGCGCTTTATAGTGTGGATTGTTACGCCATGGGAAGGAGCAAGGGATCGGTGGAATGACGATGTTATTAAGCTCCCCGAAGACACTTTCTGAGTCTGCAACTAAGCTATGCAGCTGCGGGGCTGGAGTCTCCAAAGCACTTGAAAACTTCTGTTCAGCGGAGGTGAGCTCCATGCGGGCTGCTTCAGAAACTATGCGATGTTATGTCGAGGTTCTGTCGGACGATATAAATATACTAGACGCAGCAGTGATGATCACATGGAGCTCCTAGCTCCAGGAGATGGACACATGAGATGGACACATGAAGGAGAAAGAAGAGACGAATGTCCCTCTGCACAGAAAGGGGAACGTGATGATCCGCTTTCACGAAAAAGGATGAACGCAACTTGAGATGACCACTTTCAACTCTCTGAAAATTTACAGCACTCATGATAATGAGACGTTCGAAACGATACCTGCACTGTTCGGAAATCGAAGTTGAGACAACAGGCGGCATTACTTTCTCTAATCAAATTAAAAGCTTTTGCCTGCGAACGAAAGCGTTGCGGGCCATCACCACCGAGGTGCTCAACAACGGAACACAACATTCACTCATGTTGGGAAGAATTTGCAGCCTCGCAAATTCGACTATTGGTGCATAGTAGCTTATGGCTCCAACCTTAACATTCACGTTAAGGCGAGAACACTAAGTGCATAGTTATGAAAAGGCAAAGGTAGTGGCCCTTTCATGTGTTCTCTCCCATACTTTAGTGGTATCCTTGCTAACCCAAAAGAATCGTTGCATGATATGCATGCAGACTATGTGTGCATAGTAGAAAAGTCTACATAAATAAAGATGACCACCAAAGAATAAGTCAAAACAATGGGCTAGTAATATGCTCATTGAACTTCCTTGGAAAAATTCACCGTCCACAAAAAGTGAAAAATACCAAACAAGAATGAATGCACCTTCAATTAGAGGAGTTGGTTTGGTGAGCCAAAGTTGGCTATCCATAGATCAATGTGTGATGTATTAGTTTGCGAAGATGATTCAGTTCAATCAACTTCCGTGCACGAATGGGAACACTCTGAAGTTGCCCCATTGGCAAAATTTGCACAGGTGCTAGAACTTCTAGCTTTGCCTTTTTATGCACAAGTTGTGGCTTCTAAATGGTGTCTTTGACAAACCAAAAACTTATTTAAAGTAGAGGGACCTTTGTCGAGGTTCATGTAAACGCACACACACCATCAAAACGAACCCAAAAGCAAGGCGGTGAAGGTTTACGAGGTTGGCATTAGCTGAAAAAATATCATGGCTGCTACATACAAGCTAATGACCTCGCAACAAAGACCCACAAATCTACAAGCCTTTACCATGTTGATACCTGATAGTTGGAGGATCTTCTCTTTGGTCTTTTTTTTGTTAACCTAGCTGTCCACATGCTCTTTTGAAGTGATAGGAATTGTAATGGGCTCACATAAACCCACAAGTCTCATGGAGCTTGATGATGAAGGTTCTCTTTTTGTCGGTAATAACACCCCCATACATGCCTACCGAGAACAAATTCCCAAGGTTCATAGAAGAAGTAGAGGCCAAAGCCTAGGAGTATGCTCCTAACGAGCGCACATATTACATTGGCAAATAATGGAGATAGACTCGGAGAAAGCTAGTCCAAAATGGAAGATGAAGGGGGTGCCATCTCGTCACAAGGCCACATGGAAGAGTGTGTTTGCACCGAGCTAGGATGCACTTAGGTAGACACTACAAGATGCATCCATTGCCAAGCTGACATGCCCATGGAGGTAGGCCATGATCCTCAAAAGAACCTTGTCATGGCCATTACTATAGTCAGAGACCATTGGGAGACATTACGAAGCATATCTAAAATGGAGATGTAGAGGGTATTACCCCCAAACCAAAATGTGTAGCTGATGAGTTCCATGTTCCATCAAACCATCATAGTCACCCTCAAGAAGAGAGCTATGATATCAAGTGTTATGAAGAGATTCAGAGCATCTTGAAAGGATCTTGGTGCAATTCATGGCCCATCTCGAGAGGTGTCTTGAGGTGCCATCCTAAAGCCGTCCAAATATAGCCCTCATAATGAGTGGCAAAAGCCATTGTTTTCCACCATTTAACGTCATAGGTCTCATCCTTGTGGAGAGGAGGCCATATCCTATACCCAAGCACTCACGGAGAGGAGGCCATATACTATACACAAGCATATCCTATCCTATACCAAGCATGTACTTGACTTGAGGAGGAGATGTGAGGCCGATGTGGAATTCAAGGAAAATAGGTTTGACACCTATATTTCATAGTGGGTCGTCGCCATGGGGTCATGATGACTCCACTTCATGTCCAAGACATGGGAAAGGCTCAATATTAGGCTTAGGAGGCTTGGTCTCCATTTTGGCCGTCACCCCCGAGGTGCTCACCTATGGAGCACAACACCTAAGGCCCACTTAAGTCAACATTCGTTGATAATTTTTAATGCATGCTGTGAGGAATATTACAATAGCTCAAACCAATCTCTTCTACTCACTTTAGAGTCCTCCTTTCTTAGTTTCGTGTTTTTAAGGAGCCTTTAGGCTTTGGTCATCCGTAGTATGTTCTAGTTGTTTTACACTTGCTTCTGTGGAAGGAGCTCGAGAGATCGCATCAAACTATGTCCTTTATTATAGAATCACATTTTCAATGATCTATTTCATTGTATGGTCACACTTTTACTTTATGTTAAATTGATTTCTTACTTAAGAAGATGAAGATTGTAAGATCAAAGTCCCCCCATGCATTATTTGATAATCACATTTCCAATTGATTTATTTCATTGCATAGTCACATGTTTTATTTATTTTCAATTGATTTATTTCTGCTCATTATTTTGCTTTATTAAATCGGGAGAATGTAGGATTTTTTGCATGTCAATAAGGTTATTTTTTATAATAGAATTCAGCAAAAAAAAACGCTTCCCTTACCATCAATTACGGCCTCCGAAATAACAAGAACAATCAAAAGGTATCCATCCAAAGGTTTTAAAATATCCTAAGCTTCGAGGTTGAATTTCAATACTACATGCCAGAACATAGGCACCTCCAACCCCGCAAAAGGAGCAAGCTCCACTCTACACTCCACCCATTAAGGTTCTATGAGGAAATGGAACTATGCCACAAAGAATTTATTTTTGTCCTAAATGACAAGCCAATGGCTCATAAGTTTATGTCCTACCCAACTAATGGCTAAGCCCACAAAAATCATGTATTACCATCAACAATCACGCATAGACCTCATCTAGCTTGAAAGATTGGGTTCCACAAATGTCGAAGCTCTCACAATGGTTTTCGTCAGAATGGGGGCCTTAGAAATAAGAACGATCATGTATGATCACTTGAGAGTTAAATATTGAATATATCCAACATTATGTGTGTGCCATATAAACTTACATATATGCAAGTGTGTGCTGCATGTGAAATATAAGCAAATGTTTGTATGTTCTTTGTACATGTGCGAATTTGCATGTGTCTTTGTACATATACGCATGTGAGTAATTAAATGCATATACTTGAGTGAATATGTGTGTCTTTCGTGTGTTACTGCGAAGTAGTGATCGTCACTCTAGCTTAAAAGTTTAATATTAGTATAAATTTCTCTAAATATTAACTCTTAACTTACATGAAAAGAGAGGAATTATTATCCTTCACTAGATCTGCTTAAAGAGGGCTCATGATATGGCTCAGAAGGGTCACTAAACAAAGAGCAGCTTTGTAGCTCAAGGATTGTGCGAGAAGAGGTAGAGGGCAGCTTTGTATCCAAACGATTGTGAGAAGTACAACTCCTTGTTTAAGGAAATGAGATTGTTGTCCAAGTTTTGTGTTGTCATTTTCTGATATGCAACATCAATCGCTACTAGAGAATCAATGTTATAGTCTTGTTGGGGTTAAAGAAATACTGCTAGTGAATTCCGAATCTAGTGATGCATCTTTTCTTTTCTTAAAATATAGTAGAATCAATAGAAATTATGAATGGCTATGGTGAAAACATTTTCAAGCAATGGGAGGTGCAGTGTTAAGCCTTCCCATACAAATAAATCTTTTGTGATTTCCTCCTCTTAAGGTGAATAGGGCGATTGGATCACCATATCTTTGATAAACCTTCAAGCTGTGGTTTGGTGAATGCTTTAGTTCAATGAAAGACATATTTGCCCCCAAACGTCCTTTGATTCTTATTGTTACTCCCCAAGTAATTGATGGCAATGGAAAAGTTTTTTGGCTGAATCCAATTACAAATCATATCCTCATTGTCATGCAAAAAATCGTACATTTTCCGGAACCGATAAAGCAACATCATGCGCAGAAATAAATAAAACATGTGACTATACAATGAAATAAATCAATTGAAGGTGTGATTATACAATAATGCAGGCGGAGAGTTCGATCTTAAAATCTACATCTTCTTAGGTTTGAAATCGTTTTGAAATAAAATAAGAGTGTATCTATACAATGACATAGATCAATTGAAAATGTCATTGTATAATGAAGGTCATAATATCATGAGATCTCTCGAGCTCTTTACTCCACAGAAGCAAGTGTAAAACAAGTAGAACATACTAGGGATGACCAAAGCCTGAAGACTCCTTAAAAATAGAAACTCGGAAAGGAGGACTCTAAAGTGAGAAGGACAGATTCGTTTGAGCTATTGAAATGTTGCTCACACCATGCAGTAAAAATATCGACAACTGTTGACCTATGTTGGGTATTAGGTAAAAATAAAACCATGCTTCTTTATTGACCTAGCATAAAACCATGTTTCCTTACTGTCTTTGGACAATCATCATTGTATCACCTTCGACAGTCTAATGCCATCTTTATGGAATATGAGTGTCTTATGGTCATTATATTCCTTCACTTGAACACTTGTTCTTTTCACTTGTACAGCTGTTCTTTTGAATTTTTCTCAGTTATTCTTTTGAATCTTTTTTGTTCTTTTCACTTGTACAATTGTTCTTTCAATCAATTGTTCTTTTCACTTCTACAGTTGTTCTTTCAATCAATTTTAGTCTTTCGTGCTCAATTTCCGAAAGCCTCATTATCATTTGCCCGATATTGAGTGCTGCTAAATTTTCTGCACCTTGAAAGTGGTCATCTTCAGTTCCTTTCATCCTCTTTCGTGAAAGTGGATCATCACGTCAGCCTCTCTTTCGTGAAAGCGGATCATCACCTCAGCCTCTTAGGATCATGTTTCCCCTTCTATGCAGAGGGACCGTACATCGAGTGCAAAAACTAAGGAGGCCCCCGCGCTTTTCGTGATCTCTTTCCCCTTCGGTGCAGAGGGACCATGCAGAGGGATGTACCGCCATTTTCAGGTCCCATCTTTCTCTTCTTTCTCCTTCACGTGTCGTTCTTCTAGTACATGAAGTGCAAAAACTATTGAGCCCCTCGGGCTCCTCGTGATCATCACTGCTTTCTCTTCTTTCTCCTTCACGTGTCGTTCTTCTAGTACATGAAGTGCAAAAACTATTGAGCCCCTCGGGCTCCTCGTGATCATCACTGCTTCCGCTATGGAGCTCACCTCTGCGGAATGGAAGTTTGCAAGCGCTTTGGAGAGTCCAGCCCAGCAGCTGCATAGCTGAGCTTCAGACTCAGTTAGTGTCTTTGGGGAGCTAAGTAACTTTATCATTCCACCGATCCCTTGCTCCTTCCCATGGCGTAACCATCCCGACTATGAAGCGTTGACGGAGATGTCTGATGCGTGGGTGCTAGCTCACTACACAAACATGGTCGGCATGGATGGCCCCCCAAGCTCATTTGCAGCAGATCATTTGATAAAATCCGCATTCCATATGCAGGCGACTCTACCATATGCCGATGGGATGACTGAGCATACTCTGCCATATGCCGATGGGATGACTGAGCATATGCCACGGAACATCAAAATGATGGACTGGTATTTCATGATCGACAACGTATTTGACGACCCATGCTTGATGGGTACCGATCCCGAGGGGGACGATAAGGTGGTGGAAGCTCTGTGGACCGTCTTCCTTGACACCTATGTCCATCCTTACCCTAGTTCTAATCCTGTTATACGTGTTCTTACTGATACTGCGGCTGAGTGGTGGGCGGAAATGTGGCACGATATGCCATCCAAGCAGAAGGCTCACCTCAGTAAGGGCTACTGTGACTATCTGGAGGCTAGTCGTAAGTAGGTATATCTGTCGTTGCAACCCAAAACCTTCTTAGCCACTGTGTGTGTGAGAGACAGAGAGATGAAGAGAAAGAGAGAAACTTCTGTAGATCCACAATTGCGACTGTCGTCAACTCCCAGATATGGAAACCTACCTCCAGATTCGTGACGACTTCATCAGCTGGTGGCCATGCGCTATGCTAATTTAATAATGTCAAGGCTTTGAGCTTCACGATGAGGCGTTATCGCATCCTTTGCTCCTGGAACTACAAAAGACCGCGGTGCAGCACGTCTTTTTTTTTTTAGATAAAGGAAGTTCGGCCTTAGCCTAATCTCTTGGACTTTAATTATAATAAAGAGAAAAAGTTACAAGTGAATGGGACTAGTGCCCATGGGACCCCCCAAATCCCACAATGTAGGGGAGGAGTATGGCAAGCTACAGTGCATTACAAATGACGCGGATAACATTATCATCACCCTCATGTGGGACCCATTTGGGTTTCAACTTGTTGTTTTCGAGGAGATAAATACAGTGATGTCTAAACGGTGGCGATCTCTTGACTCGGGAGATTCTTTTACCAAGGAGAAACAAGGATTTCTCGATCGACCATTCCTTAGGAGTTTGGCCAAAATTGACAGCACAGCGCTCCCTCCAAATCTTCCAGAGAGCCTCACCTCTGATGGCATTCCATAGCCTCGATGAGCAGCCAATCGCCTCACCCAACATCACTTGTTGCCAGTTGATTTGACTCGTGAGTCTCAATACTCGGGTCACGTGATGCCAGATAACACGGGACTTGGGGCAGTCGAAGAACAGGTGAGCTAAATCTTCGATGCACCGATGGCAACGCTTGCACCATGGCGGCACACCACAGATTTTGTTAGCCCTTGCATTGGTCCAGATTCCTTTATGCAAGATCTGCCACATGAGAACGGACTTTTTGACCTCAATTAGGGGGTGCCAAAAAGACATGAATTTTAGCTCCCACTGAAGTTTGGTCCAAGCAAGGCACCATCTCTTGTTAAGGGTGTGGTGAACATCCAAATCCGCTTTGAAGTTGGGATTCTGGATAGCTTCTTACCATTGCTCCATTTGAGGCCCTCCACGCAAGGAAGATCCTGACCGCAGAGAAGGCGGGTAGTTGAGCGGTCCCAGGCTAAACACCTGCTTTGAGGAAGAGTCCATTCCTCAAAGGTAACTCTAAGTCTCGGATCCAATTCTTCGAACCTAATCCACTGGTTGGTCTCTTGTTTCCAGAGCTGTTTCCACTGTTTGAACCCTTTGTTCCATAGCCGCCTTGCAGTTTGGAGGTTCCAAGACTCCACCCCCCGAATGCCACTGATCGGGAACCAAATAGAGTCATTTTGTCTTATGCCAGCCGCCCACTTCCAATCATCACTGATTTTGATGAACTGTTTGGCCTTGTTCCAATGCTTCCATAAGGAACACACGAGGCTAGAGCCTTTAGGGAAGACCGGGTGGGGGGAGAACAAAAGCGTGAGAATCCCTATGTCCTTCCAACCAGGGTGGCCAACAAAGGTAAGGTCTTCCGTGTTTCTGAAGATCAATTTAGCCCAAGAGGACTCCCTATTGCTCCAGGCCTTGATAAGCCATTTTGCCGCCAGCTTGTCAGCCAACCCAACAATATCCAAAATTCCCAAGCCTCCTGAGTCTTTAGGGCTAATGCAAGTTTCCCATTTGATTTTGGGAATCCCCCTTCTGTTGGGGTCCCCAGTCCAAAGGAAGTTTCTGCAGATCCTTTCCACTTTGGCCAAGTCTTTCTCCTTAGGTCTCCAACACGAGATAAAGTAAATAATTGTAGACAACATAAATGTGTTAACAACCATAACACGTCCTGCCAGGTTGACTTGCATACCTTTCCACTGATTCAGCTTCCTATCCAGCTTGGATAGCACCCAGTTCCAGCGTTGGTCCATTGAGATGTCGAAACCCATCGGAATTCCAAGGAGACGGAAGACTTGACCGCTAGGGATAACTTGACACCCCTGATCCACCAACAATTGGGGAGTAGGTCGGCTGATTGCTCTAAAAGCAGTTTTAGCATGGTTGATTTTTGAGCCTGATGCCACACAAAAGGTGTGGAGGCACCACCAAAACACCTCAATGCTGTTTATATCATTATGCACAAAGGCATTCATGTCAGCAGCAAAAAGCCTCACAATCATTTGGCCATGATTTAGAGGTAAGGAAAGACCCTTGAGATTGCCAGCGTCCATGTGATGCTTTAATAGGCAGCTGAGTCCATTCGAGGCGATAGCGAATAGTAATGGAGCCAGAGGGCAGCCTTGCCTAATTGATCTTTTTAAACGAATGGGCTCAGAGAGCTTACCGTTGATGTTTATTCTAGTTGAAGCATTTCCAAGAAGAGTGGAAACCATCTTCGTGAACTTTTGGCTGCATCCAAGGTCTTTCAATGATTGAAGAATAAAGTCCCATTCCAATCTGTCATACGCTTTGTCGAAGTCGATCTTAATTAATACCACATCTTGAGCAGACTCCTCAGCAAAAGCAAGGCCTTCCTTCAATCGATAATTGAGGGTTTTGGATCCTAAAGTCCCTAAGATGTATGAAGCGTGTGTGTATGTGAATTTGAAGTGAATAGAAAGAGTTTAGAATTGTGTGTACAGAAAACCCTAATCTAGATAGCAAGAGATACTCACCCTTGTGTTGAAGTAGAAGAAATGA
Organism: Ceratopteris richardii; assembly: GCA_020310875.1. Classification (NCBI taxonomy): domain Eukaryota; kingdom Viridiplantae; phylum Streptophyta; class Polypodiopsida; order Polypodiales; family Pteridaceae; genus Ceratopteris; species Ceratopteris richardii. Next base: position 39,577,686 of record CM035407.1, read on the forward strand.
AGCCTAGGAATAGTAGCAACAAAAGAAGAAGGACTGAATAGAGACTTGCTACTTACAAAACTCAGTTATAAGCTCATGGTTGGCTACCAAAATCTCCTCTAAAGCTGCACCAAAGGTACAACATAGCTCCTCCCTACTCCAAGTATCCTAGCTTGATCTTGTGCCTTGAATGATGATAAAAGTGAGCCCCTATGTTTTCTTTTATATTTTTTTGCTCCACATGAAAAGCTATTGTGAAAAATCTCCAATCACATCCAAAAAGCTTTTGAAAAGCAAGAAATATTTGTGAAAATTTTGAATTAGTGAAGCTTCTTTTTGCACAAAAAGCTATCCTAATCTCCATTTCTAACGATCACCTAGGTATAGGAACTTGCTTTCCTTGATGTACACAATGTGAGGGATCTTATTATGCAAAAAAACCATATTGAGAAGAAGTTAGGATTAGGGTTCTCTCTCATTTTTTTGAACTCTAATGACTAACTATTATGTACCACATGAAAGCTCTCGTCAAGTACTATCTTATGCGCTAATAAAAGACATTACCTTCTCTGATCAAAATTTGGCTAAGTAGCAAAAATTAGGGTTGTTAGAAATTAGGGTTTTGTGCTATTGTTTCAGCAATCCCCCCTTGAATGCCATAATGGTACAAGGTTCAGTAATATCCAAAAATTTTGATGTTTGCCTTTGGATAACGCTTTGGTAAAAATATCTAAAACAATTTCACTTGTAGGAATGTAGACTAGCTCAATGTGCTTCTTAGATACATATTCTCCAATGTAGTGATAATATAACTCTATATGCTTTCTTCTTCGATGAACAAGATTCTTTGCGATCGTAGGAGCACTTTGGATGTCTAAAAATATGTGTATAGAGATGTGAACATGAACATCAAGATACCTAAGAATTTTTTGTAACCAAATAGCTTCAAGTGTAACTATGCATGCATCCCTATACTTTGCTTGAGATCAAGATGTTCCTACTAAAGGTTGTTTTATTTAATAAACATTATAATAGACAATCTACTAGAGAGAGAGAATAACCAATTGTGCTTATTCTTGAGTCTTTATCACTTGTCCAATTAGAATTTGATAAACCTCTAAGTAAAAAGTGTGACAATCTTGGAAATACCACAGCATAACTTGAAGTTCCCTTCAAATATTGGAAAATTGTCTTACCTACTTTCTAATGAATGTTGAGTGGACTATGCATGAATCTGAACAATTGAGAATCGCAAATTCAATGTCACCATGTGTATTACATAAATAGATCAAACTCCTTGACTATACAAAGTAGCATGGAAAGGTTTTAAATCTACTTCTGCTTATAATGACACATTAACATCCACAAGTGTTTGCATACGCTTGGAATCTATCATTTCAAACCTCTCTAGTACTTTCTCAATGTATTTTTGTTATGTTATGTAGATACACTCATTCTTGTATTTGAACTCAATCCCAAGATAATAATCTAATATACCTAAATTTCTCAGATCAAATCTCTGCTGAAGTTGTCCTTAAAACAATTGAAGGTACGAATCCATGGGACCTATCATAGTCATGTAATTAACATATATTATAATAATAAGTAAGACATCTTTTTTTGTTCTAACATAAAGAGTACGAGCAACTTTTTAGTTTTCAAAACTAATAGATAGAAGATAGAGATGTATCTTCTCCCATCATGCTCTTGGTGCTTGTTTTGATACATACAATGATTTAATAGAGAGAGAAATTCAGGCACATAGTACGCATGCACATAAATTCAGAGCGAGAGAGACAAAGAGAAATCTGGGGTGGTATCGTCGACTGCTGTGAAACATGCATGGGGGAAGGAGGGAGAGAGAGAGAGAGAGAGAGAGAGAGAGAGAGAGAGAGAGAGAGAGAGAGAGAGAGAGAGAGATAGAGAGAGAGAGATTCACCGTGTTCTTGGCCACTAAGTCAGAGAAAGAGGGGCAGGGTTACGTTGGTGGCACAATAAGCATGGAGAGATGTGTGCATTATGCTGGTCTGGCTGGTCTATCGGTGGTGCATCATAGAGAGGAGAGAGAGAGACAGTAAGAGATTGTTCGCGTGCTGATACGGTGGCCCTATATACCCACGTGTAGAGAGAAACACACTTATGGTTGGCGGCATCACACGAGTCAGACGAGAGGGAGAGAGAGAGAGAGATAGAGAGAGAGAGAGAGAGAGAGAGAGAGACAAAGAGAGAGAGAGAGTTGTCGAACGATACTGCGTAGGATATTTCGGAGCCATACACACGTGGCTAGAGAGACGGACTGGTCTAGCTTGCTGTTTGTAGGCTCTGGAGAGAGAGAGAGAGAGGAAAGAAAAGCTCGTTGGTTATGTCGATAAAAATACAAGGGAGAGAGAGAGAGGACATGATTCATTGCATATTGAGCATTAAGTCACAAAAGGTCGATTATGCATATTCAATTTTGTGAACAGATGCATAATTTTCTTTTGAAACCTTAAGATATATGAGCAATGTACTTGAGTTAATGATTAAAGAAGAGTTCATTGTGTCTCAGATCCAATTGGAGCTTGGAAACATTTTAAGCTGCTAATGATTGACTACCTAAAACATTGTACTTTATAGAGTGATACAGACCATGAGTTTTTCTTAGATGTGGAATCTAAATTCATGTATTTACATTGATGTATGCAAATTTTGTACTTATAAAACCATGCATGATGAAGGAGGTAGATTTTTGGTGCTTGAAAATCTCTTAGAAACAATATAACGGAGTAGAAAATAACTAGAACTTTTTCATCCTTAAGTTGTGATGATATTCCTTTCACAAATGGGAAAAACAATGATATGGTAATTTCTTGTTAAAGAAGGGGTGATAACAGAGAAAGGGAAGTAAGAATGTACTAATGATAGAATATTATTTTCATTCATAGCTATGTCTAAGTCAATTTCAAATATACTAAGATGTTTTTTTTCCACCCCCATGGACACTTGTGTGGATCTTCTCTAAAGAGATTATATGAAGTGGTTGCCGGATTTCTGAAGAAAAAGAGAAGAAAAGCTATTGCCGAGAAGACTTGAAGAGAAGCCTTGAAGTCAAGACCGAAGACATAAAGTAAAGGAAGGATCCATCTGCAAAGACGAGAAGATGAAGATCGTGGGCGTCCTCTCACACTGTAGCAGGAAGTCTGTTGGAGACTTTTTAATCTCCAAATGCTTGATCTATACTGATCTAAGATCACATCTATATCAGTTGTAGACCAATTTGTACACAAATATTACTTTGATTTACCAAATCAACCATGAACAATTCTCTGAGTGAGAATTTTTCTTCTTCAAGAAGTCTCCTTCAAAGATTCACTTCCTTACCTGCACATATCTTGAGATTTCTTCAATCCAATAGTATACATACCTTTAAGCTACTTTTGCGCAATCATATTGACCATTGATCCTTCAAAAGAATCATTGAAACTTTGATTTTATCCTTAAGATCAAAGATATGTCAAAAACTATCTTCTAGGAATGGCGACTTTAACATGGTCAACTTCTTAAGTTGATTTCTCACAGCACAAATCTCGTTTTGCTAAATGCTTTTAGCCATAGCTTCCTTACCTTCTAACTTAGATTTTGAATGCTCACTCATTAAAAACTTTACACTGTGCACTGAGATCTAACCAAAACATTGACACAAAAAAGTGCGCGACTCTAAGAAGTCTATGTGCAGATTCTACATACAAATGTTCCTATTGATCATTCTCACAGTAGGAAAGGAATTAGATCATCAAACTTTGAAAATAGCTTCATTAGCTTCTATATTAGATGTGTACAAAAGGATTTCTGATCCACATGATCACACTGAGAGAACTCAGAGAAAAACCCATAGCTAATTTGCTGAGTAAAACTTTCTACACATCTCTCTAAGACACTTGTCATCAAAATGACTCTCTCATACATATTTCTTTACATCATTGACTTATATACATATGGTTGTAGAGTTATCCCAACGTCTATTACATTACTCCTTATCATCCTAAGAATTATCTATACTCATATTACAAAAATTTCCAACTGTCATGTGCATATGTATACAAGCTATCATTCTGAAATCTTCTTCACTTTCTCAAGTGATTTCTTTCACTTCGATCTGACCATAAACTTTCTTTAAGCTCTTTGTAATCACCAGTTTGTGATTGGTTTGTTCCAACAGCTCCCCCTCAATCACTAATTGTGATTATTCTATTCTTCTTCACTCCTCCCATCTCTTTGAATCTCTGTAGCTTAGGTCCATCCAAGCTTTTTGTCATCATATCTGCATCTTGTTCTTTTGTTGGAGTATACATCACTTCAATCTCTTTATCAAGTACCTTTTCTGTCAAGAAATGATAGTGAATCTCTATATGCTTAGTCACTACAACATATCAAGAGCATACCGATGTTGCCCATACGGACGGTCACACCTCGGCGTCGGTATGACCGTTGAAAATGCTTGAAAAACGATGGATGCAATACCGACGGTCATTTAATCGTTGGTATACAGGCATCGGTATGAGCGCCGGTATAGGCGTCGGTACTTTACTGTAAATTACCGACGCTTATACTAACACTCATACCGATGCTTATACGGAGGCAATATTTTAATCGGGCTCGAGAGCAAAAATTCGACATTTGCTTGCATTTTGAACCAAAGTCTGCTACTGTCGAGATTGTGCGTGCGAACTACATTCTGTGCCTATTGTGTACACACATCTCTCTCTTTCTCACTCTTTCTCTCTCTTTCTCTCTCTCTCTCTTTCTCTACATCTCTATTTCTTTAGATCTGAAATTTTTGTAAGAGTTGCACATACAGTAGCACCCTTTCTCTTTCTTTGTGTTTTCCCTCTTCTAATTTCTCTTCTCTTTTGTTTTGCAGGAGCTTTTTGGCATCAAATGTTTGGAATTCGACAAAGGACAACATTAAGTGGACCTTGAGGACAATGATCCAAACAATTACATCAATGTAAGTGATTGTTTTGTTTTCGATTGATATAGAGTGAGAGAGAGATCGAGAGAAACATAGAGAGAGAGAGAAAGAGAGAGAGATGAAAGAGAAAGATAGAGAGAGAGTAAAAGAGAGAGAGATGAAATAGAAAGAGAATGAGATAGAGAGACAGATGCATACATACATACACACACATATGCATACACATACTCACATACATATTACATGCACACATGCATATTAAATACACACTCACATACATATTACCACACATGCATATACATACACATACATATTACATACTCACATGCATACACACATATACATACATACATGCATATTACATACAAACATGCATATTACATACACACATGCATATTAGATACACACATGCATATACATACACACACATATTTATTCTCATACTCACATACATACATACATACATGTATACACACATATACATACACACATGTACACACACACATGTATACATACACACATGCATATGCATACATACATACACACATATTTGCATGTACACACACACATACATACGTAAAAACATGCATATTACATACACACTCACAAATGTATACATACACATATGTGCATACACACATGCATATGCATACATACATACACACACATATGCATGTACACACACACATACATACACACATGCATATTACATGCACACACACATATATATACACACTTAGATATGTATACACACACATGAATACATGCACATACACATACACACACATCACATATACATACACACATATACATGTTTTAGGGTTAGGGTTTTAGGATTAGGGTTTATTAATTTCTCTTTTCTTTTGTTTTGCAGGAGATTTTCGGCATCAGTTCTTTGGAATTCGACGAAGGAAAACATTAAGTGGACTTTGACGACAACGCTCCAAACAATTACATGGATGTAAGTGATTGTTTTTTTTTCAATTGATATAGAGTGAGAGAGAGAGATGAAAGAAAGAGAGAGATACATACACACATATTTGATTCTACACACACATACATACATACACACATGCATACTACATACACACACACATATAAATACACACTCACATATGTATACACGCACATATGTGCATACACACATGCATATGCATACATAGATACACACACATATGCATGTATACACACATACATACATACACACATGCATATTGCATACACATGCACATATATATACACATTCACATATGTATACACACACATGCATACATGAACATACACATACACACACACCACATATACATACACAGATGCACACATATACATGTTTTAGGGTTAGGGTTCTCTTTCTCTCTCTCTCTCTCTCCCTACACACACATCTCTCTCTCTCACTGTCTCTCTTTTCTATGTCTTCTATTTTTTAATTTCTTTTTTCTTTTGTTTTGCAGGAGCTTTTTGGCATCAATTCTTTGGAATTTGACAAGAGACGACATCGATTGGGCTTTGAAGAGAGCGATAAAAAGAATTACATCGATGTAAGTGATTGTTTTGTTCTTTTTTATAAATAGAGAGAGAGAGAGATGAAAGAGAGAGAATATAAGAGAGAGAGAGATGAAAGAGAGAGAGAATGAGAGAGAGAGAGGAGAAAGAGATAGAGAGAGAAAGAGATGAAAGAGAGAGAGAATGAGAGAGAGAGAGGGAGAGGAAGAGAGAGAGAGAGAGAGAGAGAGAGAGAGAGAGAGAGATGAAAGAGAGAGAGAGATGAAAGAGAGAGAGAGAGAGAGAGAGAGAGAGAGAGAGAGAGAGAGAGAGAGAGAGATGAAAGAGAGAGAGAGAATGAGAGAGAGAGGGAGAGAGAGAGAGAGAGAGAGAGAGAGATGAAAGAGAGAGAGAGAGAGAGAGAGAGAGAGAGAGAGAGAGAGAGAGAGAGAGAGAGAGAGAGAGAGAGATGAAAGAGAGAGAGAATGAGAGAGAGAGAGGGAGAAAGAGATAGAGAGAGAGAGAGGGAGATGAAAGAGAGAGAGAATGAGAGAGAGGGAGAGAGAGAGAGAGAGAGAGAGAGAGAGAGAGAGATGAAAGAGAGAGAAGAGAGAGAGAGAGAGAGAGAGAGAGAGAGAGAGAGAGAGAGAGAGAGAGAGAGAGAGAGAGAGAGAGAGAGAGAGAGAGAGAGAGAGAGATGAAAGAGAGAGAGAATGAGAGAGAGAGGGAGAGAGAGAGGGAGAGAGAGAGAGAGAGAGAGAGAGAGAGAGAGAGAGAGAGAGAGAGAGAGAGAGAGAGAGAGAGAGAGAGAGAGAGAGAGAGAGAGAGAGATGAAAGAGAGAGAGAGAGAGAGAGAGAGAGAGATGAAAGAGAGAGAGAGAGAGAGAGAGAGAGAGAGAGAGAGAGAGAGAGAGAGAGGGAGAGAGAGATGAAAGAGAGAGATAATAATGAGAGAGAGAGAGAGAGGGGGAGAGAGAGATCAAAGAGAGAGAGATCAAAGAGAGAAAGAGAGAGATAAAGAGAGAGATATAGATAGATAGAAAGAGAGAGACATAGAGATACATACACACACATGCATACATATTTCATACACATATGCATATGCATATGTATATGCATACATACACATACACATATACATGTTTTCGGGTTAGGGTTTTAGAATTAGGGTTTTTGATGCTTACACATATACACACATAATACATACACACATGCACACATATACACATGCATACATACATACACATACACACACATCAAATACACATACACACATATGCATGTTTTAGGGTTAGGGTTTTAGGATTAGGGTTTTGTGCTTTTACATATATACACACATGCCTACACACATATACACATATAAACACATAATACATATATATACACTTACACACATACATACACATATGCACACACACACAAAGACACACACACACACACACATACATACATACATACATACATACACACACACATAGATATATACACACATGCATACATACATACACACATGTGGCATATACATACACACATATTCATGTTTAAGGGTTAGGGTTTTAAGATTAGGGTTTTTGGCTTTTACTTATATACACACATGCATACACATATACATGTTTTAGGTCTAGGTCTTCAAGATTAGGGTTTTAGGGTTTTTACATAGATACACATATGCATACACACACATACATATACATAAAATACACATACATATACACACATATACACACACATACATATACACATACACACATATATATACACAAAAATACACACATACACATGTTTTAGGTCTAGGTCATTAGGATTAGGGTTCTAGGGTTTTTAAAAATTTATACAAATATTTACACATATACAAATATACACACATACTACATATACACATACACATGTATATACATAGGTATACACACATATACATGTGTTCTAATTGTTGTTTATAAATATCATGTCAATGTGTCTCATTTCTTTGTACATGGTTCATGATTGATTTCTCCCATGTCTTTTGTATTTGACAGTATGTTTTGCTTTAACAAATCATGTTTCTGTTGCCTATCATACATGTCACATGTTCTCCAATTTTTTTTGGGCAGAGTGTATTATCTTTTGCTACACAACAGCATGGGAATGTTGCTGTAGCAAGACACAACATACTCTGCCAAATAAAATTTTGCAGATATGGTCATCGGTATAAGCGACGGTATAAGCGTGGGTATCCCCAGGCAGATAACGATGCTTATACCGACTATTCTGCCCAGGGGCATACCGTCGCTTATACCGTCGCGTATACCGACGCATATACCGACGCATATACCGACGCATATACCGACGCTTATATCGACGCTTATATCGACGCTTATGCCGATCCTTATACTGACGCTCATACCGAGGCTTATACCGATGCTTTGGTTCTGACGCCTACACCGACCCTTACAGCGGCGTCGGGGAAAATTGTGCCCATTCATTTTCCTCGCTAGAAGCCTCGGTATACCCCCGATATGTTGTAGTGAGTCCTGGCATGAAAAATAAGGTTAGTTGCCAAATACAAAGAACTCATATTGTCTCCAAAAATAATTGGAGTACTCTGATCAGTTCCAAAACTCTTCAACAAGGTTTTTAACCATATCACTTCTTTTGCAGCTTCTACCATTCCTTTATACTTAGCTTCCGTGAATGACAATGCAACTATATGTTGCTTCTTTGAACACCAATAAACTAATTTATCTCCAATATAATAGAGAAACCCATGAGTAGACCTTCTATCATCTGAATCACTTGCCCAATCTGCATCACTAAACACTTTGATTCTTGTGTCAGAAGTAAATCCATAATACAGACCTTCACTTAGGGTTCCTTTGATATATCTAAGTACCCTTTGAGCAGCAATCCAATGAGTCTTCATCGGACAATGCATGAATTGTGATAACACACCTACTGCATATGATAGATCTAGCCTTGTCAAGGTAGCATAAATTAAACTACCTACCAACCTCTGATATTTCTTCATGTCATTAAATTCTTCACCTCCATACCTGCTCAATTTATGATTTACCTCCAATGGTGTGCTTGAAGGCTTGCAATCCTCCATGTTAAATTTGACCAGAAGATTCTTCAAATACCTCTCTTTGTGTAACATATACTCCATGTTGAGTATACACAATCTGCATTCGTAAGAAATAAGATAAGTTTCCCAAATCACTTATCTTAAACTCCTTCTCTATTTGTTTCTTAAGTTCATTGATTCCTTGAGCATCTGTACCTATAATAATAATATCATAAACATAAATACACATGTATATGTATCCATTTTCACTTGCCTTCACTAGCAAGCTACTATCTGCATTTGATGCTTGAAATCTACAATCATTCAAGAACTTGACAAGCCTGTAATTCCATGCTCTTGGGGCCTGCTTCAACCCATATAATGCTCTCTTGAGCTTACACACATAATCTGATCTAATTGAATCCATGAAACATTCTGGTTGCTCCATGTATACTTCATCTGCAATGTATCCATTCAAAAATGCATTCTTCACATCTAATTGTGATAACTTCCATCCTTTACAAGCTGCAATAGCAATCAATGATCTAATTGTAGACATGTTAGCAACAGGACTAAAGGTTTCATCATAATCTACCCCATAACTTTGGGCATAACCTTTGACCACAAGTCTAGCCTTGTATCTAGACACCTTTCCATCTGCAAATCTTTTTGTTTTATACACCCACTTACATCCAATGACTTTCTGATTCTTTGCTCTTGGCACCAATTCCCAAGTTTCATTTTCAAGTAGAGCATCATACTCTTCTTGCATTGCCTTCTCCCAATTCTGTTTACCTTTAGCTTCTTTATATGTGATTGGATCGTCTTCTGTCTTCAGAATGTAAGCATAATCTTTTGTTGTTAGAAAAGATGTATCATAACTATACCTTATAGGTTCTTTCCTTTCCCTTGAGGATCTTCTGACCTCTGCACTTCTTGAAGTCTTAGCCACAATTGATTCTGGATCAAATCTTGGCCCATCTTCTACATTATCCTGCAATTTACTTTTATAGTCAACATCATCAATATCTTCTTCATACACATTTACTTTTGCCTTCCCTTTCCTTTGTATTTCTTTGTCATCTGCATAATCATTTGTTGACCCTGTATACCATGTGCTTTGCTCATCAAATGTAACATCTTTGGTAACAAGAAATTGCTTTGTGGATGGACTCCACAACGTGTAACCCATATGTCTATCATCATATCCAATAAACACATACCTCTCTGCTTTGGGTTCTAGCTTATGTCTCAATTGTGAAGGAACATAAGCATATGATAAACAACCAAATATCTTACAGTGATCAAGAGTAGGTTTCTTACCCCACCATGCTTCATAAGGAGTTCTTCCATCCAAAGCTTTACAAGGTAACCTATTCACAAGGTATGTTGCAGTGTTGATAGCTTCTGCCCATAAATAATTAGGACAATTCTTTTCCTTCATCATTGCTCTTGCAAATTCTGTTGAGGAGAATACCTGCAAGTTACTTCTCTTTTTATATGTGCATTCCACAACTAATCATCAAACTCTTTAGAGAAATACTCTCCCCCTCCATCTGATCTCAACCTCGTAAGCTTTTGTCTTGTAATCCTTTCTGCATAAGCATGATAATGTTTGAATGTCTTGAAGACTTCTGATATATCCTTGATTACATATAAAGTAATTCATCTGGTCGCATCATCAACAAACAACACATAATATCTAGATCCATTTATGCTATAGTCTCTTGAGGGACCCCACACATCTGTATGAACCAATTCAAGCATATTTGAATACTTGTATCCTGATTTGTTGTAAGAGCTTTTGTGTGCTTTACCTAATTGACAAGCTTTACACTTGTACACCATGTGTTGCCCTTCAATTTTTGGTAAACCAAGCACCACCTGATTCTTTGACATTTCCTTTATAGCTCTCTCATTGAAAGGACCTAGCCTTTTATGCCATAGGTCTAACTCAGACATCTTTTGACTTGCATAAGTAAATAAAGCATGTCCCACATTACCTTGGACTTTGAGAGTAAACAACCTTCCTTCCTTTTTACCTGCAATTATGTTTCTATATCCCTGATTTGGATCTTGCACATAGACACCATCATTTGTAAATCTGACTTCATATCCCTTCTCCACAATTTGCCCTACACTTATCAAATTTTTAGGAATAGTAGGAACATAAAGTACCTTGCTCAAGAGTGTACTTCCACTCTTTGTCTTCACTGATCCAATGCTCTCCACTTTATGTTTGGTATTGTCACCTATTTGAACTCTATGTCCATTCACCTTTGCTTCCATATCAGTCATCAAGGATATATTGCCACTCAGATGATTGCTACATCCTGAGTCAATATAAAACACCCTCTCATCTTCTCCTACTCATTCATGAGTTGCATTCAAGATAAGAATCATATCATCCTTCTGATCTAATGCATAGTTATAATAATTGTTGTTGTAGGACTGAGATTGAAAGCTTCCTCCACCTACTCTAGCATATGATGTCCTATCACCTCTTCCTCTGAAGTTTCCTCTTTAATTTCTGCCTCCTCTACCTCTTTGATTAGAATTCTGATTATTATTTCCTCCATTTTGATTGTTATACAAACAATCATTTGCCAAATTATTGGTTCTACCACAAATCCAACAAGCTTTAGTATTATCTTTGTTCTTACCTCCTCTTCCTTTACCTCTGAAATTCATTTTTCCTTTTGTAAAGTTAGCTTGACTTGAAGATCCTTCATCATCAGTCGACTGTTTCCCTTTGCCATTCTTTTTCTTATCCTTGGAGTACATGGCTTGACTTGTACTTCTATCATTGTCTCCTTTAATGCTCAAAAGTTAGCATGTGTCCTAGCAATTGATTAAGATCAGGAGTAAAATGATCAAGTTCAATTCTATGGAGAATATGAAAGGCTTCCACTTCTCATCTACTCTCAGACCTGTAAGTATTTGCCTTATCAACTTATCCTCTTCAATGTCTTCATCTAGTGCTCCCAAGCTATCTGCAATATCCTTCATCCTTGCCACATAATCAAAAATCGATTGTGAGCTCTTCTTCTTGAAAGTTGTAAACTCTGCCCATAGTGAGGATTTCCTTGACTTGGTTGTGTTTTGGAAATGCTCTTCGAAAGCATTCCACACATCTGCTGCACTTTCTAATCCTCTGATGTGAGGTAAAAGATAATCATTTACAGCCATGTAAATGATGCTCCTAGCTTGAGCATCCTTTCTCATCCAAGTCTTCAAATCTCCAAGCTCTTCCCTAGTTGGAATACTAGGATCTGTAAACTCAGGCTTTTCTTCTTCTCGTGTAATGAATGCCATCAAGTCTTTGCTCATGAGGTGTGCCTCCATCCTCATGGAGCAAGCTGGATAGTTCTCCCTATCTAGCTTATCAATTTGCAAGCTTTCTCCCATCCTTTGATCTTCTGTGTCTGCAATTACTATGGTTTATGATAATAGAGTGTACCTTTGATATGAAGCTTTGATCCTTCTTGATCTTTCGAGCTCGTGCTTTGTACTTCTGCAGGTTGTCTTCAAGAATTTATCCTTATCCACCTTTGATTAGAAGGAACTTCAATATCTGTAGCAATCGAGACTTTGAAAGCCTTTAGTTCACTTGTATTGCACCTTCAACTCTGATACCACTGTTGGAGACTTTTTAATCTCCAAATGCTTGATTTTTACTGATCTAAGATCACATCTATATCAGTTGTAGACCAATCTTTACACAAATATTACTTTGATTTTCCAAATGAACCATGAACAATTCTCTGAGTGAGAATATTTCTTCTTCAAGAAGTCTGCTTCAAGGACTGACTTCCTTACCTACACATATCTTGAGACTTCTTCAATCTAATAGTATACATACCTTTAAGCTACTTTTGTGCAATCATATTGACCATTGATCCTTCAAAAGAATCATTAAAACTTTCATTTTATCCTTAAGATCAAAGATATGTCAAAAATTGTCTTCCAGGAATGGCGACACTTGTCATCAAAATGACTCTCTCATTCGTATTTCTTTACATCATTGACTTATATACATATGGTTGTAGAGTTATCCTGCGTCTATTACATTACTCCTTATCATCCTAAGAATTATCTATACTCAGATTACAAAAATTTTCAACTGTAATGTACATATGTATACAAGCTATCATTATGAAATCATTATACACATTCACACATGTGCTATCAAAAACACTTTCATATGCACATAACTTATGCCAACACACATTTTTATGCAACTACACATGTATGCTAACACTAGGCCACATGTTGTCATACATACATGCATCTTTGCACCTTCATACTATGCATTAACTCTATCATGTTTCATGTATTTAATCTTAATGCACATACATATTAACCATGCACACACTAATGCACACTCATGCTAATGCATATTAGCCATGCATACACTTCCATGCATATGCATATACACTAACACACATGCACATACTAATATTTATGCGGAGAAATTTCACTCCAATACACACTAATACACGTAGTGGAAGTTAGAGAACCTCTTCTAGAATCTTCCCTGCAAGACAAATGCTTACTAAAACCTGATTTAGTCACAACTAACAAATCCAATGACTCTGAAAATTGATCCACACACAGTAGACTATCGTAGCTTTCTAACAAGCTATAGAACACTCCTTTTGGAGTTCATTTGACCAGGCAACAAACTGTTCAAAGATAGGCTACCTATCATCTCAGGTTTAGCAAAAAACTGAGGTTCACAAGAAATGTTTCCAGTAACTACTAGAGATATTTGCGATACAAAGAGTATGAGAGATAACCTTTCCAACAAGATATCATATGCATTAAATGGATAAGTACATAGAGAGATATCACCCTCACAAGGTGGCTGTGTACAAACAATGTATGCGGCTGAAATACCTTTGTGCCTTCTAGCATCCAAATGAGGTATCTTCTGATATCCATTGGTGTGAGAATGACTAGCATATGATTTTGCACCATCTCCTTGTCATCTCCACAAAGTTTCACGTTCAAATGAGCTTTTTATATACAGCTATAGGCATGGGACGTTTCACCTACCCTTGCATCTTCTCTCACCTCTTGGCCTTTCCTTTCGTGTCCTTTGTCCTTCCATTGCCTTGGGTGGCTTTTGGTGCTCCATATCAATCTATATGGATAAGGTCACGACTTTTTCTAGTATTCCATCTCTCTACATATATTTTGGCTTTTATGTAAGACATAAATACATTTTCCCTTTTTAATTCAACACTCTACTCTAAGGTTATGAGTGTCCCCTTTATATTTTTAGGGTCTAGTTTCATTTAGGGCTTACAACAAATACATAAATGATGAAGAGGTAATTAATGAGAGGTGAGTATGTGCCAAGCCTCACAATTGGAGATTGCACATGTTCCATAATTTTCAACAATGTACTCATATATACTAACATCTAATTACATCTTAGAAGTATCTAACTAATTATACCTTTCCAATTTCTAATTAAACAAGACCATAAGTAATTAAACCTTATTATATCTAATTAAATAAATACATTAATACATACCTAATTAGATTAACTAATTTTATCTATATAACTAACCTAACATAACATTATCTTTCTCATTTTCTCTCTCTCTCCTAATTTTCTTTCTCTCTCTCTAACTCTCTTTCTCTCTTCCTAATTGCATTTCTCTCTCTCCATCTCTCTTTCTTTCTTTCTAACGCCTACAGCGCAAGTCTATCTCTGCCACGTCTCTCCGTGAGTATCTGCCATCGGCCATCAGGCTAACGCAATCACGTGCAACTGTTGTCAGAAGTTGAGGAGGTGGAGCCTCCTCTCTCCTCACTATTCCATGTCTGCACATGCCAACAACAGAGCAGATGTAGCCGATAGCCAAAACACAACTCCCTCTCTCTGTGTGCACATTGCTCGAATTCCTTCTCTCTATGCCTTCTCAGCAACGGCCGTCAGAGCACTCATCTCTCTACTTCTCTCTATGCACACAAAAGCACATAGTAGCAACTGGGAGGGATGGAAAAAAACTCTCTCTCTAAATCTAAAACTAGCCACACTACTCTTTCTGAAATGCGCACACTGTGCATCTTGTAATCCACTGGAAAGAGAGAAGCTTTTGATTCTCTTTCTCCCTCTATATACCTCTCTCTGCCAGATCGTCATTAGCAACCGCCAAGAAGGAGGGAAAAAAGTTCTTCGTTTTTTCACTATGCCTGCGTTGCCAGAAGGGGTTATTACTTTATCTCCTTCCTTAATAGGTTGTCCCTCTAGGAGAAGCAACATTTTATCTATTTATCTCTGTGCCTAGCTAACAGGAGTAACACTATCAATGATCTCTCTCTCTTTCTCTATAGAGGAGAGGAGGAAAATCATAACTCTCACTATTTAAAGAAGAAGGTAAAGAGAAGGAGAAATTACGTGCAAAGAAACATTAGGAGAGAACATAGCTCAACATACATATATATACACATAGAGTCTTCTCTATACCACTCTTTTTGTTTTAATTTTTAATCTACAACCTCACTTTAGCTCATTAACACTTACCACACTTTTAATTGGCTTTATTCACACAACTCACTTACTCCATTCTTTTATCAATTTTCATATATATCTTTCATTTAAAGTTTCTGTTTAAACTACTTTAAGTGCATCATTTACTATTACCATTCTTTTATCTAGCATACTCACACACCACTCATTATTTATCCATATTAATCATCATTTTAATTTAATTAGCCTAATTTTTCATAATTAAATTATTCATTTAATTTAAGCTTACTTTAAGGTTTTAATTAAATAAATACCTTAGTATTTATATTCACACATACTATTAATTTAACTATTTAAACCTTAATTTAATTTATAATAAATAAATATCTAATTTATAGATTAAGTTAATTAAATGACAAATGTTTTAACCCTTAAAACATACTAAAACCCTTGGAAACCCCTTAGAACCTATTGAAAACCTAGTTTAACCCTAGTTTCTCCATCAATTTGATCCTGTAAACACTTACAGAGAGATAAGCTCCAAGCTAAAAATTTAATCAATAGTGTAATAGAGGGATTAGAGTTAACCAATAAACATGCTTTAATTTTCCTAGACATCAATTGGAAGGTGGAAAAGTTTTCGACAGCATGCAGACGCCACTCGCCGGATGTGGGAACGGTGCACAGAGGAGCCTGATCCAACCCCACACCAGCTCTTCCCATCACCTGACTCCTTCCCGATAATGTCTTCCTAGATATTACACATGCTAAATTCTCAATTTAATTAAGGTTCATGGATTAGGAATTTTGATGGTTTTAGTGCAAGCTTGAAACTAACATTTCTATCGTTAAATCTGCTTAGGTCCATCAACGTTATTCCAAGGAAGGATATCTCATGTTTACATAGATTTTAGCATTCTTATTTTTCTTTTGGAATAAGTAGTAATATAATAGTCATGCCTAGTTTTCCATGCATGATGCTGAGAATGTCATTGATTTTCAAGATGATTTTCTTGGATTGCCTAAAGACTTTGAGGATATGATGTAGTTAAGCTTTCAGACCATTTGTATGACATGCGATGTTCATCAAGTGAATAAATGTATTTTCTTTTATCTGCGTTTGCATCCATATTTGAATAACTAAGTCGCGTTATTTCTTTCCTATTGCTTTGAATTTATCTCGCATGCACCTATTGTAAGGTGCCCATCGAATTGTTGTAGAGAATTAGTCAGTGAAACCTTCCACTTAGCTATATGAATTTCATAAGTTGGTATAAAGAGTTAAGCCATATTATATGTACACTCTTAGGAAAGGTGAAATGGTGTAGCAGATCATCCTAACTTCTTGTTACACGCTACAACTTCATCAAAATAAGTTTTGTCCTAAATAAGCAAGGAACTAGCAATGAGAATTAACCTTCACTAAGATTTAATGTATCAAAGCTTTTACTATCTTGCTTTCATGGTGCCCTATATGCTAGTTTAATGGGATTGAAGCTCTGATTCTTTATCCTGCCCTCCTTTTGTTTCAAACCCATGACATATGAGTGTATCTAGGCCACTCATGTCTAGTTCTTCTCATCCTCCTTTCCACAAACTACCGGACAACGCTAAAGTCCCCTTGTAGATAGTTCATTTGGTTTCAGTCATTTCGCTTTCTATAGTCTCATAAACTATGTCTAGTTGCTCACCATTTCTAGATGGGCTGATTGCAAAAGTCATATCTCTCAATGTATGTATCCATTTTTATATTTTAAATATTGTTTGGAAATTTTATTATGTGTACTTCCTTTCTCTACAACAGTTTTGTCAAGATCATCATGCTCTATGAGTAATTAAGTTTTTAGTTAAGACCAATTTTCAGCCTAACTAAGTAGACAAGCAGCCTATTTTGAGGCAAAGAATTGCCAAGGCAAAACTACTCCAAATTGAGTGTTTGATAGCCCATTTGAAAGATATTAGTGTCTAGTTTGATCGAAAAAAGCCTCAAGTTCATTGTGTTCTTCAATGGATGCTAGTTTCAGTCTATGGTTCAGCTTTGGGTAAACCTTTTGATCTTAAGAAGGTCTTCTACACTTTCTACTGTGCAGAGGAGAGGAATTCTCCAACACCCTAGCATGAGATGGGTGTTGAGATATCAAGCTCAACATGTGATGATTTAGGATGATACATACCAGTTTTTTGTTTCTCTGACATCTATAGTGGTCATGCCCGTATATGTCAGGGATACTTCATTGAGCTTTATTAGATTTATCTACCTAGAGTGATGGCACATTTGTTTCTTGCCAACTCACTCATTGGCGGACATTAGGATTTTCTTTATGTACTGATCTTTATATATTGCACTTGTTGTATTCTTGTTTTTAGGTCATTCTTGTACATTCCTTTTATGTAATAGAAGAAGAAGAAGATCATTCTTCCTTGCCTCAATCTGTGTGTGTGCTTCTGCTTGAGAGTGAGTGTGTGTGTGTGAGCTCTCTTCCTTATCTCCTTCCTCGTGACATGGTATCAGAGCCAGCGTGGCTATAGAGAGCTCGTGGAGAAGGTGATGGTGAAGACTGCACAGCAAGGTGTGGAGAAAACGCGATTTCACAAACGGCCTCATTTTGCTACAAAAATCGGCATGAAGATAGAAGAACCTCAAAATATTTTCAGATCAAAGTTTTGGAGCCATCTCGACCTTCGTTTCGAGCCCGCAAGATGGGGTCCATAGAAAAACCAGGTCAGTTTCAGAAATTGTAACTTGCGTTGTGTTTGGCGACACTCATATATTCGAGATCCAGAATTTCAAGCAATGTTGTGTATTGTTGATACACAAAAACTTTGTTTCTCTGAGATCGAACTCTCACTTCAAAGTGCGACAATGTTCAAGTAGAAGTGCTGCTTGTTGTGTTTTGCAGTGTTGTGAATTGTTGCAGAAATGGCAAACGAAGATGGAATGAGTCAGCTTATGAGCGATAAGCTAGACAACAAGAATCTCCATGCTTGGAGATTTAGAATGACGAATTTCCTAATGGGAGAAGGCTACTGGAAGTACATCGAAGGAAAGAATGAAAATGCTGCACAGTTACGAGAAAGAAATCGGACTACAGACCACTTAAGAGCATATGAGGAATGGAATCAAGAAGCATAAAAGGTAATGTATTGGCTATCTGTTAGCATGCAGGATAGCATGATTGGACATATACAAGATGCCAAGACTCCAAAAGAGGCTTTGAAGAGTTTGGTCACCTTGTATGAGACTAATACAAAGGCACGGAAATTGCAACACAAGAACGAGTTGCATACATTGGAAAAGAAGAGCATGTCGGTAAGTGACTACACTCTAAAAATCAAAAGCATATGTGAGTCACTTGCATCTATTGGCGTGAATGTAGAAAGGTGGAAGTGTGCCTTTGTGGTTTAGGAGCTGCATATAAGCAGTTCAGAACTTCCATACAGACCAGGGAAAATCTTCTGAATTCTGCTGATCTGGTATCTATGCTGATTATTGAAGAAAAGAATCTTGGTGAGGATTCAAAATCCCAAGGAAAGCCCAGTTCTGAGCAAGTATTCTACTCTAGCAGAGGAGGAGGCAGAGGTAGAGATTTTGGAAGTGGAAGGGGAAACAGTAACCAAGACCAAGATCAACAACAGAATCATGCGAGGAAGAGGACAGTTTCGAGGCAGGGGGAGCCAAAGAGGTCGTAGAAATTTCCAAAGAAATGATTCACGTAATGATAGTAAAGGATGTTGGAATTTTGGTAAACCTGAATACTTTGAATGTGATTGCAGGTTGAAGAATCAAAATAACAGAAGGCAGCAAAATAGCTATGCATCCACAAGTGCAGATGATTCTGACAAGCTATTTATGGTTCAACATCACATGATGAATACGATGTTTGTTGGTGTTTCAAAATCGAATGATAGTGTCTGGTATGTTGATTTAGGTGCTTCCAATCACATGACCGGTCATGTAGAATGGTTTAGTAGTTTGTAGAAAATGCCAGTTCTTGGATATGTTGTAACAAGTGATGATACATCGCATCCTATTGACCATACAAGAAACATATTTTGATAATCTTAGCAACATACAGTTAGCACAAAACCCTGTTTTCCATGCTAGAACAAAGCATATCTAGGTACATTATCACTTCATCAAAGAGAAGGTATTAGCAGGTGATATTGATCTTCTTTATGTGAGAACAGATGACAAGGTTGTTGATATTTTCACCAAAGCACTTAGAGCTGAGAGGTTGAAGAAGTTTCGAGAGATGCTTGGATTACGGGATATGGCGCTGAGTTTGAGGGGGAGTGTTGAGATATCAAGCTCAACATGTGATGATCCAGGATGACACGTACCAATTTTTCGTTTCTCTGATATGCATAGTGGTCACGCCCGTATATGTCAGGGATACTTCATTGAGCTTTATTAGATTTATCTACTGTTAGCTCCGAAAATGGTTGATTTTTATGCACTAATGTGGTTCTATTTGGCAGGAAATTTGTTTGATTTCAGGTATTGAAGAATGAATTTGATAATTGATGAGAAGCATGTGGAGATATTGATTGCAGGGATGTGGAGAAAAGGGATTGAGCATGGACAAGCCTCCTAAGAGCATAAGAGATACTGACGTGCAAAGGAAATAAGAAGCGGCTTTGTTTCAAGGGGGAATGCTTTCTTATCAACCATCAATTACAATCGTTTGACCGATTTCCGGAAATTGATCTTCGACACATCGTTGGAAAAAATTCAGAGATATGGAGAAATGTGATCAGGGCCGCATGCCAAACTGCACTTAACAAATTTTGAGTGTGTGGGGATAGGGGCCTTATCAAAAAGGAGAGGAGCAAAGTCATCTCAGGCTCTCTCCCTCTTGTTTTTTTCGAACAGAAAAAGGGGATGCTCTCGATGATTGACAGGAGGCACAGAAAAGAGGAGGCAGTGAATTTAGCATGATTTGTTCATTCAAGGAGGTTTTCTATTTTTTGTTGGGGGAGTTCTCTTGATGTGGAGGTGAAGGAGAAGATGGGGGGAAGTTTCCTACGAAGGACATGCTGCTGGCGGGCTTTTGTTGGTTCTTTCCATCCGTTGTTTGGGTGTGGCCCACGATGGCTAAAAAGATAAAAGAGGATAAGAAGTGTGGGTACAAAAGAAGGCGAAGGAGGGCTCAAGGAATCCGTAGTTCAAGAGGGATGTACTGACAGCAAAACCGGGGGGAAGGCTTGCTGTACTTGGGAGTTCTTTTCTCATTTTTCGTAAAAGGAAATCATGGGGATTTTCAGAGGTGACACACACAGAGAGAGAAAAAGGGCACCAGAGGCCTGCCAAGAGGAAGGAGCTTCAGAAAGGGGGAGAATGAGCTGCTCAGTTTCAGTACGGGGAGGCTGGCAGACAGCGACAGATGGAAAGAGCGGCTGTGTTACACCCGGAGGAGAAAGGGGTATGTGCTGAAAGATCTTTTTTTCCTTTCTTCAACCCTTTTTTTTGGGGTTTCCTTCGGGGGAAGTAGGTGTGATGCCTAGGTTTTACTGTCTTTCTTGTTGCTCTCGGGGGATGTCACGCCTTGCTAGCGAAGCTTCTTCACTTTTGAGCAGGAAGGTGCGAGGTCTCTTGGGAAATTTTTATTAGTCATCAGTCATAGAAGCGGGAAGAGGAGGCAGAAACGAGATTCCTAGGAGAAGTAGGAAAGAGAGTCGGCCATTGTGGGGAGGTGACATCAAGAGTCATTACAGTTCAGAATCTTGAGCAAGAGTCACAGCGCTATTAGTACAAGTGAGGACCTATGTGGATATATTGGGATTTTTTCATATGCATAGAGGAGAGGTGAAGCAGTACAATCGAGCTAAGGGAGGCAAGAAAATATCTAATGGCATTGGAAGTATTCCTTGAATTTTGGGTATTGAAAAGTCACTAACGAGCAACCCTGAGGTACATATGTGAGCGTAAGCGATCGTTGATGAATTGCATGATAGGGATTATAGAGAAGCCAAGTTCAGGTGTTGGATATCAATTCAGTCAACGTATATACCTGACAGATGTACGGAGAAGTAACACCAGAGATTTATAGATTTTTAAGCAGAGAGAAGGCATCGATTCTGAATCTGGCATGCGTTTCTAGCAAGATTGATATGCAATATCGAATGTGTGAAGTTGTGAGCCTCAACATCGAAAGCTTATTCTGATGGCTATGGGTACAAGTGAGCCTGATAGAACATGTTATATGCATTGATTTCTGTTATATTCGCTAACAGGCCCCCCTTCGCACTGTTTTCAAGGGATATCTTCCCAAGAGCTATGGTCTCACGCAGGCTTTGTTTGGGGTTATATCTATTGCTGTTACCTTGTAATTTATTCATATTGGGCGTGGGAAGTTAATTGACAGAATCATCCAACTATGGGAATATCAATTCGTATCGCGAGATTGATTACGGTGATCGAAGTTTATTGAACATCGTCAAAGCTCAGAACCGACCGACAAGATGATCGACGATCAAGATCTGGGTTTCTTTGCAAACTTCTTGGGGATCCTCATATTTGTTATGGTAGTGGCCTACCATTATGTTGTGGTAGATCCGAAGTATGAATAATTCTTTGTATTGAGAAAATGCGAACATGTCAAGCAGTGTCACAAACTGTGACACTAGGAGGCTCTTAGAAGTATTGATTTTGTTGATTATGGAGAAGTTCATTCGTATAACAGGATACGTAGAGTGCCTTAACGAATAGTGCAAATGAAGACTGAGCTGTTTTTCTACCTGAGTTCACTAGGTAAACCGTGAATGATGAATGCACTGTTTGGTAAGCGCAACCCTATGGTATGTTTTTGTTTTGAAGAAACATTTTGGATATGTTGTGTCAATGGTTCTATGCTGGGTTGTATAAGTAGTGAGAGAGAAGTGATGTGAAAGAGTGGTGTACGTGTATGTGTGAATAAATTGTGTGAATATTTCATTTGTGAAATGTGTGAATGGAAAAAAAGAAAATGGGGGGGGGGGGGGGGGGGGAAGAATGAGTGCAAATGATTGATTGGTTGCTCGTCTTATTGTGAGTGCCCCAATGTGTTTGAACGCGGGTGATGAAGTATGCACGTATGTAAAGATGAGTGGTCATGAGAATGAGTGTGTCTGAAAGCGCTTTGAGTTTTGCGAACTTGAGGTGGTGATTCGTTGATACGGGAAGAGAGTGTGAGAACAATTGAATGATAAGTAGGAAAAGGGAAGGAGTGAAAGGAGGTTAGGAACTAGGGTGAGAAGGTAAGAGAAAGTGCACGAGTATGTGTAGGTGAGGAGGGGAAGGAAGTGCGACCGGAAGCATATGCGCTAGTGCATAGACATAGGAAGAATCCATTGTGAGACAATTGTGGGCTCTAGCTAATCCAATTGGACCGATTCCGAGGGATTTGACCAAAATAAAGCCTCGTATAATCACTTTTTCCCTTGGGCTCAAGACCCTTATCATTTTGGTGCGTTTTCCGGGAATAGCTTGGTACGTCTCTATAAGAGAGTGCCATAGGTTCGCCTAGCGCCACAGGTTGGCCGAGCTTGCGGACCCACGATCTAGTACATGAGCGAGGGGAGCTCATCGTCAGGAGCAACACAAACGCAACGAGAGGAACGCGCTCAGAGAAGAGCCCTTGAAAGAGAAAGGAGAAGGTGGGAACTGCCAGGTGAGTGGACCTCGATTGGTTCAAAGAAATCGACCAAAAACGTGTACTCCCGTAGGAGAGTCGCGAATCAAGTGCGAAAGTTTGAAGGAGGGATCCTGAAGCCACGTGTACTAAATTTCTAGGATCGAAGTGATATCGACATCACACCTCTGTTCGAAATGGCTCAGCGGATTTCGGTTCACTTGGGGGACTTCACCAAGTTTTCAGGTACTTGGGACGAAGATCCGAATAGTTTTATCCAGTTGTTTGAGGTTACTTGTGAGGCCAATGACGTAGTTGACCAGGATCAAAGGTTGAGAATTTTTCCGGCTATTCTCCGTGATGAGGCAGCCAATTGGTATGGGAATCTGACACCACAAGAGCGTGGAACTTATCAAATGCTCAAGGAAGCCTTCTTGGCAAAGTTTCGACGACAAGGCTTCCAAGATAGATTGGCCCAACAAATGGATTATTTGCGATAGGGAGTCAATGAGAGCATCGATAACTACATTCAGAGAATGGAAACGTTGGTAAGAAAGATGGGCGTGAATGCCCCGAACGATGAGACATTGAAAAGAAGATTCATTTCGGGATTGAGAGATCCTACGGCACAGCAGCATATCAGCCTGACAAGACCTGCGACCTTAATGGATGCTAAAGAACAAGCGAGGCTTTGGGAGGAAGTACAATTATGCCAACAAAGGAAGATGGAGCTCTTATACGAGCCAATGGGAGGCCCAGGAAACATACCAATGAAGGATCCGGGTCAAGGAAGTCCCGCATTGACGACTCCAGCTTTTGTAGCCGCCACTAGCACGCCAGGCGAGGTAAAGCCTGCGCTAACTGAAGAACGAATATTGGAGTTGGTCACGCAAGCTATAAAAGCTGCCACAATGACTCAGGAGACATACACAGTAAAACCAGAGGTCACGACAAACCCGAATCAAGTGTTTCGATCAAATACATGGTCTGGAAAGTGCCATGGTTACGGCCATTTGGCTTCAGAATGCCCTACAGTCTCGAGAGTATTCACAGATAGATCGCCACCTAGGATGCGTTGTACTTTTTGTGGAAGAACAAATCACACAGACGACCGATGTTATAACAAGAGAGCCTATGAAGAGAGGACCATGAAATCCGGAGATACAAGAGAAAGACCTTATACGGGATTGCCCGCTCAAAGTGTCCCACCTACATCTTGTTGGGAAAACAGACCGACTTATGGATATGGTGCTCAGGGTCAAGGAGGAGACTATCCAAGAGGAGCCGCACGTGATCAAAGAAGAGATGGTCCAATCCAGTGTTGGAGGTGCCATGGCTTTGGCCATACTCAATCTAGATGTCCAAATGAAAAGAAACCAATTGATTATACCCCACTATGTAGGTACTGTAGTGGGGAGGGCCACTTTGATGAAGATTGTCCAAAACGAAGAGCCGCCGCCGGCAAGGAAAAAGGACCAGTAGGGTCTTCAAATTATGTTGATACTCAGATGCATTCCACAACAAGAGCTCAAGAGCACGTCCCTACAATCGGAGTAGTGTTCAAGACACCGAACCCTCAAGAAGGCTCTAGCTCGTCAATGCACTTTGTGGATGCGTACGAGGCCAAGAAACCACACAAAGATCCAACTGTGGCAGTAGTCACAAGGACTCAAGAATATTCGAAGAAGAATCCAAGAGGCGAAGGTGAAGAAGGGAGTCACGAGAAGATAGCCGAACACGAAAAGGTAGAAAACCAAGTTGGAGGACTTGTTGAGCAGCAAGAGCTTGAGGATGGGGAAGAGATTGAGATTCTTCCACCCGTGACCAAGGAGTTTGTGCCAGGCATAGCACCATTCCCTGAAAGATTGAAAGCTCCTAAGATTAGAAAGGAAAGACAAGTTCGGAAGAAGTAGATATTGTAAAGTTGCTCGCTGACACGGAAGTCACACTGGACATTGGCACATTGCTGAAATGTTCACCTGTTTATAGGAAACAATTCTACAACGAATATATTAAGAAGCCGAGGAAAGCTCGAGATAAAAATAGACAAGATAAAGATGTCCAAGGAATCATTCAAAGTATTACGATGCAAATCGATTCGAATGCTCCAGCTGTGACGGTCGAAATTAAAGGGTATGCAGTCCCTGGTGCTCAGTTAGATAGTGGAGCCGCAGTCAACCTTATGACTGAGTTCATGATGAAAGCTTTGGGCCTCAACCACATGGAAGAAATGCCGATGTCTTTGAGAATGGCGGATCAAACACAAGTGAAGCCTGCGGGTCTTTTGAAGAATGTAAGCACAGTTGTGGGCGGTCTAGAGTTTAAAGTTGATTATCAGATAGTAAGACCAAGGACCTCAGAGGCTACCTTCTCGATCTTACTTGGACGGCCATGGCTGGTGCAAGCCGAATGTGTGCATGACTCGCGCACAGGTTTTATTTCAATAGGGCCAAAGTCTGATCGGATTCAAATACAAGTATCCCCACCCTCAAGCAACAAGAAGAAAACAATAATAGTCGATGAGATGGAAAAGAAAGAAAAGGAGAAAGCAAGGCAAGAGATTGCACGAGCTAGGTTTTCTTTGAACACAGACACCTACAAGAATCTGCTTCAAGACAGGTTCAACTTGCAGCTCTTTAAGAATCAAGACACGAAGATGGGAGAGTATCAGAATCCATTGCTCTATAACGACGATTCCGATCAGGAGTTGCTAGGATGGTTGACGCATACAAGAGAATTTGAGTGCTACATGTTGAGTATAGACGCAAGTAAAAACAAAGCTACTCAATCCCTGGAGAAGGGAACTTCAAGAGAAGAGTTGAAACTGGAGTTAGCTTCGGCAATGGAAGTGCAACAGTTGAGAGAAAGAGTTAGAATGCTAGAAGCAGAGATTCTAAAGAGAAGTCTAGAATCGGAAAAAGAAGCGAAGAGTAAGACTAAAGTGTCGAAAGCCATCGCAAAAGCTGAATTAAAGAAATTAGGTTCAATCGAAACAGAACAAAACAATGATTTACTAGCCAACCATGCACGCGTGATCGGAGAGCACATTCCAATCACAGTGTCATCAAGGAATAAGGAATATTCGCGAGAAGCTCAGTTGGAAAAATGGGAAGTTTTTCCAGAAAAGTTCTTGAGTGTAGGGTCAGAGCTACCAGATGGAGTACGAGATTGTATTAAGTTGACACTCAAAAATTTCAGCAAGGCCTTTGCATGGTCATACAGTGATCTGAGACGAATTGATCCCCGAATCTGCCAACATTATATAGACTTGGAAGAAGGCGCACGACCAATATGTCAACGACTTAGGCGGACAAATCCAGTCTACTCGGAATTGATCAAGCTGGAATTGACCAAATTATTTGAAGCACGATTCATATATCCCATCGCATCCAGCGAATGGGTATCACCAATTGTAGTTGTTCCGAAGAAAAATAAGAAAATCTGTATTTGCATAGATTATCGTAAGTTGAACGAGCGCACAAAGAAGGATCACTTCCCCTTGCCATTTACTGATCAAATCTTGGACAGAGTGGCGGGCCATAAATTGTACTCATTCTTGGATGGTTTCAGTGGGTACAACCAGATCCAAATCCATGAAGAGGATCAATCAAAAACTACTTTCACGACAGAATGGGGTACGTACGCATATCGTGTGATGCCATTTGGATTATGCAATGCACCGGCCACATTCCAGAGGGCAATGATAGCTGCATATCAAAACTATTTGCAGGATTGGATGGAGATATTTCTCGATGACTTTGCGATCAGAGGCGACGATGAAAACATGATGGAGAGGATCGAAGCGATTTTAAGAAGAAGCATTGAAAAAGGCATCGCATTAAATCCTGAAAAGTGTACATTTGGAGTGCAAAGAGGATTGCTTTTGGGACATGTTATTTCCGAAAAAGGGATTGCGGTTGACGAGGATAAGGTGGAAAAGATCGGACAACTTCCACCTCCTCAAAACTTGCGATAACTCAGAGGATTCTTGGGCCATGCGAATTATTATCGACGTTTTATATTAAATTTTGCATCAATAGCGGCACCACTGACGAATCTTTTGAGGAAAGACCAACAATACCAATGGACTGAAGAGTGTCAAGTTGCATTCGAATTGATCAAAAATAAATTGATAAATGCACCGATTCTGGTAGCACCCGACTGGACGAAAGAATTCCATGTGCATACCGACGCTTCTCATACTGCGGTTGGAGCAGTACTATGCCAAGCTGATGAAAAGAAGTTGGACCACCCTATTTATTACGCAAGTCGCAATTTGAATAGCACTGAGAGGAACTACACGACTACGGAGAAGGAATGCCTATCGATGATCTTTGTGGTGAACAAGTATGGGCATTACTTGATGGGAAAGCATTTCACTTTTTATGTGGATCATGAAGCCCTTAAGTATATCATTAATAAACCAGAGCTATCAGGGCGATTGATGAGGTGGATGCTACTTCTCCAAGAATTTCAGTTCACAGTGGTAACCAGACCAGGCAAAGCACATATATTGGCTGACCATTTATCTCGAATTGTTAATGAGGAGCCAATCTCTGGTGTGCTCGACGATGCTCCTGATGGACATCTATTCCAGGTTGAAGCTAAAGTACCTTGGTATGCCGACTTGGTGAATTTCTTGTGCACTACTAAATATCCGCCAGGAGTAAGCAAGAGAGAGAAGCAAAAACTGTTAGCATTGGCGAAGCACCATAGCATCATTGGTGGGCAACTCTATCGATATTTTGTTCATGAGAGTATTTATCGGAGGTGTCTCAAGGAAGAAGAAGCAAATCTAGTGTTGAGGGCTTTGCATGACGAACCTTGCGGTGGGCATTTTGCTGGTGAATTGACGGCAAGAAAGATTTTATTAGCTGGGTATTGGTGGCCAACGCTGTTCAAAGACTCGCACACATACTGTAAGAAATGCGACAAATGCCAACGAATGGGCAAACCCACATTAGCACATGCTACTCCTCTCACGCCGATGCTCGCTCTTAAGCCGTTTGAGAAGTGGGGAATTGATTTTGTGGGGCCTATTGATCCTCCCTCACGACAAAGATCTAATAGGTATATTTCGGTCTGTACTGACTATGTTACCAAGTGGGTAGAAGCCAAAGCTCTGAAGACTGACCCAGCTGTTGATGTAGCTAAATTTTTGTATGAACAAATTATCACTCGATTCGGATGCCCGTTGGAAATAGTAAGTGATAGAGGAACACATTTTGTCAACGAATTGATCGAAGAATTAATGGAATTATATAAGATCAAACATAGAAAAAGCACTCCATATTATCCGAGGGCAAATGGACAAGTGGAGGTCACCAACAAAATTCTTGAACAGATTCTGACAAAGAGAGTAGCTGTGCATAGGCGAGACTGGGATGAGAGACTTTTGGAAGCCTTGTGGCCATATCGAACATCCTACCGAGTGACGACCAAGAGCACTCCGTTCTCCCTAGTATACGGCGAGGAAGCCATCTTTCCCATCGAAAAAGAAGTTCCGACATTAAGAGTGGCTATCGAAGCTAGGTTGGGCGAGGAAGAGTCATTAAAGGAAAGGTACATACAACTGGTCAAGCTGGAAGAAAAGAGACTGATTGCACAACAAAGTTTGGAAGCTATTCAGAAGAGACGTAAGGAGAGGCATGACAAGAATCTCAGGACCTATGCGATTCAAGAAGGGGATTTGGTGCTAGTCTATGATAGTAAATATTATAAATTCCCGGGGAAGTTACAGACAAGATGGGCAGGACCGTTTAAGGTGGTGGAACTCAATTCCAATGGTTCCATGCAAATTCAAGATGTAGGAGAAGAATATGCTCCCGTGAAGGTTAACGCGCTTCGAGTTAAACCATATTTCAAGTGATATTAGGACGGGAGAAGCCAGACGAGATCCAAACGAAATGACGAAGTAGACTCCTTGTACATACATGTATAGTTATATATATATATATGTGCATATGTAAGCTATGATTTGTGTGTCATAAATATTCTTCCTTGTTAGCTCAAGAATTTTGGACTTCTAATTATTTTCCTTATGTTGCACAGAGACTATTAGGAGCTAAGTAACAAAATGGCAGATCAAATAACGCAACTCTACTTGTACGAGCTAAGGATATATTTCTCGGACCAAACATTCGCCCGCATGGACATAGATGTCGACGACTTTGAGATGGAATATGATGTAGAGGAAGCGCATTGGCTGGTATGCTTTATAAACCAGGGTTTGGGTGTTGCATTTTACATTGAGTGTTTTGAGGAATACCTGACTCGACATGTAGGATGGGCGGGAGATCGATATTACGATTTCGATCCTTCGATGGAAATGCCTAACGAGGAAAACGATATCACGTGGGCTTGGGCAGATGTGCTAACGCTAGGAAGTGATGACGGAGCTCCTGAAGTTGAGCCTGACTCGCCTTAGGGAAGTTGTCGGGATGCGAGTACGATGTGAGACTACATGAGACATTCCGGAGACTCACACTCTAGGACACCTAGGGATAGGTATACGAGGAACTAAGGCATAGTCGGTTGTAGTTACCTAGTGAAAAGTCAACTCGATGAATACATATGTAGTGTCTGTAATTGAGAGAATGGAGTGAAGAGGTGATTGATCTGTCAAAGGCTAGAGTGTATATGTTTGCATGCATGTGTGGGAAAAGTGGGAAAGTCCCTTTCTTCCTCTCCCTAATTCTCAGGACTTGGGTGAACTAATTAACTATGAAAAAAAAAACGAAGAAAAGAAAAAAAATATTTTGTTGTTGTGATCGTACCAATGCGCAATGGTGGGCTAGTAGGTGGGTGGATTTATCCTCGCCGGGTGGTTAGGACCACGAGCCACAGCTAGTTTCGCCATAGGCTTGGGATATATATGTTGGTGTCTTAGCTACGCGCCATAACGGGTTGGTAGGTAGGTGGAGCCATCGTGGCTGCGTAGTCACGACCACGAGCCGCATCCAGCTTCGTTATGGGCTAGCTGATAAATGTTATGTGTTATCATTATGTCTTTGTGTGTCGTGCGCTGCATTGCATTGGTAGATGTGTGGAATCAACCTGATCGGGTGGTCAGGTCCACGAATCGCATCCAGTGACAATGTAGGCCAACGTGTGATTAAGATAAAATTTTCATATGAAGTTATTCCCCACTCCTGAGGGGGAGAGAGAGAGAGGAGAGGGCGATGATCGCCTGGAAGGGAATGTTATTTTCTTGTGTGATTGGTATGTGTTGGCTTGCGACAGATCAGCTCACTTTGAATCAATATTCTTGAAGGCACGGAGACTCTATATGTACTTATGGATGAGGCTTTAGCGAGGTAATGCAACGGTCTTGCTTTATAACTTGTGTGCTCTATCTGAGGGTTTTTCTAGTATGTGGGACACTCTAGGTTTTTATGTAGGTCTTGACTTGTACTCTAGTCTCGACGGCTTTTGTAGGACGACGATGGGGATTCTTCCGAAGTGTCTCGTCATGGAATGATTGTACATAGCGAATAGTAGATGCAATAATGGGGTATGCATTTTGGGTATTTTTGCATCTCCGATTGGATTCATTTCAGTTGTTGTTGTTCATTTCGGTATTTCTGTTTCGGTTTTCCGTAATGGTAGTTGCATGTGTAAAACATGGGAAGGTATGCATGTGTTATTTTGATTCAGACCATTTTTCATAATGGAATGTATGAGCAAATTGATGCATGGCTGAAATGGAATTGCATATATGTGCATGTTCTTGGATCATTTTGGAAGTGACTCATTTCTATGTATTGATGAGTGATTTTTTTTTTGAGCACTAATAGCTTCGATGAGTACAGGTTCAGTGGAAGTCACGGCTCGATGAAAAGGTATGTGAACCAATTGAAAATTGACATGTTCATGGTTGTTTGGATTTTATTGCAGCAATAGTGGCTCGTCGAGGACGACTTCGCAAATAAGAAGAGGGAAGTATGTTAGCTCCGAAAATGGTTGATTTTTATGCACTAATGTGGTTCTATTTGGCAGGAAATTTGTTTGATTTCAGGTATTGAAGAATGAATTTGATAATTGATGAGAAGCATGTGGAGATATTGATTGTAGGGATGTGGAGAAAAGGGATTGAGCATGGACAAGCCTCCTAAGAGCATAAGAGATACTGACGTGCAAAGGAAATCAGAAGCAGCTTTGTTTCAAGGGGGAATGCTTTCTTATCAACCATCAATTACAATCGTTTGACCGATTTCCGGAAATTGATCTTCGACACATCGTTGGAAAAAAATCAGAGATATGGAGAAATGTGATCAGGGCCGCATGCCAAACTACACTTAACACATTTTGAGTGTGTGGGGATAGGGGCCTTATCAAAAAGGAGAGGAGCAAAGTCATCTCAGGCTCTCTCCCTCTTGTTTTTTTTGAACAGAAAAAGGGGGTGCTCTCGATGATTGACAGGAGGCACAGAAAAGAGGAGGCAGTGAATTTAGCATGAGTTGTTCATTCAAGGAGGTTTTCTATTTTTTGTTGGGGGAGTTCTCTTGATGTGGAGGTGAAGGAGAAGATGGGGGGAAGTTTCCTACGAAGGACATGCTGCTGGCGGGCTTTTGTTGGTTCTTTCCATCCGTTGTTTGGGTGTGGCCCACGATGGCTAAAAAGATAAAAGAGGATAAGAAGTGTGGGTACAAAAGAAGGCGAAGGAGGGCTCAAGGAATCCGCAGTTCAAGAGGGATGTACTGACAGCAAAACGGGGGGGAAGGCTTGCTGTACTTGGGAGTTCTTTTCTCATTTTTCGTAAAAGGAAATCAGAGGGGTTTTCAGAGGTGACACACACAGAGAGAGAAAAAGGGCACCAGAGGCCTGCCAAGAGGAAGGAGCTTCAGAAAGGGGGAGAATGAGCTGCTCAGTTTCAGTACGGGGAGGCTGGCAGACAACGACAGATGGAAAGAGCGGCTGTGTTACACCCGGAGGAGAAAGGGGTATGTGCTGAAAGATCTTTTTTTCCTTTTTTCAACCCTTTTTTTCGGGGTTTCCTTCGGGGGAAGTAGGTGCTGTGCCTAGGTTTTACTATCTTTCTTGTTGCTCTCGGGGGATGTCACGCCATGCTAGCGAAGCTTCTTCACTTTTGAGCAGGAAGGTGCGAGGTCTCTTGGGAAATTTTTATTAGTCGTCAGTCATGGAAGCGGGAAGAGGAGGCAGAAACGAGATTCCTAGGAGAAGTAGGAAAGAGAGTCGGCCATTGTGAGGAGGTGACATCAAGGGTCATTGCAGTTAAGAATCTTAAGCAAGAGTCGCAGCGCTATTAGTACAAGTGAGGACCTATGTGGATATATTGGGATTTTTTCATATGCATAGAGGAGAGGTGAAGCAGTAAAATCGAGGTGAGGGAGGCAAGAACATATCTAATGGCATTGGAAGTATTCCTTGAATTTCGGGTGTTGAAAAGTCACTAACGAGCAACCCAGAGGTACATATGTGAGCGTAAGCGATCGTTGATGAATTGCATGATAGGGATTATAGAGAAGCCAAGTTCAGGTGTTGGATATCAATTCAGTGAACGTATATACCTGACAGATGTACGGAGAAGTAACACTAGAGATTTATAGATTTTTAAGCAGAGAGAAGGCATCGATTCTGAATCTGGCATGCGTTTCTAGCAAGATTGATATGCAATATCGAATGTGTGAAGTTGTCAGCCTCAACATCGAAAGCTTATTCTGATGGCTATGGGTACAAGTGAGCCTGATAGAACATGTTATATGCATTGATTTCTGTTATATTCGCTAACAGGCCCCCCTTCGCACTGTTTTCAAGGGATATCTTCCCAGGAGCTATGGTCTCACGCAGGCTTTGTTTGGGGTTATATCTATTGCTGTTACCTTGTAATTTATTCATATTGGGCGTGGGAAGTTAATTAACAGAATCATCCAACTGTGGGAATATTAATTCGTATCGCGAGATTGATTACGGTGATCGAAGTTTATTGAACATCGTCAAAGCTCAGAACCGACCGACAAGATGATCGACGATCAAGATCTGGGTTTCTTTGCAAACTTCTTGGGGATCCTCATATTTGTTATGGTAGTGGCCTACCATTATGTTGTGGTAGATCCGAAGTATGAATAATTCTTTGTATTGAGAAAATGCGAACATGTCAAGCAGTGTCACAAACTGTGACACTACGAGGCTCTTAGAAGTACTGATTTTGTTGATTATGGAGAAGTTCATTCGTATAACAGGATACGTAGAGTGCCTTAACGAATAGTGCAAATGAAGACTGAGCTGTTTTTCTACCTGAGTTCACCAGGTAAACCGTGAATGATGAATGCACTGTTTGGTAAGCGCAACCCTATGGTATGTTTTTGTTTTGAAGAAACATTTTGGATATGTCGTGTCAATGGTTCTATGCTGGGTTGTATAAGTAGTGAGAGAGAAGTGATGTGAAAGAGTGGTGTATGTGTATGTGTGAATAAATTGTGTGAATATTTCATTTGTGAAATGTGTGAATGGAAAAAAAGAAAATTGGGGGGGGGGGGGGAAGAATGAGTGCAAATGATTGATTGGTTGCTCGTCTTATTGTGAGTGCCCCAATGTGTTTGAACGCGGGTGATGAAGTATGCACGTATGTAAAGATGAGTGGTCATGAGAATGAGTGTGTCTGAAAGCGCTTTGAGTTTTGCGAACTTGAGGGGGTGATTCGTTGATACGGGAAGAGAGTGTGAGAACAATTGAATGATAAGTAGGAAAAGGGAAGGAGAGAAAGGAGGTTAGGAACTAGGGTGAGAAGGTAAGAGAAAGTGCACGAGTATGTGTAGGTGAGGAAGGGAAGGAAGTGCGACCGAAAGCATATGCGCTAGTGCATAGACATAGGGAGAATCCATTGTGAGACAATTGTGGGCTCTAGGTAATCCAATTGGACCGATTCCGAGGGATTTGACCAAAATAAAGCCTCGTATAATCACTTTTTCCCTTGGGCTCAAGACCCTTATCATCTACCGAGAGTGATGGCACATTTGTTTCTTGCAAACTCAGTCATTTGTGGACATTAGGTTTTTCTTTATGTACTGATCCTTATATATTGCACTTGTTGTATTCTTGTTTTTTGTTAGACATTGATCCATAGGGGTCAGTCTATTTGATCCACAGTGATCAATCCATTTGATCCATAGGTAGCGGAGCTGTTTATCCAGCATGTCTTCAGATTGCATGGGTTGTCGACATCCATAGTTTCAGATAGGGATGTCAGATTTATAGGACCAAGCGGGTCAACCAGTTTTTAGAGGACATATTGAGGGCATACATGTTTTACAAATAGACAGATTGGGATAGTATGTGGCACTAGTTGCATTTCTTTTTGAGATGAACTATGGCACGCATCCCAATGTTCTCAGTACCATAGGTATGTCATAAAAATATCCTAGTGCTTTGGAGTTCTTACCAAACATCCAAGTAAATTTAGGATTAGCTAAAGTCAAGATGCAACAAGAAGATAATAGGGCTAAAGAGTACACTATAGGAAAAGATCTCCTAGATCCTTAGAGATAGGAGACAGAGTCATTCTTCAGGTACCAGCTAGATCTACTTCACTATACACAGAGAAGTGTAGTAAGCTATCACCAAGGTTTTGTGAAGACAGTTAAAAAGCTAGGTGAAATTACATACCAATTAGATCTTCCTCTAGATTGCAGATTTCATCCAGTGTTTCATGTTTCTAGGGAGGATAATCTAATAGAAGGTATTGTTTCTTTGCAAGAAAGTAAAACTACAGATCATTCTCCAGAAAGGATACAAGAATGGAGATAAAAGTGATTCAGGAATCATATCATCGAGGAGTATTTAGTAGCCTCGAGAGGATTACCACTTAGTGACTCTACTTGGGAATCAAAAGCTCTGGTTCGCAAGTACTTCCCCTCATTGATCATTGAGGACAATGATCTTTCGAAGGGGGGAGAGTGTCAGAGATTGATCCACAGGGATTAGTGCATGTGATCCACAGGGATCAGTCTATTTGATCCACAAGGATCAATCCATGTGTGTGGGGAACAAGGGCCAGCTAGTCAAGGTACCAAGCATCAGACATCTAACGCATGTTTGTGTAGTGGGCTAACACCTACGCATCAGACATCTCCGTCAACGCTTTATAGTCTGGATGGTTACGCCATGGGAAGGAGCAAGGGATCGATGGAATGACGATGTTATTAAGCTCCCCGAAGACACTTTCTGAGTCTGCAGCTAAGCTATGCAGCTGCGGAGCTGGAGTCTCCAAAGCACTTGAAAACTTCTGTTCAGCGGAGGTAAGCTCCATGTCGGCTGCTTTAGAAACTATGCGATGTTATGTTGAGGTTCTGTCGGACGATATAAATATACTAGACGCATCAGTGATGATCACGAGGAGCTCGAGGAGCTCGAGGAGCTCCTAGCTCAAGGAGCTCCTAGCTCCAGGAGCTCCTAGCTCCAGGAGCTCCTAGCTCGAGGAGATGGACACATGAAGGAGAAAGAAGAGACGAATGTCGCTCTGCACAGAAAGGGGAACATGATGATCCGCTTTCATGAAAAAGGATGAACGCAACTTGAGATGACCACTTTCAACTCTCTGAAAATTCACAGCACTCATGATAATGAGAAGTTTGAAACGATACCTGCATTGTTTGGAAATCGAAGTTGAGACAACAGGCGACATTACTTTCTCTAATCAAATTAAAAGCTTTTGCTTGCGAATGAAAGCATTGCGAGGGATTCGATAGCTCCTCGACTTTCGTCATCTTTGGAATGAGATGAAAAATCGAGTCCTGTGGTTGGCTTTCGTCATATATATATATATATATATATATATATATATATATATATATATATATATATATATATATATATATATATATATATATATATATATATATATATATATATATATATATTAAATAAAAATTTCCGCAGTTTTTTCTTTGCTTGAATTGATTGAAAGAACAACTCTACACGTGAATGGGTTTTGTATTCTACAAAGATGGTATTAAAATGCGAAAAACCAATACAATGATGATGATTCGAAGGCAATAAGGAAACATGATTTTATGTTGACCTAATATTATGTTGGTCATTCAAACGTAGCCCTCATCGTTAGTAGCTAAGATTGACAATTTTCCACTGTTTTGGGTCATAGGTCCTATCCTCATGGAGAGGAGGCCATATCCAATACCCATGCACTCATGGAAATGTTGAGGAAGCATTTTCATTACCGAGCATCTACTTGATTTGAGGAGCCAACGAGAGGCCAACATCAATTTCAAGAGAAATAGGCTCAACATATATGCTTCATACTGCATCGTGGCTACAGGCTCATGAGGACTCCACTCCACATCTAGAACATGGGTGAAGGTTAAGATCCGGATTGGGATTCTTGGTCTCAATTTTCACCATCACCACCGAGGTGCTCAACAACGGAACACAACATTCACTCATGTGGGGAAGAATATGCAGCCTCGCAAATTCGACTATTGGTGCATACTAGCTTATGGCTCCAACGTTAACATTGACGTTAAGGCGAGAACACTAAGTGCATAGTTAAGAAAAGGCAAAGGTAGTGACACTTTCAGGTGTTCTTGCCCATACTTTAGTGGTATCCTTGCTAACCCAAAAGAATTGTTGCATGATATGCATGTAGACTATGTGTGCATAGTAGAAAAGTCTACATAAATAAAGATGACCACCGAAGAATAAGTCAAAACAATGGGCTAGTAATATGCTCATTGAACTTCCTTGGAAAAATTCACCATCCACAAAAAGAGAAAAATACCAAACAGGAATGAATGCACCTTCAATCAGAGGAGTTGGTTTGGTGAGCCAAAGGTGGCTATCCATAGATCAATGTGTGGCTTATTAGTTTGCGAAGATGATTTAGTTCAATCAACTTCCGTGCACGAATGGGAACACTGTGAAGTTGCCCCGTTGGCAAAATTTGCACAGGTGCCAGAACTTCTAGCTTTGCCTTTTTATGCACAAGTTGTGGCTTCTAAATGGTGTATTTGACAAACCAAAAACTTATTTAAAGTTGAGGGACCTTTGTCGAGGTTCATGTAAACGCACGCACACCATCAAAACGAACCCAAAAGCAAGGCGGTGAAGGTTTATGAAGTTGGCATTAGTTAAAAAAATATCATGGCTGCTACATACAAGCTAATGACCTCGCAACAAAGACCCACAAATCTACAAGCCTTTACCATGTTGATACCTGATAGTTGGAGGATCTTCTCTTTGGTCTTTTTTTTGTTAACCTAGCTGTCCACATGCTCTTTTGAAGTGATAGGCATTGTAATGGGCTCACATAAACCCACAAGTCTCATGGAGCTTGATGATGAAGGTTCTCTTTTTGTCAGCAATAACACACCCATACATGCCTACCAAGAAAAAATTCCCAAGGCTCATAGAAGAAGTAGAGGCCAAAGCCTAGGAGTATGCTCCTAACGAGCGCACATATTACATTGGCAAATAATGGAGATAGACTCGGAGAAAGCTAGTCCAAAATGGAAGATGAAGGGGGTGCCATCTCGTGACAAGGCCACATGGAAGAGTGTGTTTGCACCCAGCTAGGATGCACTTAGGTAGGCACTATGTAGAGGTCGGAAAACTCTTGGATGCCTTGAGATGAAGCTTCAGGAAGTGTTCAAGTGCTCTGACACGGATATATTTGAGTTCTGAGCAGTCGTTGCTGTCGTCTTCTCTTTGCTTCCTCGGTTGTTCGACATCTATCTCTCTCTTTCCCCCTTCTCTCTCTTTTTCTC
The DNA here is from genome assembly GCA_020310875.1 of Ceratopteris richardii. Taxonomy (NCBI): domain Eukaryota; kingdom Viridiplantae; phylum Streptophyta; class Polypodiopsida; order Polypodiales; family Pteridaceae; genus Ceratopteris; species Ceratopteris richardii. The sequence continues at coordinate 39,615,970 of CM035407.1, forward strand.
ACTCTCTCTCTTTCTCTCTCTCTCCTTCTCTTTCCCATCTCTCTCTTCTCTTCCGAGTTCCCACTCTCTATTTCCCTCTCTTTCCCGTTCTCTCTCTCTCCCTCTCACGGCCTACCCCCTCACTTTCTCTCTCTATCTCTCTCTCGTTTTCTCTCTCTCCCTCTCTTTCTCTTTCTCCCTCTCTATTTCTTTTCTCTCTCCTTCTCTCTCTCCTCCCCCTTCCCTCTCTCTCTCTCTCTCTCTCTCTCTCTCTCTCTCTCTTTCTATCTCCCTCTCTCTCTTCCCCTCTCTTTCCCCCCTTCTTCTCTCTCTTCCCCCGCCTCCGCTACTCCCCTTCCCCTCACTCCTCCTCCGCACTCCGCCCCTCATTCTGCCTCCGCCCCCGCCCCTCATTGCCGCGCCTCCGCACCCCGCCCGCTTCCCCGGTACCCCCTCCCACCTGCACCCGCCAACCCGCCTAGTCCCGCCAAGCCCCCCCCACCTAGCCTCTCCGCCCTCCACCTAGCTCCTCAACCCTCCCCCGCCTAATCCTCCGTCCTCCACCTAGCTCCAACCTCCGCCCCGCTCTCCGCCCGCCCTCCGCCCCGCTCTCCGCCCGCCCTCCGCCCCGCTCTCCGCCCGCCACCCACCCACTCACACCCCCTCTCTCTCTTCCCCTCTCTCTCTACCTCTCTATCTCTCCGCCCTCCGCCCGCTCTCCGCCCTCCGCCCCACTCTCCGCCCGCCCTCTGCCCCGCTCTCCGCCCGCCACCCACCCACTCACACCCCCCCTCTCTCTTCCCCTCTCTCTCTACCTCTCTATCTCTCCGCCCTCCGCCCGCTCTCCGCCCTCCGCCCCACTCTCCGCCCGCCCTCCGCCCCGCTCTCCGCCCTCCGCCCCGCTCTCCGCCCGCCACCCACCCACTCACACCCCCTCTCTCTCTTCCCCTCTCTCTCTACCTCTCTATCTCTCTGCCCTCCGTCCGCTCTCCGCCCTCCGCCCCACTCTCCGCCCGCCCTCCGCCCCGCTCTCCGCCCTCCGCCCCGCTCTCCGCCCGCCACCCACCCACTCACACCCCCTCTCTCTCTTCCCCTCGCTCTCTACCTCTCTATCTCTCCGCCCTCCGCCCCACTCTCCGCCCGCCCTCCGCCCCGCTCTCCGCCCTCCGCCCCGCTCTCCGCCCGTCACCCACCCACTCTCACCCCCGCCCCCCGCCTAGCCTCTCCCACCCCGCCACCCGCCCAATTTCCCCCCGCCACCCACCTAGCCTCTCCCGCCCCGCCACCCGCCCAATTCCCCCCCGCCACCCGCCCACATTCCCTGCCCCCGCTCGCTCATCTGCATCTCCCCCGCCTTTTCACTCTTTACACGCATGCGCCCCCCTCACCTTTTACACACAATTACACACTCACACACACATACATTCACACACACACTCACATGCATAATTACACATGCATACACACACAATTTCGCACTCACACACACATACATTTCCACACACACACTCCACTCATACACACTCACATGCACGCACATAAACACTCACACACATATAAGCACACACTCACACTCACACACACAAACACATACATACAATCTCACACTTCCACACACACGCATACACATCCATACATACACACACACATCCTCACAACACACTCGGGAAGAAGACCAAGGTCCAGAATATGAAGATTGTAAGGTTCAGGAGAAATGGATTGGGCCCCACAAAGACGATGGGGAATATGGCTCTCCGGGAAACAGATAAGATGGATACAGCAGAAGGATGAGGGAGATGATCTTTCACATCAAAGTATTTCTTGGGGCTCTAGGACTTGTGAAGTTACCCCCCCCCCCCTTTCTCACACTCCCTTTCTCACACTCAAGAGGAGTTTCTAAATCATGGGCAATGCAAAATAAGGGTCTCAATTTGACTACAAAAAAGATATGGGATAAAAGTGTGCAGGATAAAATTGGAAGCAGGGAATAGTTTCTTGCCACCAACCATTCACGGCGACTACCTATTTCTGTGGATCTAATTCAAATCAAGTGGAATATTTGACCTACCCTCCAATTTTGGGTGATTAACCGACGCGTGATCAGTGGACGTGAAGATTCGGCAAAGCTCTCTTGACCTATTAAGGCCTATAAAAACAATGGATTTGTGCTCATTTGGGTACACTGGAGTACATGTACAAGTTTTAGAGATATAGTGGTTCGCGTATACGTGCAGAAGACCTCTCTTGCACTTGGTGGTTTCAAGTCTACTGTAGGAGCTACTCTGTCGTGTATACAGAGGGTAGGCTTCACAGTGAAGGGCTATGAGCACTATATTGTAAGAGAGTAGCTTGGGGTTATTTTTTTTTCTGTGAGTCAATGTTGTTGATTAGGTTCTATCCTCTTGAGGAATTCTTTGTATTGTTCTGAGTTATTCTGCATATCATCGGCCCTTATGTTGATGGGAAGAATCTGATGTACTAGAGTGAATTACTTTTAGGGTGGCTTGTTAGCCCTAAGCTTGTGGCTTGTTAGACCTAAGCTTACACTTGTGAGCATCATTCATCATTTCCCCAACTTTGTAATCATCTGATTTGAATCAGGCAGAGTACGGTCTTCCTTGGTTATTGGTTGTCCATATTTTCTGATTCTTGTTGTCTGCCTGCTCACAGAAATGTTAAAGGGTAGACTTCCCTAAAGAGAACCCCCCTTGAGTAGGTGACGTACTGGACGTGTTTAATCTTCATTCTCTACCTTTGTTAAAAGCGGATACCCCAGTACCTCCTCTACAGTTTGGCACGCACGGTGGGACCTTTGCATTTCTGTGAGAGGTATTTTTGCCCTATTGCAATTGTGAATAGGTACATGACCCATACACGAGCAGATAAGGAATCTCTTCGTGTTCGAAGGAGCCTTAACAAGTCAGCAATAACCACGGCTAGTAAGTCTACGTCCCCTTTGTCCTCCCTAAATTTGTCTATTGATTTGGGTGCGACACCATTGTCCAAAGAAGGGTATAGGAGAACTCTAGATTTCTCCTCAGATACGTCAGAAGAAACACCAGTCCAAATGGAGGATCTTTCTCATTTGCTCTCCAGACTAAACATCAAGTTCCCTACCTTCAAGGGACATGCATATGAAGATGCTGATGATCATGTAAGGAGATTTATCTCTTTATGCCGTGGAAGAGGTTTGCAAAATAGAGAGGATGCAATGCTGGCACTTTTTCCATCCACATTGGAGGGTCTTGCAGATAAATGGTTTAGTCAATATGCAGATGGCCATTTCACTACTTTAGGCTCTGAAGACCGCTTTCTCACAAACATTCCGACCAAGTGATTCTTCGGAAAGAGCTTTAGATCAGCTAGAGAATTTGAAGCTAAGGCCAGGTGAATCTTTTCATGAACTTCACACTAGAACAAAAGCACTTGTTGCACGTCTGCCACATGCTCCAGGTGACTTTCTGGTTAAAAAGTGGATCGAAAAGGCTCTGCCTAGGTCATCTCAGCAGAAGCTTCGTGAGTCTCTTAGATTGGATGCAACCCTCAATGATTTTGTTGCAGCCACATCACGCATTGAAGAAGCAAGGCAACATTTCGAAGGGGATACACAACCAAAGTACGCTGTAGACATGGATCCTATTGAGCAACTGAGAAGGGAATTGGAAGCATTGAAGATGCAACAAAATCAACAAGAAGAGAAGGTCTTGCCACCACTGCGTCGCACTGATGTTGAAGTAGCCCAACTTCGCCGTGAGTTAGAAGATTTGAAGACCACACAAGATATAAGGAGACAAATTTGGTGTACAATCTGTAATAACAATGGACATTCCAATGCTAATTGCCCTAACAAGGTAAGCTGTCAATTTTGTGGAAAAGATGGTCATGAAGCCAGAGATTGTTATTACCTTAAGGGTACACAGCAGAGAGGTAATCCTCAAACTTTGGATTCATACTATGCTAGTACTTCAAATACATCTATTAGAGAGGAGAATAGGCCTGCAAAGCCTAGATATAGTAGACCTTTGATGTGCTATCGTTGTGGTGAGTACGGCTATATGCAAAATAGGTGTTCCCTCCTAGAAGATGCACCTCCTTGTCAACCTTGTCCAGAGGCCAAGGATCATTATACCAAAGATTGCCCAAGAAGTTGTCCTGCTCTAATTCATATGATTGCCGTCTCTCCACATGAAGAAGGAAAAACCACTCAGACTTATGCTATTTCATCCTCTGCAATGCCCATGATGACTAGAGCTAGGCAAGCAGCTGCAACCCAGAGAGATGAACAACAAGGATTTCAGGATAAAGAGGAAGAAAAGGAGTCTGGATGGAAGGACCAAGCACAAATTGAAGGAGCTTATAATAAGATGACTACTTCTCTAAAGGGCCAACCAACAAGTCTGCAAGAAAACACTCAGGAGGTAAACATTGAACAGATCTTGAAAGGTATTCATCACAAGGTTAGTCTATATGAACTTATAAGGATGGATTCAAAAATAAGAAGTGACTTGCTGAAGATTATACACTTTGCTCACTTGGTCCAATCACCTAGTATAGATGGTTTCATGGTTGATTTTCCCCCTGCACCCTTAGCAGACTACCAAAGCTCAAGATTATCTGTTTGTATAAAGGATGAAGCTCTCATAGGTGTGATCATAGATGGAGGCTCTGGTATCAATTTGATCCCAGATTTTACAATGAAGAAGCTGAAATTGAACCCCACCAAGTTGGCACCATTCACGGTTACATTGGCAGATCAACATCGGGTTGCGCCACTTGGCATTATTGAAAAGGTATTGATGGTAGTACAGGGTTGCCACTTTGTGTTGGATTTTGTTATTATTGCACTTCCACAAGAGACTTCCTACCCTTTGCTCCTGGGGAGACCTTGGCTGAGACAAGCAAAAGCTTTGCAAGATTGGGGAAAAAATAAACTATGGATTTCAACAAATACCAATAGCCAACTGCAACTACATTTGGAAGAAGGATTCGACTCAGGAAAAACTACTGGATATACTGTGGATACTCAGGTAATGCCCTCTCTACCCCAAGAAGATGATACATTGTTAAATTGGATGATGGGAAGTGCAGAGTGTTGCACAGTGGAGATCAATGAAATTGAGGAAGAAGTTGCAGATAAGGAAATTACAGAAAAGGGCAATGAAGACCACAAGGTGTTGGAGAATGAGCAACTGAAGGAAAATACAATCTGTGAAGAGAATACCAATATAAAAGTATCAGAGAGGGAAAATTATGAACCTAAGAGCAGAGAAGATCTCCCTTTTGCAGATATACCTCAAGGTTGGATGAAAGAACATATTGCAGAATATAAATTAAAATCCACTCCTGCATATAGTGGAGATGATTTCTCAAGCAAGACCAGTCCTGAAACATTGGTTCAAGAAGTAAATTTAGGGGATGAAGAGAACCCTCAAATGGTCCATTTGGCATCCTGGTTGTGGCATTATCCTCCCTTGCTACAGAAGGTAACTTCTTTGCTTTTTACTTATAAAAGTGTCTTTGCATGGTCCTACAAAGATCTAATAGGGATACCAGAAGAGCTTGGGTTACATCGGATACCCTTAGTTGAGGGAGCTGCACCTGTAAGAAGTAGGCCATATCGACTCAATCCGAAGTATGCAGAGGCGGTAAAAGCAGAGATTACAAAATTAGAAGAAGCAGGTATAATTGTGCCAGTAGAACATTCCAGGTGGCTTTCTTCTATGGTTATTGTGCCCAAGAAAAATAGTGGAAAAATAAGAGTATGTGTTGATTTCCGTGCTTTGAATAAAGTAACTATTCAAGATGGACTTCCTCAGCCCTTCACAGAGCAAGTACTTCAAGAGGTAGCTGGTCACACTTTGTATAGTTTCTTGGATGGTTTTAGTGGCTACAATCAGATGGTGATCCATCCTGATGATAGGGACAAAACAGCCTTTGTCACTCCCTGGGGCACTTATGTCTATACTCGAATGGCTTTTGGTTTGAAGAATGCACCGGCTTCATTTAATAGAACGATGTATCTGATATTGGGCAAATGGTTAACAACCTTTCTATGTATTTTCATGGATGACTTTTCAGTATTTTCAGGTACAGATAGAAGGGCAGCAGTTCAAGATTTCCATGACCATTTGGAAAATCTAAAAGAAATTTTTGAGCAATGTCTCAACACAGGTTTGAAATTGAATCCTGATAAATGTCACTTTTTGGTCACTAAGGGCACTCTTCTTGGTCACATAGTATCTGCTGAAGGCATAACTGTTGACCCTGCAAAGGTTACAGCTATTCTTTCCATGCCAATTCCACAAAGCCCAAAGGAAGTGCAAAGTTTCTTGGGCCATGCAGGGTATCACAGAAGATTCATTAGGATGTATTCGGAAATTGCTAAGCCCTTGTCAAGGCTTACTAGTAAAAAGATTCCTTTCTCATGGAGTGCTGAAGCTGACAAAGCATTTTGTGAACTGAAGTTGAGGCTATGTACTGCTCCACTTTTAAGTGTTCCTAATTGGTCATTAGAATTTCATGTACATACAGATGCTAGTCTTCATGCTGTTGGTGCAGTTCTAGCTCAACCATCATCTCACAAAGTGCATAGACCTATCTCTTATGCAAGCAGACTACTCAACCAAGCTGAAAGAAATTACAGTACAACGGAAAGAGAAGGTTTGGCTATCGTATTTGCTCTTCAGAAGTTCCGACATTATCTCCTTGGTATACATTTCATTGTTATTTCTGATCATCAGCCTTTGAAGTATTTGATAAACAAGCCTAGAGTAGCTGGAAGGATCTGGAGATGGTTACTCCTATTTCAAGAATTTAATTTTGATATTCATATTAAGCCAGGAAAAGAGCACTACATGGCAGATCAAGTATCCAGGACCGCAATGAGCGAAAAGGCAACATGTATTAATGATGAACTGGTGGATAGCAATCTTTTTCTAATAGCAATTCGGACAGGTTGGTACGATGAAATTCTTCATGTTCTCACTACTGGAAAGATCCCAGAACACTTGACACCTGTAGAAAAGAGAAGATTGCTCCTAAAAACCAAAGCATATTCTCTTATAAATGGAAATTTATATAAATACTGTCAGGATGATATATTGAGAAGATGTGTCTATCCAGAAGAGGTAAATCTTTTGCTGGAGGCTGCACACAATGAAGGACACCTAAAGGGGGAAGAATTGGCTCATAGAATCATCCACAAAGGATTATGGTGGCCTCATATTTTCAAGGATGCAATCAAGTTTTCTAAAGAATGCCACATCTGCTAGAGGTGTGCTCCTACACCAACCAGATTGAATTTCCAACCATTAGTCATATCTACTGGATGGCTTCCATTTGAACGATGGGGTCTTGATTGCATAGGGCCAATTAGCCCAACTGGGCAACCAGGAGGTAAAAAGTATATCTTGATGGCCACATGCTATGCCACTAAATGGATAGAGGCTAAAGCTACTGTGGACTGCACGGCTTTAACAGTAGCAAATTTATGTATAAACATATTTTCTCAAGATTTGGTTGCCCATTGGAAATTACCAGTGATAGGGGCACACATTTTGTAAATCAATTGCTCCAGTTTATATTTGACAGGTACAAAATCTTCCATAAAAAGTCTTGTGCCTACTACCCAAGGGCAAATGGCCAAGCAGAGAGTTCCAATAAGATTTTGATTGGGCTGCTTCGCAAATTATCTTTCGATCATCAAAGCTCTTGGCCACTAGCATTGATCGGTGCAATTTGGGCTTCCAGAACCACGAATAGGGAAACCACAGGCGAAACTCCATTTCGCCTAGTTTATGGAAAAGAGGCATTGGCACCATTCGAGTTTATTATCAGAAAGGAAATAGAAATCAAAACCATTGGAATTGAACCCCCCATTCAGAGATTGGTGGCATTAGAAGAATACAGAGAAGGAGCAATGCAAAAACTTCAGGTAACACAAGAAGAGCGCAAAAGACTGCATGACAGGTATCTGAGGTCCAATGAAGTACAGGAAGGATCCATGGTTTTAGTGCATCAGGTCCCAGCAATTCCAACAAAATTGGCACCCAAATGGACAGGACCATATAAGGTTATCAAGGTATTGCCACATGGCGCAGTACATTTGGAAGATCTACAGGGTAAAAGAATTCCCCTCGTCAACATCTCCAGGGTGAAGAAGTATCGAAACTAGGACAAAGTGGAAGAATTCTATCCCTTGTACATACCATGTTTCTTTTCAGTAATTGCAGTTAAAATTTCATTGAAATAAGCATATAAAGGAGTTATTGCACCGGGACGGTGCAAAAGCTTGATGTGGGGGTCTGTAGAGGTCGGAAAACTCTTGGATGCCTTGAGATGAAGCTTCAAGAAGTGTTCAAGTGCTCTGACACGGATATATTTGAGTTCTGAGCAGTCGTTGCTGTCGTCTTTTCTTTGCTTCCTCGGTTGTTCGACATCTATCTCTCTCTTTCCCCCTTGTCTCTCTTTTTCTCACTCTCTCTCTTTCTCTCTCTCTCCTTCTCTTTCCCATCTCTCTCTTCTCTTCCGAGTTCCCCCTCTCTATTTCCCTCTCTTTCCCGTTCTCTCTCTCTCCCTCTCACGGCCTACCCCCTCACTTTCTCTCTCTATCTCTCTCTCGTTTTCTCTCTCTCCCTCTCTTTCTCTTTCTCCCTCTCTATTTTTTTTCTCTCTCCTTCTCTCTCTCCTCCCCCGTCCCTGTCTCTCTCTCTCTCTCTCTTTCTATCTCCCTCTCTCTCTTCCCCTCTCTTTCCCCCCTTCTTCTCTCTCTTCCCCCGCCCCCGCTGCTCCCCTTCCCCTCACTCCTCCTCCGCCCCCCGCCCCTCATTCCGCCTCCACCCCCGCCCCTCATTGCCCCGCCTCCGCACCCCGCCCGCTTCCCCGGTACCCCCTCCCACCTGCACCCGCCAACCCGCCTAGTCCCGCCAAGCCCCCCCCACCTAGCCTCTCCGCCCTCCACCTAGCTCCTCAACCCTCCCCCGCCTAATCCTCCGCCCTCCACCTAGCTCCGCCCTCCACCCGCCCTCCGCCCCGCTCTCCGCCCTCCGCCCCGCTGTCCGCCCGCCACCCACCCACTCACACCCCCTCTCTCTCTTCCCCTCTCTCTCTACCTTTCTATCTCTCCGCCCTCCGCCCGCTCTCCGCCCTCCGCCCCACTCTCCGCCCGCCCTCCGCCCCGCTCTCCGCCCGCCACCCACCCACTCACACCCCCCCTCTCTCTTCCCTTCTCTCTCTACCTCTCTATCTCTCCGCCCTCCGCCCGCTCTCCGCCCTCTGCCCCACTCTCCGCCCACCCTCCGCCCCGCTCTCCGCCCGCCACCCACCCACTCACACCCCCTCTCTCTCTTCCCCTCTCTCTCTACCTCTCTATCTCTCCGCCCTCCGTCCGCTCTCCGCCCTCCGCCCCACTCTCCGCCCGCCCTCCGCCCCGCTCTCCGCCCGCCACCCACCCACTCACACCCCCTCTCTCTCTTCCCCTCTCTCTCTACCTCTCTATCTCTCCGCCCTCCGCCCGCTCTCCGCCCTCCGCCCCACTCTCCGCCTGCCCTCCGCCCCGCTCTCCGCCCGTCACCCACCCACTCTCAGCCCCGCCCCCCGCCTAGCCTCTCCCGCCCCGCCACCTGCCCAATTCTGCCCCGCCACCCGCCCAATTTCCCCCCGCCACCCGCCTAGCCTCTCCCGCCCCGCCACCCGCCCAATTCCCCCCCGCCACCCGCCCACATTCCCCGCCCCCGCTCGCTCATCTGCATCTCCCCCCCCCCCCCCCTTTTCACTCTTTACACGCATGTGCCCCCCTCACCTTTTACACACAATTACACACTCACACACACATACATTCACACACACACTCACATGCATAATTACACATGCATACACACACAATTTCACACTCACATACACATACATTTCCACACACACACTCCACTCATACACACTCACATGCACGCACATAAACACTCACACACATATAAGCACACACTCACACTCACACACACAAACACATACATACAATCACACACTTCCACACACACGCATACACATCCATACATACACACACACATCCTCACAACACACTCGGGAAGAAGACCAAGGTCCAGAATATGAAGATTGTAAGGTTCAGGAGAAATGGATTGGGCCCCACAAAGACGATGGGGAATATGGCTCTCCGGGAAACAGATAAGATGGATACAACAGAAGCATGAGGGAGATGATCTTTCACATCAAAGTATTTCTTGGGGCTCTAGGATTTGTGAAGTTACCCCCCCCCCCCCCCTTTCTCACACTCCCTTTCTCACACTCAAGAGGAGTTTCTAAATCACCGGCAATGCAAAATAAGGGTCTCAATTTGACTACAAAAAAGATATGGGATAAAAGTGTGCAGGATAAAATTGGAAGCAGGGAATAGTTTCTTGCCACCAACCATTCACGGCGACTACCTATTTCTGTGGATCTAATTCAAATCAAGTGGAATATTTGACCTACCCTCCAATTTTGGGTGATTAACCGACGCGTGATCAGTGGACGTGAAGATTCGGCAAGGCTCTCTTGACCTATTAAGGCCTATAAAAACAATGGATTTGTGCTCATTTGGGTACACTGGAGTACATGTACAAGTTTTAGAGATATAGTGGTTCGCGTATACGTGCAGAAGACCTCTCTTGCACTTGGTGGTTTCAAGTCTACTATGGGAGCTACTCTGTCGTGTATACAGAGGGTAGGCTTCACAGTGAAGGGCTATGAGCACTATAGTGTAAGAGAGTAGCTTGGGGTTATTTTTTTTTCTGTGAGTCAGTGTTGTTGATTAGGTTCTATCCTCTTGAGGAATTCTTTGTATTGTTCTGAGTTATTCTGCATATCATCGGCCCTTATGTTGATGGGAAGAATCTGATGTACTGGAGTGAATTACTTTTAGGGTGGCTTGTTAGCCCTAAGCTTGTGGCTTGTTAGACCTAAGCTTACACTTGTGAGCATCATTCATCATTTGCCCAACTTTGTAATCATCTGATTTGAATCAGGCAGAGTACGGTCTTCCTTGGTTATTGGTTGTCCATATTTTCTGATTCTTGTTGTCTGCCTGCTCACAGAAATGTTAAAGGGTATACTTCCCTAAAGAGAACCCCCCTTGAGTAGGTGACGTACTGGACGTGTTTAATCTTCATTCTCTACCTTTGTTAAAAGCGGATACCCCAGTACCTCCTCTACACACTACAAGATGCATACATTGCCGAGCTGACATGCCCATGGAGGTAGGCCATGATCCTCAAAAGAACCTTGTCACGGCCATTACTATAGTCAGAGACCATTGGGAGACATTGCGAAGCATGTGTAAAATGGAGATGTAGAGGGTTTTATCCCCAAACCAAAATGTGTAGATGATGAGTTCCATGTTCCATCAAAGGTCCTTTGATTCTTATTGTTACTCCCCAAGTAATTGATGGCAATGGAAACGTTTTTTGGCTGAATCCAATTACAAATCATATCCTCATTGTCATGCAAAAAATCCTACATTTTCCGGAACCGATAAAGCAACATCATGCGCAGAAATAAATAAAACATGTGACTATACAATGAAATAAATCAATTGAAGGTGTGATTATACAATAATGCAGGCGGAGAGTTCGATCTTAAAATCTACATCTTCTTAGGTTTGAAATCGTTTTGAAATAAAATAAGAGTGTATCTATACAATGACATAGATCAATTGAAAATGTCATTGTATAATGAAGCTCATAATATCATGAAATCTCTCGAGCTCTTTACTCGACAGAAGCAAGTGTAAAACAAGTAGAACATACTAGGGATGACAAAAAATAGAAACTCGAAAAGGAGGACTCTAAAGTGAGAAGGACAGATTGGTTTGAGCTATTGAAATGTTGCTCACACGATGCAGTAAAAATATCGACAAATGTTGACCTATGTTGGGTATTAGGTAAAAATAAAACCATGCTTCTTTATTGACCTAGCATAAAACCATGTTTCCTTACTGTCTTCGGACAATCATCATTGTATCACCTTCGACAGTCTAATGCCATCTTTATGGAATATGAGTGTCTTGTGGTCATTATACTCCTTCACTTTAACAATTGCTCTTTTCACTTGTACAACTGTTCTATTGAATTTTTCTCCGTTATTCTTTTGAATCTTTTTTGTTCTTTTCACTTGTACAGTTGTTTTTTCAATCAATTGTTCTTTTCACTTCTACAGTTGTTCTTTCAATCAATTTTAGTCTTTCGTGCTCAATTTCCGAAAGCCTCATTATTATTTTCCCGATATTGAGTGCTGCTAAATTTTCTGCGCCTTGAAAGTGGTCATCTTCAGTTCCTTTCATCCTCTTTCCTGAAAGCGGATCATCACGTCAGTCTCTCTTTCGTGAAAGCGGATCATCACCTCAGCCTCTTATGATCATGTTTCCCCTTCTGTGCAGAGGGACCGTACATCGAGTGCAAAAACTAAGGAGGCCCCCGGGCTTTTCGTGATCTCTTTCCCCTTCGGTGCAGAGGGACCGTGCAGAGGGACGTACCGCCATTTTCAGGTCCCATCTTTCTCTTCTTTCTCCTTCACGTGTCGTTCTTCTAGTACATGAAGTGCAAAAACTATTGAGCCCCTCAGGCTCCTCGTGATCATCACTGCTTTCTCTTCTTTCTCCTTCACGTGTCGTTCTTCTAGTACATGAAGTGCAAAAACTATTGAGCCCCTCGGGCTCCTCGTGATCATCATTGCTTTCTCTTCTTTCTCCTTCACGTGTCATTCTTCTAGTACATGAAGTGCAACAACTATTGAGCCCCTCGGGCTCCTCGTGATCATCACTGCTGCCGCTATGGAGCTCACCTCCGCGGAACGAAAGTTTGCAAGCGCTTTGGAGAATTCATGCAAGAACTATTGAGCCCCTCGGGCTCCTCGTGATCATCACTGCTGCCGCTATGGAGCTCACCTCCGCGGAACGAAAGTTTGCAAGCACTTTGGAGAGTCCAGCCCAGCAGCTGCATAGCTCAGAGCCCCTCGGGCTCCTCGTGATCATCACTGCTGCCGCTATGGAGCTCACCTCCGCGGAACGAAAGTTTGCAAGCGCTTTGGAGAGTCCAGCCCAGCAGCTGCATAGCTCAGCTGCGAACTCAGTTAGTGTCTTTGGGGAGCTAAGTAACTTCGTCATTCCACCGATCCCTTGCTCCTTCCCATGGCGTAACCATCCGGACTATAAAGCGCTGACGGAGATGTCTGATGCGTGGGTGCTAGCTCACTACACAAACATGGTCGGCCTGGATGGCCGCCCAAGCTCAGTTGCAGCAGATCATTTGATAAACTCCGCATTCCATATGCAGGCGACTCTGCCATATGCCGATGGGATGACTGAGCATACTCTGCCATATGCCAATGGGATGACTGAGCATATGCCACGGATCATCAAAATGATGGACTGGTATTTCATGATCGACAACGTATTTGACGACCCATGTTACCGATCCGAAGAGGGACGATAAGGTGGTGGAAGCTCTGTGGACCGTCTTCCTTGACACCTACGTCCATCCTTGCCCTAGTCCTAATCCCATTATACGTGTTCTTACTGATACCGCGGCTGAGTGGTGGGCGGAAATGTGGCATGATATGCCATCCAAGCAGAAGGCTCGCCTCAGTAAGGGCTACTGTGACTATCTGGAGGCTAGTCGTAAGCAGGTATTTCTGTCGTTGCAATCCAAAACCTTCTTAGCCACTGTGTGTGTGAGAGACAGAGAGATGAAGAGAAAGAGAGAAACTTCTGTAGATCCACAATCGCGACTGTCGTCAACTCCCAGATATGGAAACCTACCTCCAGATCCGTGACGACTTCATCGGCTGGTGGCCATGCGCTGAGCTAATTTAATAATATCAAGGCTTTGAGCTTCACGATGAGGCGTTATCGCATCCTTTGCTCGTGGAACTACAAAAGACCGCCGTGCAGCACGTCTTCCTCACCCACGATGTGACCTCCTTCAAGAAGGAATACATGCAGGGCGTCTTTACCAACACGGTTTCCCCTCTTTACTTTCGAAAGCTTTATGATCCCACCAGAGATCCTGATAGCCCGCCATCAACTCTTCAGGGTGCTGTCTTGGAGGTCATACAGATGATCTGACAGAGGGATGAGAACGCCGTTCGGCTGATGGAGCAGATTAAACATTGCAAGGAGCTCATGAATAAGCCAGGAATGGAGCAATATCTAGAAGGGATTGCTCTCTGGATGTCAGGAACAGTATATTGGCACCTCGTACGCGGGCGCTATGGGATCTGCGCGACGACGGACGTTCATGGGATCCCGCCCGACTTACTTGCTTGACATAACCTGCACATCGATGTCAACAAGCACGCTGCTCGCACGGTGCGCAAGAAGGTTTTGACTTCTGCCACATGCTAGGTATAATACCGCGTTCGTCACTTGATCTAATACTCTCTCTCTCTCTGAATTCTCATTACCTATCGATCTCCGAAAGCCATGTGCCAGACCCTCATCGTTTCATTTTCCCAATCGTTTTGTATGCATATTTTTCATGAATAGTTATTAAATGGTTCTTCGAATGAAGTAAGTATATATATTAGACTCTCACTCACAAATATGTATATGGGTTTTTGACAGAGATAGAGATAGATACATGCTATAAATATGTGTGGGTTTATTTATTTTTTTGTCTGAGAATGCAAGGAAAAAGTAAATTGAACGAGCACAAAAAACACCATACAGGAGCTCCCACAGAGGGTGACATGTTATGACAAACAACAATTGGGAGTCTAAAAACATTATAAGACTCATTCTCTTGGTAGAATATTGCTGAAGGATTTTATCCCTCAACTTCTTAAAGTGATAGTTCTTGAAGATCTCATGAGGGGGATACATTCTTGCTGATTATGAGACAAATAAAGTCTGCATGACCTCATGATGCGTCCAATACCCCTCACGGCGTAAAAAAGAAAACGCAAATTGCAGAAAATTTTGCTATTCCTTTCCCTCCAGATACACCACACGATGTGGCATCTCAAGAGTTACCAAAGGCCTATATCAAGTTTGCCACTAACTACAAGCAAGATCTCTCTGAAGCTGAGGGAAGGAAGACCATTAAATGAGCAGTAAAGATCCATGCTAGACTAGTATGTTTTGGCATTGGTACATAGAGTGAACATAGAGGTGGGCCCTAATAATATTCAGAAGTCTATAGGATCTTCCAACACATGAACCTTATCATACATATCTTAAGACTCAAAATTAGATGAAAGAGAAATAGAGAGACAATAACCAATTTAGAATGTGTAATAGATGCATGCTTACCTACACTATCTTATATTAATGTCAAATTCCAAAGTTTGTAGATGATTAAAAAATTGAACATTTGCCGAATGTAGATCCAACATTTGAATCTATGTATAATTGAGGGTTCTGGATCCTAAAGTCCCTAAGATGTATGAAGCGTGTGTGTATGTGAATTTGAAGTGAATAGAAAGAGTTTAGAATTGTGTGTACAGAAAACCCTAATCTAGATAGCAAGGGATACTCACCCTTGTGTTAAAGTACAAGAAATGAAGCCTAGGAATAGTAGCAACAAAAGAAAAAGGACTGAATAGAGACTTGCTACTTACAGAACTCAGTTATAAGCTCATGGTTGGCTACCAAAATCTCTTCTAAAGCTGCACCAAAGGTATAGCATAGCTCCTCCCTACTCCAAGTATCCTAGCTTGATCTTGTGCCTTGAATGATGATAAAAGTGAGCCCCTATGTTTTCTTTTATATTTTTTTGCTCCACATGAAAAGCTATTGTGAAAAATCTCCAATCACATGCAAAAAGCTTTTGAAAAGCAAGAAACATTTGTGAAAATTTTGAATTAGTGAAGCTTCTTTTTGCACAAAAAGCCATCCTAATCTCCATTTCTAACGATCACCTAGGTATAGGAACTTGCTTTCCTTGATGTACACAATGTGAGGGATCTAATTATGCAAGAAAACCATATTGAGAAGAAGTTAGGGTTAGGGTTTTCTCTCATTTTTTTGAACTCTAATGAGTAACTGTTATGTACCACATGAAAGCTCTCCTCAAGTACTATTCAATGCGCTAATAAAAGACATTACCTTCTCTTTTCAAAATTTGGCTAAGTAGCAAAAATTAGGGTTGTTAGAAATTAGGGTTTTGTGCTATTGTTTCAACAATCCCCCCTTGAATGCCATAATGGTACAAGGTTCAGTAATATCCAAAAATTTTGATGTTTGCCTTTGGATAACACTTTGGTAAAAATATCTAAAACAATTTTACTTGTAGGAATGTAGACTAGCTCAATGTGCTTCTTAGATACATATTCTCCAATGTAGTGATAATATAACTGTATATGCTTTCTTGTTGGATGAACAAGATTCTTTGCGATCGTAGGAGCACTTTGGATGTCTAAAAATATGTGTATAGAAGGGTGAACATGAACATCAAGATACCTAAGAATTTTTTGTAACCAAATAGCTTCAAGTGTAGCTATGCATGCATCCCTATAATTTGCTTGAGATCAAGATGTTCCTACTATAGGTTGTTTTATTTAATAAACATTATATTAGACAATCTACTAGAGAGAGAGAATAACCAATTGTGCTTATTCTTGAGTCTTTATCACTTGTCCAATTAGAATTTGATAAACCTCTAAGTAAAAAGTATGACAATCTTGGAAATACCACAGCATAACTTGAAGTTCCCTTCAAATATTGGAAAATTCTCTTAGCTACTTTCTAATGAATGTTGAGTGGACTATGCATGAATCTAAATAATTGAGAATCGCAAATTAAATGTCACCATGTGTATTACATAAATAGATCAAACTCCTTGACTATACAAAGTAGCATGGAAAGGTTCTAAATCTACTTCTGCTTATAATGACACATTAACATCCACAAGTGTTTGCATAGGCTTGGAATCTATCATTTCAAACCTCTCTAGTACTTTCTCAATGTATTTTTGTTATGTTATGTAGATACACTCATTCCTGTAGTTGAACTCAATCCCAAGATAATCATCTAATATACCTAAATCATTCAGATCAAATCTCTGCTTAAGTTGTCCTTAAAACAATTGAAGGTACGAATCCTTGGGACCTATCATAGTCATGTAATTAACATATATTATAATAATAAGTAAGACATCTTTTTTTGTTCTAACATAAAGAGTACGAGCAACTTTTGAGTTTTCAAAACTAATAGATAGAAGATAGAGATGTATCTTCTCCCACCATGCTCTTGGTGCTTGTTTTGAACCATACAATGATTTAATAGAGAGAGAAATTTAGGCACATAGTACGCATGCACATAAATTTAGAGCGAGAGAGACAAACAGAAATCTGGGGTGGCATCGTCGACTACTGTGCAACATGCATGGGGGAGGGAGGGAGGGAGAGAGAGAGACAGAGAGAGAGAAAAGAAAGAAAGACTTTTTAATGTCTATTAAAGGCCAAAATCGGCCTATGAGACAAAACATATACATCCTTGTCAATCGTCCGAGAGGCAGTGAGAGAGAGGCGGTGGCGCGGCGTGCATGCTCCGACTCACACAGAGAGAGAGAGAGAGATGAGGCAGATTTGGCTACGTGACTGTGAGTGAGAGAGAGAGAGAGGCGGCAAGGGAATCAAGAGTCCGTGAAGGGAAGAATTGCGGTATAAGCAGGTTCATGTGGATATGCTGGGCTGGAGCCTCCAGGAGCAGGAAGAAAGAGGACAAGGAGCTCACACTGCGCTATGTCTGTGGACGCGTCGATGAGCGACATTAGTGCAAGTCTTGTTCTGCGGTTTGCACCTGCTTTGATGTTCCATCATCTTGGGTAGGTATCGCTTCGCCTCTGGTGTCGGGTCAAGGCGCGGTCGCGATCGCCTCCCTGGGTGACCGGTGTCGCGATACTTCCATTGGAAGTATCGCCGACGCCTCCCCGGGTGGAGGCTCGATCGTCGATAGCGGCATCTCCGGTTGTGCGGTCGGCGATACCTGCGGGCTTCTTGGTCGATACTTCCTGGCGGTATCGCCGGTGCGGTGTCGCCGGGTGCCCGATCGTCGGCTGTGGACTGAAGCGATCGCGCGATCGCCGGGAGCTCTGAAACTGGAGGCTCGCTCGCCGGTAGCGGCGTTATTCTCGGGGCCGACAGAGCGTGTTTCTCTGCAAGCGCCATCGCCGGGCGTTACCTCTTCAGCGACCGCGCGCCCTTTCGGTGTATCGCCGGAGGAGCCGCCGCCTAATCGTGTATCGCCGGAGGAGTCGCCGCTTCTTCGCGTATCGCCGGGCGTCAGGCGATACCTGCGCGCTCGACTCGGAGCTCGGGGCACGTGCGTTCGACTGTAGCCGGACCTGCAGGCGTGGCACCAAGGGAGCTCTTTCCTTTAAGGGGGGGGGCGTCCCTTTCTTTCGGCGTTAATTAGGCATTTATTGCGCCCTGGTCCCCTCGATTTCTACCGCACGCAACCCTGCGCTCTGACGCTCGTCCGGAGGCGGTCAGCGCCAGAGGAGTCGCCCCCTTTCAAAGTTAAATAAAAGAGTTAAAAAAAAAAGAGAGGAAGTAAAAAGAGGAAAAAAAAAAAAAAAGAGAGGAAGAAAAAAGAGAGAAAGTTCTTTTTCGCTTTAAAAAAGAAGAGAAAAAAAAAAGAGAGAAGAGAGAAAAGAGAGAAAAAAAGAGGAAAAAAAAAAAAAGTGAAGAAAAAAAAAAAAGAAAGAAAAAAGAGAAAAGAAAAAAAAAAAGAAAAGAAAAAGAGAAAAGAGAAAAAAAAAAAAGAAGAAGAAAAAAAAAAAAACAACAAAAGAGCTAAAAGAAGTAAGTGGGTGTTTGCCCCCGGTGTGTTTGCGGGCCCTCTCTCCATGTCGGAGGGCTCTGTCTTCGTATCTTGAACAGTGATTGTTGTGCAAGTCCCTTTTGGCCATGGATGTGGCGTCATGCTCTCTCGTGAAAAGTAATCGGGCCCCTCCCCCCGGGGAAACCGATGCACTGGCCGCTCTGCTGGAGGGGGGGTCGTGTGCCGCCCCTGGGGCACCCGAAGGGGCTGAACCCCCCGTCGTGTCCCTCAGTAGACCAGCAGTCCTGTCTGCTCAGGAGGAGCTTAAGAAAGTGTGCCTCGTTGGCCAAGTGTTTGGCCCCAGGCCCCCGCTTGAAACTGTGCGACAATGGCTTCGAAAAGAGTGGTTCCCGAGGGGACTAGTTATCACCAAATGTCAGTTCTTACCAGCGAACCACATGCTACTAGTCTTTGAAAATGAAGAGATGGCGTTCCAAGCCCTAAGCGTTGGCACATGGCAGCTCGGTCGGGCGACCCTGTGCCTATTCAGATGGTCCCCGGACTTTACTCCCGACAAATCGAAATCTCTTAGGTACCCCCTCTGGGTTGAGCTCCCGAATCTCCCTTACTTCTTGTACAATTTCGTGTGGGACATTGTCTCTCCTATCGGCAAGCCGCTGGCCTCACGCGATGACATTGGCGGGCTAATCTATGAAGGCGCAAGACACTCGTTCAATGCTAGGTGGCACCCGCAAATCTGCGTCGAGACCGACCTCAGCTCGCCACTTCCATCTTCGATCACAGTGGACATGGGAGAGGGTGAAGTTTGGGAGCAGGACATCACTTACAAAAACCTTCCCAACGCGTGCTTCCGCTGTGGTCAACAAGGCCACAGGATTAAAGACTGCCCGATCAGGCAAAAAAACAAACGATCTCAAGAAGCCGCCAAAACTGCTCAAGACCAAGTTGGAGACTTGTCCCACCCGACCAAGGAAGGGGTAGGCAAGGGTCCCCCTAATCCACAAGCCGATGCTGATGGTTTTACTGAAGTCAGAAGAAGAAGGAAGAGAAGTCCGAGGGCCAACGGCGAGAGAAACAACCTGCTAACTAACCCTTACAACAATTTGTATTGCAATCTTGGTAAAGAGATCAACGAACTCGACTACCCAGGCGGTAAGCCACCTGAGGTAGACATCTACGACGGAGTCCTAGAGATCCCGGAAAACAAAGAAACCCCCCAGGAGGGTTACACTACAAGCAAAGAAGATGGTTTCACCACTAGTAATGAAGATAACATGGACAGTGAAAGTTCCATCATTGGATCGACGATCCCGGAAACGGTGCCGAGCACGGGACCAAACTCCCCCCAACAGGGAGCATCCCGCAAAGGAAAACAGCCTATGGAGATACCATGGAAAAGCCCGCACAAGAACCGACTGCTTAGCCGGGATCAGATCCCAGCGAAAAAGAAAGATGAAGCCAAAAGAAGGAAAGACAAGGCTCCCTCCCGCAAAGAGGGATCAATACAAAAATGATTGTCATCTCGCTAAATGCTAGGGGGCTAACCGACCCCTCAAGAGCGGCCATCATTGGTCAATGGCTCCGCGATATTAGCTTAAAACCAGACATTATATGCATTCAAGAGATTAAAATTGATGGAGATGACCTTCTGAAACGGCTCAGACAGGTTTCCTCGGCCCATGTGTGGATCCCAACAAAGCACCAGCGGGGGTCCGGTGGAACGGCTATCGGTGTTAAACAACCTTGGATTGAAAAGCTTGAGAACTCCATTGAAGATGTAAATCACCGCTGGATTGCGGTTTCTTTTGGTGCTCCCCTCTGTGTTACTATGGTTTCTTTGTACGCCCCTAACGGGGACCTGGAGAGGCTGAACACTTGGGCTTCTCTTGACTCGCTTCCACACAACGTGCTTATATGTGGTGACTTCAACATGGTGGAGGACCCTATGGACAGATGGATGGGCAAGGGCAGGGTCATCGACAGTCGGGAGAAAGATACGTGGGACATGACCAAACTCCACTTAGATCTGGTCGAATTCAAAGACTCGAATGGCTTTTCCTGGTCGAATCTCCAAGCGGGCGAGGATCTGAGGAAAGCTAGACTTGATAGATGCTACATCTCTCAGAGCTTTACTCATCTGTGGGGCCACCCTTCCATCACGCAACGTACTGACCTCACCATCTCTGATCACTACCCGATAGTTATCACTTTTCAACCTTCCAACAGGACCCTCAAGGCTCCGTGGTTCCATGCCAACGCTTCCACCTTCTCTCTCCCCTCCGTCCATCAAGAGATTACCGATGTGTGGAAGGTGGCGTTCGCCTCTGGCTTGGCCCCAGCCAAGTGCTGGAGAAGTGCGGTCGACAAGTCTCGCAAGATCATGATCAGAACTAAGAAGATGCTCGAGACGGTGCGGCGGGCTCGTAGGGAAGCGCTATACCACAGACTCTGGCGACTCGAGGAGGAAGTGAACAAAGGAAAACACCAAGCCCAGAAAGGTCTCCGAAAAATCAGAGCAGCGTTGAGATACGAGGAAGAAATACAAAGGAAAAACTTGCAAATCTTCTTCAAGGAGTGGTGGGCTGGAAAAGCCGACAAACCCACCAAAGAGATGTGCAGTATTCTTAAAAGGAAACACAACAGAGAGACGATTCCCCTTCTGCTTGACCCACAGGGCAATGTATGCAACTCGGAAGAAGATAATTTTGGCATCATCGAAGGGCACTTCACGAGACTCCTGGGAACCTCGAACCCCCTTTCCCACCATAGAAGGGAATGCATGGCTGCCATTTCTAGGGTTTCCCCCCGGAGAATTCCACCCAACCTCCACTCCCTGCTTCATGCCCCGATCTCTGAATCAGAAATCATTGAGGTCATTGATGCCCTCCCTCTCGGTAAAAGCCCGGGACCCGACGGACTCACTAATGAGTTTTTTAAATCCTTCAAGCAGGTGGTTGCCACCCCTCTTCGGATGGTTTGGCAAGAAGCGCTAAAATTTGGTGCTCTTCCTTCTTGTATAAATAATGGAATTATCAAGCTGATCCACAAGAAGGGGGAAAAAAACAGAATCGAGAACTGGAGGCCAATTACGATGCTCCAAACAGGATACAAGATCGTCGCCAAAGTCATTGCCAACAGACTGGCGTGCCACCTGAGATATTGGCTTAGTGAGGACCAAAAAGGCTTCATCAAAGGCAGGTCCATCCTGGAAACCATCATGGATATTTGGGAAGGTATTCAATTTGCAAATGAGTCTAATCAAGATGTGGTCTTCCTCAAGATCGACTTTGACAAAGCCTACGATAGACTCGAATGGGACTATATTCTGCAGTCGCTCCAAGACCTCGGATGTAGTCAGAAATTCACCAAGATGATCGCGACCCTTCTCGGCAACGCAACGACTCAAATTAACGTTAACGGCAAACTTTCGAAGGCGATCCATCTTAAAAGATCAATTAGACAAGGATGCCCTCTTGCCCCCCTTCTCTTTGCCATCGCCACTGAGGGGCTGAGCAGACTTGTGGCTCATCATGTGGAGGCTGGCAATATCAGAGGCCTCCAGCTACCTCACGGCCACAGTCAAATCATCATGAGACTTTTCGCTGACGATATGAACGCGTTCGTTCACAATGATAATACCAGCCTGGAGACTTTTTGGAGGTGTCTTGATACCTTTTGTGAGGCCTCTGGATCCAAAATCAACCACAATAAGACCGCCTTTAGGGCCACTGTGGGACATCAACCTGGCCTTCTCATTGATCATGGCTGTCAAATCATTTCGCAGGGCCAAATCGTTCGGCTGCTAGGAATCCCCCTGGGGTTTGGCGTCTCTATGGAGCAGCGATGGAACTGGGTGCTGGCCAAACTTGAAAACAAGCTCAATTACTGGAGAGGCATGCAAATCAATCTCGCTGGACGGGCGATGGTCATCAACACGTTCCTCCTCTCGTCTACCATCTATTTCCTTTCTTGCTGGAGACCGAATGAGCAAGGCCTGGCCAAATTGAATAGCACCTGCAGAAACTTTCTTTGGACGGGTGATCATAACAGAAGGGGGGTGCCTAAAATCAAATGGGCCATCTGCACCAGCCCTAGAGATAGCGGGGGACTTGGCATCCTGGACATTGGGTGTATGGCTAACAAACTGGCGGCCAAATGGATGATTAAGGCTTGGTGCAATAGGGAGGCCTCGTGGGCCAAGCTGATCTTCAGAAACAAAAATGAGTTGGCCCTCACGGGGTCCCCGAACTGGAAGAACCTTGACATCATGACCCTGCTATTCTCCCCGATTCCTGTCTTCCCGAAAGGCTCCAATCTCGTTTGCTCTCTTTGGAAGGGCTGGAACAAAGTCAAAAGCCTCACAAGAGTTAGTGAGGACTGGAAGTGGGCGGCCGGAATCAGACAAAACGACTCCATCTGGTTCCCGATACACGGCATCCGGAGTGTGGAGTCGTGGAACATTCAAAATGCCAAGAAGTTATGAAACAGAGGATTCAAAAAATGGAAACACCTCTGGAATCAGGACACCAACAGTTGGATCAACTACGAGGATATCGACCCTCGCATAAACGTCTCCTACGAAGAATGGAACACCTTGCAAAGCAGATGCCTCGCTTGGGATCGTCACAAAACTCGCCTTCTCGTGGGACACGATGCTCCGAATGCGCGTGGTCTCAAATGGCACAATGGAAATAGCCTACTCAAAATCCCGAACGTCAAAGAAACGATTGACCTCCAGATCAGCCTCAACAAGAAGTGGTGCCTGTCTTGGACGCGGCTTCGGTGGGACATGAAATTCATGGGCATCTGGCACCCACTTATAGAGATTAAGAAATCTGTCCTCTTATGGCAAATTCTTCACCGAGGAATTTGGACTAACCATAAGGCAAGCAAAATTTGTGGAATCCCTCCGTGGTGCAAACGCTGCCACCGTGCGATCGAAGATGTCCCACACATCTTCCTTACTTGCCCCAACTCCTACAAAATCTGGCAGACGGTTGGACTGAAAATCAGAATTCAGAAACAGCTTAGCTGGAAACAGGTCCTTTTGGGAGAAGCGATTGGGTGCTCTGCGGCTCTCTGGAACGCAATCAGAGGGGAAGTCCTGTGGAAAATTTGGCGGGAGCGGTGTGCTCTCAACTTCGGCGACTCCCCCAGGGAGTGGTCGATCGAAAAATCTCTATTCCTCCTTGGCAAAAGGATTGCCAATAGCAAGAAATCCCCCCCCTTCAGGCACCATCAAGTCCTCCTTTTGATCAACAACCAGCTCAAATCCAAGTGGGCCCCGCATGAGGGCGACGAGAGGGTGATCAACCTTCTTTGTAATGCAACCTAGGAATCAGCCAAGCTTCCCCTGCTTTGTGGGATTTGGGGGGTCCCGTGGGCACTAGTCCCCTTCCCTTGTACCTTTGTTTCTTAATTTAATTCAAGTCCGGGAGAGTAGGCTATTGCCGAACTTCCTTTTATATAAAAAAAAAACATATACATCAGTATGATCCAATCCACTGTGATCCAAAATGAAAATAAAGTGTGAGTACTACAAACGGGTATAAAAGGAGGGATAGTAGCTCGCATCAAGGGTGTGGGGTGCTATGGGTATGCACTCTATATGCTCAATGGGTGAGATACAAACATGATATGCATAGGGAGGGGAGGCTCGATGGTGTCACAACCCCCTAAATGCCTGGAGTGGGTATAGGATATAATGCATCGGTGGGTAAGGCATCATGGCGATCCTCAAAATGCTCTGGGCGTCCAAATCGATAGGGGTGCGCTGCTGACGTCTCTATATCTCCATGTCATGGCGTGCGTGAATCGAGAGAGAGAGAGAGAGAGAGAGAGAGAGAGAGAGAGAGAGAGAGAGATTCACCGTGTTCTTGGCCACTAAGTTAGAGAGAGAAGGGCAGGGTTACGTTGGTGGCACAATAAGCATGGAGAGATGTGTGCATTATGTTGGTCTGGCTGGTCTGTCGACGGTGCATCATAGGCAGGAGAGAGAGAGACAGTAAGAGATTATTCGCGTGCTGATACAGTGGCCGTATATACCCACGTGTAGAGAGAAACACACTTATGGTTGGCAGCATCACACGAGTCAAGCGAGAAAGAGAGAGAGAGAGAGAGAGAGAGAGAGAGAGAGAGAGAGAGAGAGAGAGAGAGAGAGAGAGAGAGAGAGAGAGAAAGAGACAGAGAGAGAGAGAGAGAGTTGTCGAACGATACTACGTAGGATATTTCGGAGCCATACACACGTGGATAGAGAGACGGACTGGTCTAGCTTGCTGTTTGTAGGCTCTGGAGAGAGAGAGAGAGGAAGGAAAAGCTCGTTGGATATGTCGATAAAAATAGAGGGGACAGAGAGAGAGGACATCATTCATTGCATATTGAGCATTAAGTCACAAACGGTCGAATATGCATATTCGATTTTGTGAACAGATGCATAATTTTCTTTTGAAACCTTAAGATATATGAGCAATGTACTTGAGTTAATGATTAAAGAAGAGTTCATCGTGTCTCAGATCCTATTGGAGCTTGGAAACATTTTAAGCTGCTAATGATTGACTACCTAAAACATTATACTTTATAGAGTGATACAGACCATGAGTTTTTCTTAGATGTGGAATCTAAATTCATGTATTTACATTGATGTATGCAAATTTTGTACTTATAAAACCATGCATGATGAAGGAGGTAGATTTTTGGTGCTTGAATCGCTTAAAAACAATATAAGGGAGTAGAAAATAAATAGAACTTTTTTGTCCTTAAGTTGTGATGATATTCCTTTCACAAATGGGAAAAACAATGATATGGTAATTGCTTGTTAAAGAAGGGGTGATAACAGAGAAAGGGAAGTAAGAATGTACTAATGATAGAATATTATTTTCATTCATAACTATGTAAGTCAATTTCAAATGTACGAAGATGTTTTTTTTCCACTCCCATGGACACGTGTGGATCTTCTCTTTAGAGATTATATGAAGTGGTTGCCGGATTTCTGAAGAAAAAGAGAAGAAAAGCTATTGCCGAGAAGACTTGAAGAGAAGCCTTGAAGTCAAGACCGAAGACATAAAGTAAAGGAAGGATCCATCTGCAAAGACGAGAAGATGAAGATCGTGGGTGTCCTCTCACACTGTAGCAGGAAGTCTATTGGAGACTTTTTAATCTCCAAATGCTTGATCTATACTGATCTAAGATCACATCTATATCAGTTGTAGACCAATCTGTACACAAATATTACTTTGATTTACCAAATCAAACATGAACAATTCTCTGAGTGAGAATTTTTCTTCTTCAAGAAGTCTCCTTCAAAGATTGACTTCCTTACCTGCACATATCTTGAGATTTCTTCAATCTAATAGTATACATACCTTTAAGCTACTTTTGCGCAATCATATTGACCATTGATCCTTCCAAAGAATCATTAAAACTTTGATTTTATCCTTAAGATCAAAGATATGTCAAAATCGTCTTCCAAGAATGGCGACTTTGACATGGTCAACTTCTTAAGTTGATTTCTCACAGCACAAATCCCGTTTTGCTAAATGCTTTTAGCCATAGCTTCCTTACCTTCTAACTTAGATTTTGAATGCTCACTCATTAAAAACTTTACACTGCACTGAGATCTAACCAAAACATTGACACGAAAAAGTGCGCGACTCTGAGAAGTCTATCTGCAGATTCTACATACAAATGTTCCTATTGGTCATTCTCACAGTAGGAAAGGAATTAGATCATCAAAGTTTGAACATAGCTTCATTAGCTTCTAGATTAGATGTGTACAAAAGGATTTCCGATCCACATGATCAGACTGAGAGAACTCAGAGAAAAACTCATAGCTAATTTCCTGAGTTAAACTCTCTACACATCTCTCTAAGACACTTGTCATCAAAATGACTCTCTCATACATATTTCTTTACATCATTGACTTATATACATATGGTTGTAGAGTTATCCCGCGTCTATTACATTACTCCTTATCATCCTAAGAATTATCTATACTCAGATTACAAAAATTTCCAACTGTAATGTACATATGTATACAAGCTATCATTCTGAAATCTTCTTCACTTTCTCAAGTGATTTCTTTCACTTCAATCTGACCATAAACTTTCTTCAAGCTCTTTGTAATCACTAGTTTGTGATTGGTTTGTTCCAACAGCTCACCCTCAATCACTAATTGTGATTATTCTATTCTTCTTTACTCCTCCCATCTCTTTGAATCTCTATAGCTTAGGTCCATCCAAGCTTTTTGTCATCATATCTACAACTTGTTCTTTTGTTGGAGTATACATCACTTCAATCTCTTTATCAAGTACCTTTTCCGTCAAGAAATGATACTGAATCTCTATATGCTTAGTCACTACAACATATCAAGGGCATACTGACGTTGCCCATACGGACAGTCACGCCTCGGCGTCGGTATGACCGTTGAAAATGCTTGAAAAACCATGGATGCAATTCCGACGGTCATTTAATCGTTGGTATACAGGCATCGGTATGAGAGCCGGTATAGGCATCGGTACTTTACTGTAAATTACCGATGCTTATATCGACGCTCATATCGATGCTTAGGCCGAGGCAATGTTTTAATCGGGCCCGAGAGCAAAAATTCAACATTTGCTTGCATTTTGAACCACAGTTTGCTACTGTCGAGTTTGCGCACGCGAACTACATTCTGCGCCTATTGTGTACACACATCTCTCTCTTTCTCTCTCTTTCTCTCTCTTTCTCTCTCTCTCTCTCTCTCTCTCTCTTTCTCTACATCTCTGTTTCTTTAGATCTGAAATTTTTGTAAGAGTTGCACATACTGTAGCACCCTTTCTCTTTCTTTGTGTTTTCCCTTTTCTAATTTCTCTTCTCTTTTGTTTTGCAGGAGCTTTTTGGCATCAAATGTTTGGAATTCAATGAAGGAAAACATTAAGTAGACCTTGAGGACCATGATCCAAACAATTACATCGATGGAAGTGATTGTTTTGTTTTCGATTGATATAGAGTGAGATAGAGAGAGATGAAAGAAACAGAGAGATCTAGAGAAACATAGAGAGAGAGAGAGAAACAGAGAGAGATCAAAGAGAAAGATAGAGAGAGAGTGAAAGAGAGAGAGATGAAATAAAAAGAGAATGAGATAGAGACATAGATGCATACATACATACACACAGATATGCATACACATACTCACATACATATTACATGCACACATACATATTAAATACACACTCACATACATATTACATACACACATGCATATACATACACATACATATTACATACTCACATGCATACACACATATACATACATACATGCATATTACATACAAACATGCATATTACATACACACATGCATATTAGATACACACATGCATATACATACACACACATATTCATTCTCATACTCACATACATACATACATACATGTATACACACATATACATACACACATGTACACACACACATGTATACATACACACATGCATATGCGTACATACATACACACATATTTGCATGTACACACATACATACATACATAAACACATGCATGTTACATACACACTCACATATGTATACACACACATATGTGCATACACACATGCATATGCATACATACATACACACACATATGCATGTACACGCACACATACATACATACACACATGCATATTACATGCACACACACATATGTATACACACACATGAATACATGCACATACACATACACACACATCACATATACATACACACATATACATGTTTTAGGGTTAGGGTTTTAGGATTAGGGTTTATTAATTTCTCTTTTCTTTTGTTTTGCAAGAGATTTCGGCATCAGTTCTTTGGAATTCGATGAAGGAGAACATTAAGTGGACTTTGACGACAACGCTCCAAACAATTACATGGATGTAAGTGATTGTTTTTTTTCAATTGATATAGAGTGAGAGAGAGAGAGATATGAAAGAAAGAGAGAGATACATACACACATATTTGATTGAACACACACATACATACATACACACATGCATACTACATACACACACACATATAAATACACACTCACATATGTATACACGCACATATGTGCATACACACATGCATATGCATACATACATACACACACATATGCATGTACACACACATACATACATACACACATGCATATTACATACACATGCACATATATATACACATTCACATATGTATACACACACATGCATACATGAACATACACATACACACACACCACATATACATACACAGATGCACACATATACATGTTTTAGGGTTAGGGTTCTCTTTCTCTCTCTCTGTCTCTCTCCCTACACACACATCTCTCTCTCTCACTGTCTCTCTTTTTCTATGTCTTCTGTTTTCTAATTTCTTTTTTCTTTTGTTTTGCAGGAGCTTTTTGGCATCAATGTTTTGGACTTTGACAAGAGACAACATCGATTGGGCTTTGAAGAGAGCGATAAAAAGAATTACATCGATGTAAGTGATTGTTTTGTTCTTTTTTATAAATAGAGAGAGAGAGAGATGAAAGAGAGAGAATATGAGAGAGAGAGATGAAAGAGAGAGAGAATGAGAGAGAGAGAGGAGAAAGAGATAGAGAGAGAGAGATGAAAGAGAGAGAGAATGAGAGAGAGAGAGAGAGGGAGAGGAAGAGAGAGAGAGAGAGAGAGAGAGAGAGAGAGAGATGAAAGAGAGAGAGAGAGAGAGAGAGAGAGAGAGAGAGAGAGAGAGAGATGAAAGAGAGAGAGAGAGAGAGAGAGAGAGAGAGAGAGATGAAAGAGAGAGAGAATGAGAGAGAGAGGGGGGGGAGAGAGAGAGAGAGAGAGAGAGAGAGAGAGAGAGAGAGAGAGAGACAGAGAGAGAGAGAGAGAGAGAGAGAGAGATGAGAGAGAGAGAGATGAAAGAGAGAGAGAATGAGAGAAAGAGAGAGCGAGAAAGAGAGATAGATAGATAGATAGAGAGAGAGAGAGAGAGATGAAAGAGAGAGAGAATGAGAGAGAGAGAGGGAGAGAGAGAGAGAGAGAAAGAAAGAAAGAAAGAAAGTCTTTTTAACGTCTATTAGAGGCCAAAATCGGCCTATGAGACAAAACATATACATCAGTATGATCCAAACCACTGTGATCCAAAACGAAAATAAAGTGTGAGTACTGCAAACGGGTATAAAAGGAGGGATAGTAGCTGGCATCAAGGGTGTGGGGTGCTATGGGTATGCACTCTATATGCTCAATGGGTGAGATACAAATATGATATGTATAGGGAGGGGAGGCTCGATGGTATCACAACCCCCTAAATGCCTGGAGTGGGTGTAGGATATAATGCATCGGTGGGTAAGGCATCATGGCGATCCTCACAAAGCTCTGGGTGTCCAAATCGATAGGGGTGTGCTGCTGACGTCTCTGTATCTCCATGTCATGGCGTGCGTGAATCGCCTGAATCTCTCTCTGATGTGGACGAGCTCTCCGGACAAGGGGTCTCGGTCGTCGACGCTGTCATCTAAGCTCCTCTGCTCTGTGTAATGTGACACCCCGCATCGAACTAGGCCCTCGAGTGTATGTGGGTCTGAAAAAATCTGTAATATAAGTCTGAGGGGGGGGCCAGGTGTATCTCCATCCGCTGCTGGAGGAGTGATGCGCGGTGGTGCTGGAGCTCTACTAGGAAACGACCTAGAGGGCGCTCGTCCTCTGTCCCCAATAAAGCCCTGATCTCTCTAGGCCCCCTGAAGAGCTGTGGGTAGCTGTCTCTGATGTCCTCATATGCCTGGCATCTACATGTGTAGTGCTCCTCGTCCTCCACCTCCTCTCTACATATCCTGCATAATCGCTCATCCCGGGGGGTATGTGTGGCTCGCCCAATCTCAATCTCGAGCTGGTGTGATGATACTCTGAGCTGCCCAATGGCCACTCTCTCAGCTGGTGCCATGTATGTATCCATGTATTGTGGTATCTGAATGAAACCATCCGCTGTCACAGTCAGGAAGTGCTCTCTATAGTGTTGCCTCTTTGTGGGAAGAGGCTCTCGTGGTGCTATCCATGTCTCCCTGACGTGTATCTATAGTAGGTCCTGATGGATGATCCTATTCCTCTCCGAACGAGAGAGGGTAATGTGGGAGGAAGAGGTCATACTGAAAAGGGGGGAGATCCGTAATGCTCATGCCATGGTCTGCTAACCATCGGTAAGTCTGTGCATACCATACTCTCTCATGCCCTGTCTCTGCCAAATGTCTAGAACTCTCAAATGCAAGCCTGGTGAGTCGGCTAGTGGGGACTTCTCTGACTCTCAGAATAAAGGTCACCAACTGGAAGAGGGCCTCCACTAGCATCGGTGGTATGCCAAGCTCAGCTCGTATAATGTCATGTGGAACGGAGGGCTTGCTGCGCAGCAAGCATGATATCATGGTGATCTGGGGCCTCTCAATCTGTGTCCACATCGCCTCTGTGATCCCTGGTGCCCATACTACTACTGCGTACATCAATGCGGGTGTCACTAGAGTGTCAAAGAGCCACCGCTTAGTCCGGGGCTCCTGAAAATGTGTCTGAAAGCAGGGTCTCTCCAATCCTGCAAGTGCTGCATAACCTCGCGTCAATCTATCTCTCGCAGCCTGTGCCATGGAGAATACCCCTGTGCTGCCCGAGAACGTGATACCTAGGTAGACGTAGGAGTCCACTACCTCTATCTGTCCTCCAGCTGCTGTGAAAGAGGCGCGATGGCGTACTGTCCTGGAGGTATGGAAGATCATGTACTTCGTCTTGCCAAGGTTCACTGTGAGTCCTCTCTCCATGCAAAAGGTATCGAGCGCCTGTAAATGTGACTGCAACCCCTCCTGTGACTCTAAGAGAAGGACAATGTCATCAGCATATAATAGGATATGTACTGGCGTACCTCCGATGTCTCCTCCTCTCCCTCCTGCTCGTTGTATATACTCCGTGATCTCGTCGATGTAGAGACCGAAGAGAGTGGGTGAGAGGGGGCAACCTTGTTTCACACCAATGGTGCTAACAAGGCTGTCTGATAGACCACCGGGGCAGCGTACCCTGCCTGTGACTCGTGCATACAAAGCGTGGATGGCCCATAGCATGTCTGATGGAAGCTGTAACTCCTGGAGCCTCCGTAGTAGTCTCTCTCGAGGGACCATGTCGAAGGCTTTGCAGAAATCCACAAAGCAACAGTATAGTCTCTACTTCCTCGCCTTCGGGCTCTCAATCAAGCAACGAAGCACGAAGATGTGGTCGATGGTGGAGAAAGTGCGGCGGAAGCCTGCCTGGCCGAGTGCTCTGATCCCCGCTGCCTCAGCGTGTGTACTGAGCTCTGCCTCTAGTACTGCCCCATAGATCTTGGCCAGGATATGGCCTATCATAATAGTCCTGTAGTTCCCTGGGTCCATCATATCGCCGGACTTATGGATAGGCATAATGGTATGCATAGTCCATGAGTCGGGTAATCCCTCAACCAAAGCACGGTTGAAGAGATGGGCGATCAAGTGGGAAACTACATCTGCTTCGTATATAAAGTGCTCTCCCTGTAGCCCCGTGTGGTCTACTGAACGGCCATGCTATAGCCTATGGATGGCCTGTCGTACCATGCCTCCCGTGAAGAGGGTGGATATCACCGGACGCGGTGTGGAAGGAATCGGTAATGGTGGCTGTCCTGGGACGTCATATAACCTCTGGGCGTAGGTCTGCCAGGTCGAAGGATCTACTATGGGTGTAGGTGGACGTGGCTCACGTAGTGCCCTCCACGCGGTGGCACAATCCCTACTCATGAGAAGGTCGATCAATTCTGCCTCTTGTCGCTCCTCGAAAGCTTGCCACTTCCGGCGTGTGAGGGCTCGCATCTGTCCTTGTGCCTCCCTCTCTGTGATGGATCCCAAGAGACTCTGTGCTCTAAGATGTCGGTATAGTCGCCTACACTCCTCATCGTACCATCTATTCTGGGGTGTATGTCCCAGCCGTGTCGGATGTGCAGTGCTGTGGGTGGTGTATGGGAAGCTGAGAGTAGCAGATGTATGGAGGATCGAGGAGAAGTGGGCGGTGAGGGTTTCCAAGGAGGCAGAGGGATCAAGAGAGTAGATGCGCTCTCGAACATGGGAGCTATAGATATGTGCTAGCTCATGTCTAAAGTGAATGGTGGTTTGGGCTCGTGGCTGTGTGGTGACGAGGTGGGGTATGCATGGTGAGCCGCGAATGGATAGGGCAAGATATGCGTGATCAGCTCCAATCGGTAAGGGTGGGATAGTGAATGAGGTGATCAGATGTGTCGCCTCCGGGGGTCCGATAACATAGTCTACCACACTGCCCCCCTGTGGTGTCGTGGGTGGAATGCAGGTGAGACCGCGCGAGGTGGGCCAGCTCCCCATCCCATTATATATAACCAGACAGTGTGCTGCTCCCATCTGGAGTAAGTGTCGGCCATATAAGGTGGGTGTGGCAGTGTCGGCTGAGGCTCTGAGTGTAGGCATATCCTCTATGGTACGAAGCATCTCAAGGTCGTCAAAGTCGTAGGTATCACACTGGTGGCTCTGAGTGCGGGCATTGAAGTCTCCTACAAGGAAAGAGAGAGAGAATGAGAGAGAGAGGGAGAGAGAGAGAGAGAGAGAGAGAGAGAGAGAGAGAGAGAGATGAAAGAGAGAGAGAGAGAGAGAGAGAGAGAGAGATGAAAGAGAGAGAAAGAGAGAAAGAGAGAGAGAGAGAGAGAGATGAAAGAGAGATAATAATAATAAGAGAGAAAGAGAGAGAGAGAGAGAGAGAGAGAGAGATAAAGAGAGAGGTATAGATAGATAGAAAGAGAGAGACATAGAGATACATACACACACATGCATACATATTTCATACACATATGCATATGCATATGTATATGCATACATACACACACACATTTACATGTTTTAGGGTTAGGGTTTTAGGATTAGGGTTTTAGGATTAGGGTTTTAGGATTAGGGTTTTTGATGTTTACACATATACACACATTATACATACACACATGCACACATATACACATGCATACACACATACACATACAAACACATCAAATATACATACACACATATGCATGTTTTAGGGTTAGGGTTTTAGGATTAGGGTTTTGTGCTTTTACATATATACACACATGCATACACACATATACACATATAAACACATAATACATATATATAC
Source organism: Ceratopteris richardii (assembly GCA_020310875.1). NCBI lineage: Eukaryota > Viridiplantae > Streptophyta > Polypodiopsida > Polypodiales > Pteridaceae > Ceratopteris > Ceratopteris richardii. Next base: position 39,649,860 of record CM035407.1, read on the forward strand.
ACATACACACACATACACATACGCACACACACACAAAGACACACACACACATACATACATACATACATACACACACACATAGATATATACACACATGCATACATACATACACACATGTGGCATATACATACACGCATATTCATGTTTTAGGGTTAGGGTTTTAAGATTAGGGTTTTTGGCTTTTACTTATATACACACATGCATACACATATACATGTTTTAGGTCTAGGTCTTCAGGATTAGGGTTTTAGGGTTTTTATATAGATACACATATGCATACACACACATACATATACATAAAATACACATACATATACACACATATACACACACATACATATACACATACACACATATATATACACAAAAATACACACATACACATGTTTTAGGTCTAGGTCATTAGGATTAGGGTTCTAGAGTTTTTAAAATTTTATACAAATATTTACACATATACAAAAATACACACATAATACATATACACATACACATGTATATACATAGGCATACACACATATACATGTGTTCTGATTGTTGTTTATAAATAACATGTCAATGTGTCTCATTTCTTTCTACATGGTTCATGATTGATTTCTCCCATGCCTTTTGTATTTAACAGTATGTTTTGCTTTAACAAATCATGTTTTTGTTGCCTATCATACATGTCACATGTTCTCCGGTTTTTTTTTGGGCAGAGTGTATTGTCTTTTGCTACACAACAGCATGGGAATGTTGCTGTAGCAAGACACAACCTACTCTGCCAAAAAAAATTTTGCAGATATGGTCGTCGGTAAAAGTGACGGTATAAGCGTGGGTATCCCTAGGCAGATAACGATGCTTATACCGACTATTCTGCCCAGGGGCATACCGTTGCTTATATCGTCGCGTATACTAACGCATATACCGATGCTTATACCGACGCTTATATCGACGCTTATATCGACGTTTATACCGACGCTTATATCGACGCTCATACCGAGGCTTATACCGACGCTTTGGTTCCGATGCCTACACCGACCCTTACACCGGCGTCAAGGCAAAATTGCGCCCATTCATTTTCCTCGCTAGAAGCCTCGGTATACCCCCAATATGTTGTAGTGAGTCCTGGCATGAAAAACAGGGTTAGCTGCCAAATACAAAGAACTCATATTGTCTCCAAAAATAATTGGAGTACTTTGATCAGTTCCAAAACTCTTCAACAAGGTTTTTAACCATATTACTTCTTTTGCAACTTCTACCATTCCTTTATACTTAGCTTCTGTGGATGACAAAGCAACTGTATTTTGCTTCTTTGAACACCAAGAAACTAATTTATCTCCAATATAACAGAGAAACCCATGAGTAGACCTTCTATCATTTGAATCACTTGCCCAATCTGCATCACTAAACACTTTGATTCTTGTGTCAGAAGTAAATCCATAATACAGACCTTCACTTACGGTTCCTTTGATATATCTAAGTACCCTTTGAGCTGCAATCCAATGAGTCTTCTTTGGACAATGCATGAATTGTGATAACACACCTACTACATATGATAGATCTGGCCTTGTCAAGGTAGCATAAATTAAACTACCTACCAAACTCTGATATTTCTTGATGTCATTAAATTCTTCACCTCCATACCTGCTCAATTTATGATTTACCTCCAATGGTGTGCTTGAAGGCTTGCAATCCTCCATGTTAAATTTGACCAGAAGATTCTTCAAATACCTCTCTTGTGCAACATATACTCCATGTTGAGTATACACAATCTGCATTCGTAAGAAATAAGATAAGTTTCCCAAATCACTTATCTTAAACTCCTTCTCTATTTGTTTCTTAAGTTCATTGATTCCTTGAGCATCTGTACCTATACTAATAATATCATCAACATAAATACACATGTATATGTATCCATTTTCACTTGCGTTCACTAGCAAGCTACTATCTGCATTTAATGCTTGAAATCCACAATCATTCAAGAACTTGACAAGCCTATAATTCCATGCTCTTGGGGCTTGCTTCAACCCATATAATGCTCTCTTGAGCTTACACACATAATCTGATCCAATTGAATCCATGAAACATTCTGGTTGCTCCATGTATACCTCATCTGCAATGTATCCATTCAAAAATGCATTCTTCACATCTAATTGTGATAACTTCCATCCTTTACAAGCTGCAATAGCAATCAATGATCTAATTGTAGACATCTTAGCAACACGACTAAAGGTTTCATCATAATCTACCCCATAACTTTGGGCATAACCTTTGACCACAAGTCTAGCCCTGTATCCAGACACCTTTCCATCTGCAAATCCTTTTGTTCTATACACCCACTTACATCCAATGACTTTTTGATTCTTTGGTCTTGGCACCAATTCCCAAGTTTCACTTTCAAGTAGAGCATCATACTCTTCTTGCATTGCCTTCTCCCAATTCTGTTTACCTTTAGCTTCTTTATATGTGATTGGATCCTCTTCTGTCTTCAGAATGTAAGCATAATCTTTTGTTGTTAGAAAAGATGTATCATAACTATACCTTATAGGTTCTTTCCTTTCCCTTGAGGATCTTCTGACCTCTGCACTTCTTGAAGTCTTAGCCACAGTTGATTCTCGATCAAATCTTCGCCCATCTTGTACATTATCCTGCAATTTACTTTTATAGTCAACATCATCAATATCTTCTTCATACACATTTACTTTTTCCTTCCCTTTCCTTTGTATTTCTTTGTCATCTGCATAATCATTTGTTGACCCTGTATACCATGTGCTTTGCTCATCAAATGTAACATCTTTGGTAACAAGAAATTGCCTTGTGGATGGGCTCCACAACCTGTAACCCATCTGTCTATCATCATATCCAATAAACACATACTTCTCTGCTTTGGGTTCTAGCTTATGTCTCAATTGTGAAGGAACATAAGCATATGATAAACAACCAAATATCTTACAATGATCAAGAGTAGGTTTCTTACCCCACCATGTTTCATAAGGAGTTCTTCCATCCAAAGCTTTACAAGGTAACCTACTCACAAGGTATGTTGCAGTGTTGATAGCTTCTGCCCATAAATAATTAAGACAATTCTTTTCCTTCATCATTGCTCTTGCAAATTCTACAAGAGTTCTAGTTCTTCTTCTTGCAACTCCATTCTCTTGAGGAGAGTACCTGCAAGTTACTTCTCTCTTTATACGTGCATTCCACAAATAATCATCAAACTCTTTAGAGAAATACTCTCCCCCTCCATTTGATCTCAACCTCTTAAGCTTTTGTCTTGTAATCCTTTCTGCATAAGATGATAATGTTTGAATGTCTTGAAGACTTCTGATTTATCCTTGATTACATATAAAGTAATTCATCTGGTTGCATCATCAACCAACAACACATAATATCTAGATCCATTTATGCTATAGTCCCTTGAGGGACCCCACACATCTGTATGAACCAATTCAAGCATATTTGAATACTTGTACCCTGATTTGTTGTAAGAGCTTTTGTGTGCTTTACCTAATTGACAAGATTTACACTTGTACACCATGTGTTGCCCTTCAATTTTTCGTAAACCAAGCACCACCTGATTCTTTGACATTTCCTTTATAGCTCTCTCATTGAAATGACCTAGCCTTTTATGCCATAGGTCTAACTTAGACATCTTTTGACGTCCATAAGTAAATAAAGCATGTCCCACATTACCTTGGACTTTGAGAGTAAACAACCTTCCTTCCTTTTTACCTGCAATTATGTTTCTATATTCCTGATTTGGATCTTGCACATAGACACCATCATTTGTAAATCAGACTTCATATCCATTCTCCACAATTTGCCCTACACTTATCAAATTTTTAGGAATAGTAGGAACATAAAGTACCTTGCTCAAGAGTGTACTTCCACTCTTTGTCTTCACTGATCCAATGCTCTCCACTTTATGTTTGGTATTGTCACCTGTTTGAACTCTATGTCCATTCACCTTTGCTTCCATATCAGTCATCAAGGATATATTGCCACTCAGATGATTGCTACATCCTGAGTCAATATAAAACACCCTCTGATCTTCTCCTACTGATTCATGAGTTGCATTCAAGATAAGAGTCATATCATCCTTCTGATCTGATGCATAGTATTAATAATTGTTGTTGTAGGACTGAGATTGAAAGCTTCTTCCACCTCCTCTAGCATATGATGTTCTACCACCTATTCCTCTAAAGTTGCCTCTTTAATTTCTACCTCCTCTACCTCTTTGATTAGAATTCTGATTATTATTTCCTCCATTTTGATTGTTATACAAACAATCATTTGCCAAATGATTGGTTCTACCGCAAATCCAACAAGCTTTAGTATTATCTTTGTTCTTACCTCCTCTTCCTTTACCTCTGAAATTCATTTTTCCTTTTGTAAAGTTAGCTTGACTTGAAGATCCTTCATCATCAGTCGACTGCTTCCCTTTGCCATTCTTTTTCTTATCCTTGGAGTACATGGCTTGACTTGTACTTCTATCATTGTCTCCTTTAATGTCCTGCTCAAAAGTTAGCATGTGTCCTAGCAATTGATTAAGATCAGGAGTAAAATGATCAAGTTATAATTCTATGGAGAATATGAAAGTCTTCCACTTCTCATCTCCTCTCAGACCTGTAAGTATTTGCCTTATCAACTTATCCTCTTCAATGTCTTCATCTAGTGCTCCCAAGCTATCTGCAATATCCTTCATCCTTGCCACATAATCAGAAATTGATTGTGAGCTCCTCTTCTTGAAAGGTGTAAACTCTGCCCATAGTGAGGATTTCCTTGACTTGGTTGTGTTTTGGAAATGCTCTTCCAAAGAATTCCAAACATCTGTTGCACTTTCCAATCCTCTGATGTGAGGTAGAAGATAATCATTTACAGCCATGTAAATGATGCTCCTAGCTTGAGCATCCTTTCTCATCCAAGTCTTCAAATCTCCAAGCTCTTCCCTAGTTGGAATACTAGGATCTGTAAACTCATGCTTTTCTTCTTCTCTTGTAATGAATGCCATCAAGTCTTTGCTCATGAGGTGTGCCTCCATCCTCATGGAGCAAGCTGGATAGTTCTCCCTATCTAGCTTATCAATTTGCAAGCTTTCTCCCATCCTTTGATCTTCTGTGTCTGCAATTACCATGGTTTATGATAATAGAGTGTACCTTTGATATGAAGCTTTGATCCTTCTTGATCTTTCGAACTCGTGCTTTGTACTTCTGCAGGTTGTCTTCAAGAATTTATCCTTATCCACGTTTGATTAGAAAGAACTTCAATATCTATAGCAATTGAGACTTCGAAAGCCTTTACTTCACTTGTATTGCACCTTCAACTCTGATACCACTGTTAGAGACGTTTTAATCTCCAAATGCTTGATCTATACTGATCTAAGATCAAATCTATATCAGTTGTAGACCAATCTTTACACAAACATTACTTTGATTTACCAAATCAACCATGAACAATTCTCTGAGTGAGAATTTTTCTTCTTCAAGAAGTCTGCTTCAAAGACTAACTTCCTTACCTACACATATCTTGAGATTTCTTCAATCTAATAGTATGCATACCTTTAAGCTACTTTTGTGCAATCATATTGACCATTGATCCTTCAAAAGAATCATTAAAACTTTGATTTTATCCTTAAGATCAAAGATATGTCAAAAATTGTCTTCCAGGAATGGCGACACTTGTCATCAAAATGACTCTCTCATACGTATTTCTTTACATCATTGACTTATATACATATGGTTGTAGACTTATCCTGCGTCTATTACATTACTCCTTATCATCCTAAGAATTATCTATACTCAGATTACAAAAAATTCCAACTGTATGTACATATGTATACAAGCTATCATTCTGAAATCTTCTTCACTTTCTCAAGTGATTTCTTTCACTTCAATCTGACCATAAACTTTCTTCAAGCTCTTACTAATCACCAATTTGTGATTGGTTTGTTCCAACAAAGTCTACGTTATATTTGGCCGATCCTCACGGTAGTGGCGGCGTATTGTATCACCATTCTGCACTATAGCGGTTTGATATATCACTGACCCGTATGTAACGGGAATCTTTGTATCAGTGAGATTTTATTGGATGATTTCAGCTATATTTGCATTGTATCATTGAGCTTTGTCTGCACATCGATTCGGTGACTTCTATGTTTTAGCGTTGTATCTAGATTCTTTCTTTTCCAATGCCTACGATCTTATGCACACGCACATCCGCTCATCTCTTTTGAGGGGTAGGGGCCTATGACGATTGGCATACGAGAGAGAGGGCAAGGCACCGAGCGCTGTCGAGAAGTATCGGTTGCTCGGATGATGGATCAGGTCATCCGCCAATTCGGCACACGCTAGGACCATATGGTTGAGCTGCCCTATACCTGTATGGACCATATCACTCTATCCTCTATGGACCATATGGTTGAGCTGCCCTATACCTAGCAATAGCCTCTTGATATGAAGGTAAAACTAATGTTTCCTCAGTTATGTGTTCCTTAATAATCTCTTCTTCTTGGTTTTCAATATGTTTTGGTTGAGTACGTCTAACTAGAAGTGGAAGAAATAAATCTTTACAATCCTGAGGTTCGGGAGATGCAATGGAAAATAAAGTTAGAAACCTAGTAGACAACGATCATAAGATATAGAGATTAAAGATTCTTGTGTTGTACTTAATGATTTCTTCTACTTCTACTTCTATAGTTGCATTACTTTTTGATTTGACTAAATGCTCTGTGAACATCGGCAATGAAGATCAATGGAAATAGGAAATGAATTAATGAAATTAACAATGCTAAAGATAAATCTTTCTAAATGATAAAATTTAGCTAAAATGATGCTAAATTCTAGTGAATCCTATACAAAGAATGTTGTGTATCGTTAGATCAAAAGTAATCTTCAATGGGTTTTCATAAGATAGATGGATCTCTAGATCATGTAACTGTCAAATTCTTCACTCTTTGGCAATGCCCTTTGGACACTTCTTTTTCTTTAAAGTTTGCAAAGAAAGATTAGAATATAAGTAAAGTTACAAGAATCATAAATAAACTTAAAAGACATAATTCACATAACATTTGCATACACATGCATACACTCATGGATACACTAAAGCACTTTACATGCATGCTTTCAATCCTGCTAATATATGCTAATACACACACATACTAACACACATGCATGCTACATAACACGCACTTCTAAATACATTTAATCATGCAAACACAAACACTTATGCTTATGCATTACTAATTAAACTTACTCTACACTTATGCTCATTAGACATAATCTCATTTAGATGCATTCAAAATACAAACATGCTAACATACAATCAAGCATATGCTAACACTTAATCCTAAGTAAAATAACATAAAAGTGCATACATTAATACCTATGCTCATCCATTCACTTACATACATATGCACATACATGCATACTATCCATGCACACACTCTATCATGCATATACACATACTCATATGCACATGAAAATATACTTTCTCATATACATATATGCACTTATGAATACTCATCAACTCTCATGTTAGCATCCATTCTTATGCTTATGCTTATACACATTCACACATGTGCTATCACACACACTTTCATATGCACATACCTTATGCCAACACACATTTTTATGCAACTACACATGTATGCTAACACTAGGCCACATGTTCTCATACATACATGCATCTTTGCACCTTCATACTATGCATTAACTCTATCATGTTTCATGTATTTAATCTTAATGCACATACATATTAACCATGCACACACTAATGCACACTCATGCTAATGCATATTAGCCATGCATACACTTCCATGCATATGCATATACACTAACACACATGCACATACTAATATTTATGCGGAGAAATTTCACTCCAATACACACTAATACACGCAGTGGAAGTTAGAGAACCTCTTCTAGAATCTGCCCTACAAGACAAATGCTTACTAAAACCTGATTTAGTCACAACTCACAAATCCAATGACTCTGAAAATTGATCCACACACAGTAGACTATTGTAGCTTTCTAAGAACCTATAGAACACTCCTTTTGGAGTTCATTTGACAAAGCAACGAACTGTTCAAAGATAGCCTACCTATCATCTCAGGTTTAGCAAAAAACGGAGGTTCACAAGAAATGTTCCTAGTAACTACTAGAGAATGATCTTATAGAGATATTTGCGATACGAAGAGTATGAGAGATAAGCTTTGCAACAAGATATCATATGCATTAATTGGATAAGTACATAGAGAGATATCACCCTCACAAGGTGGCTGTGTACAAACAAGGTATGCGGGTGGAATACCTTTGTGCCTTCTAGCATCCAAATGAGGTACCTTCTGATATCCATTGGTGTGAGAATGACTAGCATATGCTTTTTCGCCATCTCCTTGTCATCTCCACAAAGTTTCACGTTCAAATGAGCTCTTTATATACAGCTATAGGCATGGGACGTTTCACCTACCCTTGCAACTTCTCTCACATCTTGACCTTTCCTTTCTTGTCCTTTGTCCTTCCATTGCCTTGGGTGGCTTTTGGTGCTCCATATCAATCTATATGGATAAGGTCACGACGTTTTCTAGTATTCCATCTCTCTACATAAATTTTGGCTTTTATGTAAGACATAAATACATTTGCCCTTTCTAATTCAACACTCTACTCTAAGGTTATGAGTGTCCCCTTTATATTTTTAGGGTCTAGTTTCATTTAGGGCTTACAACAAATACATAAATGATGAAGAGGTAATTAATGAGAGGTGAGTATGTGCCAAGCCTCACAATTGGAGCTTGCACATGTTCCATAATTTTCAACAATGTACTCATATATACTAACATCTAATTACATCTTAGAAGTATCTAACTAATTATACCTTTCCAATTTCTAATTAAACAATACCATAAGTAATTAAACCTTAGTATATCTAATTAAAAAAATAAATTAATACATACCTAATTAGATTAACTAATTTTATCTATATAACTAACCTAACATAACATTATCTTTCTCATTTTCTGTCTCTCCTAATTTTCTTTCTCTCTCTCGAACTCTCTCTCTCTCTCTCTTTCTAATTGCATTTCTCTCTCTCCATCTCTCTTTCTTTCTTTCTAACGCCTACAACGTGAGTCTATCTCTGCCACGTCTCTCCGTGAGTATCTGCCATCGGCCATCAGGCTTACGCAATCGCGTGCAACTGTTGTCAGAAGCTGAGGAGGTGGAGCCTCCTCTCTCCTCACTATTCCATGTCTGCACATGCCAACAACAGAGCAGATGTAGCCGACAGCCAAAACACAACTCCCTCTCTCTGTGTGCACATTGCTCGAATTCTTTCTCTCTATGCCTTCTCAGCAGCGGCCGTCAGAGAACTCATCTCTCTACTTCTCTCTACGCACACAAAAGCACACAGTAGCAACTGGGAGGGATGGAAAAAAACTCTCTCTCTAAATCTAAAACTAGCCACACTACTCTTTTTGAAATGCGCACACTATGCATCTTGTAATCCACTGGAAAGAGAGAAGCTTTTGATTCTCTTTTTCCCTCTATATACCTCTCTCTGCCAGATCGTCATTAGCAACCGCCAAGAAGGAGGGAAAAAAGTTCTTCTCTTTTTCACTATGCCTGCGTTGCAAGAAGGGGTTATTACTTTATCTCTCTCCTTAATAGGTTGTCCCTCTAGGAGAAGCAACATTTTATCTATTTATCTGCGTGCCTAGCTAACAGGAGTAACACTATCAATGATCTCTCTCTCTCTCTATAGAGGAGAGGAGGAAAATCATAGCTCTCACTAGTTAAAGAAGAAGGTAAAGAGAAGGAGAAATTACCTGCAAAGAAACATTAGGAGAGAACATAGCTCAACATACATATCTATACACATAGAACCTTCTCTATACCACTCTTTTTGTTTTCACTTTTAATCTACAACCTCACTTTAGCTCATTAACACTTACCACACTTTTAATTGGCTTTATTCACACAACTCACTTACTCCATTCTTTTATCAATTTTCATATATATATCTTTCATTTAAAGTTTCTGTTTAAACTACTTTAAGTGCATCATTTACTATTACCATTCTTTTATCTAGCATACTCACACACCACTCATTATTTATCCATATTAATCATCATTTTAATTTAATTAGCCTAATTTTTCATAATTAAATTATTCATTTAATTTAATCTTACTTTAAGGTTTTAATTAAATAAATACCTTAGTATTTATATTCACACATACTATTAATTTAACTATTTAAACCTTAATTTAATTTATAATAAATAAATATCTAATTTATAGATTAAGTTAATTAAATGACAAATGTTTTAACCCTTAAAACATACTAAACCCCTTAGAACCCATTGAAAACCTAGTTTAACCCTAGTTTCTCCATCAATTTGATCCTGCAAACACTTACAGAGTGATAAACTCCAAGCTAAAAACTTAATCAATAGTGTAATAGAGGGATTAGAGTTAACCAATAAACATGTTTTAATTTTCCTAGACGTCAACTGGAAGGTGGAAAACTTTTCGACAACATGCAGACGCCGCTCGCCGGACATGGGAACGGTGCACAGAGGAGCCTGATCCAACCCTACACCAGCTCTTCCTATCACGTGACTCCTTCCCGATAATGTCTTCCTAGATATTACACATGCTAAATTCTCAGTTTAATTAAGGTTCATGGATCAGGAATTTTGATGGTTTTAGTGCAACCTTGAAACTAACATTTCTATCGTTAAATCTGCTTATGTCCATCAACGTTATTCCAAGGAAGGATATCTCATGTTTACATAGATTTTAGCATTCTTATTTTTCTTTTGGAATAAGTAGTAATATAATAGTCATGCCTAGTTTTCCATGCATGATGCTGAGAATGTCATTGATTTTCAAGATGATTTTCTTGGATTGCCTAAAGACTTTGAGGATATGATGCAGTTAAGCTTTCAGACCATTTGTATGACATGCGATGTTCATCAAGTGAATAAATGTATTTTCTTTTATCTGCGTTTGCATCCATATTTGAATAACTAAGTCGCGTTATTTCTTTCCTATTGCTTTGAATTTATCTCGCATGCACCTACTGTAAGGTGCCCATCGAATTGTTGCAGAGAATTAGTCAGGGAAACCTTCCACTTAGCTATATGAATTTCATAAGTTGGTATAAAGAGTTAAGCCATATTATATGTACACTCTTAGGAAAGGTGAAATGGTGTAGCAGATCATCCTAACTTCTTGTTACACGCTACAACTTCATCAAAATAAGTTTTGTCCTAAATAAGCAAGGAACTAGCAATGAGAATTAACCTTCACTAAGATTTAATGTATCAAAGCTTTTACTATCTTGCTTTCATGGTGCCCTATATGCTAGTTTAATGGGATTGAAGCTCTAATTCTTTACTCTGCCCTCCTTTTGTTTCAAACCCATGACATATGAGTGTATCTAGGCCTCTCATGTCTAGTTCTTCTCATCCTCCTTTCCACAAACTACCGGACAACGCTAAAGTCCCCTTGTAGATAGTTCATTTGGTTTCAATCATTTCGCTTTCTATAGTCTCATAAACTATGTCTAGTTGCTCACCATTTGTAGATGGCCTGATTGAAAAAGTCATATCTCTCAATGTATGTATCCATTTTTATATTTTAAATATTGTTTGGAAATCTTATTATGTGTACTTCCTTTCTCTACAACAGTTTTGTCAAGATCATCATGCTCTATGAGTTATTAAGTTTTTAGTTAAGACCAATTTTCAGCCTAACTAAGTAGACAAGCAGCCTATTTTGAGGCAAAGAATTGCCAAGCCAAAACTACTCCAAATTGAGTGTTTGATAGCCCATTTGAAAGATATTAGTGTCTAGTTTGATCGAAAAAAGCCTCAAGTTCATTGTGTTCTTCAATGGATGCTAGTTTCAGTCTATGGTTCAGCTTTGAGTAAACCTTTTGATCTTAAGAAGGTCTTCTACACTTTCTACTGTGCATAGGAGAGGAATTCTCCAACACCCTAGCATGAGATGGGTGTTGAGATATCAAGCTCAAGATGTGATTATTTAGGATGACACATACCAGTTTTTTGTTTCTCTAACATGTATAGTGGTCATGCCCGTATATGTCAGGGATAATTCATTGAGCTTTATTAGAATTATCTACCTAGAGTGATGGCACATTTGTTTCTTGCCAACTCACTCATTCGCGGACATTAGGTCATTCTTGTTGTATTCTTGTTTTTAGGTCATTCTTGTACATTCCTTTTATGTAATAGAAGAAGAAGAAGAAGATCATTCTTCCTTGCCTCAATCTGTGTGTGTGCTTCTCCTTGAGAGTGAGAGTGTGTGTGTGAGCTCTCTTCCTTATCTCCTTCCTCGTGACATGGTATTAGAGCCAGCGTGGCTATGGAGAGCTCGTGGAGAAGGTGATGATGAAGACTGCACAGCAAGGTGTGGAGAAAACGCGATTTCACAAACCGCCTCATTTTGCTACAAAAATCGGCATGAAGATAGAAGAACCTCAAAATATTTTCAGATCAAAGTTTTGGAGCCATCTCGACCTTCGTTTCGAGCCCGCAAGGTGGGGTCCACATAAAAACCAGGTCAGTTTCAGAAATTGTAACTTGCGTTGTGTTTGGCGACACTCATATATTCCAGATCCAGAATTTCAAGCAGTCTATAGGGGTGAATCTATTTGATCCACAATGATCAATCCATTTGACCCACAGGAAGCGGAGTTGTTTATCCAGGATGTCTCCAGATTGCATGGGTTGTCGACATCCATAGTTTCAGATAGGGATGTCAGATTTATAGGACCAAGCGGGTCAACCAGTTTTTAGAGGACATATTGAGGGCATATATGTTTGAGAAATAGACAGATTGGGATAGTATTTGGCACTAGTTGCATTTCCTTTTGAGATGAACTATGGCACGCATCCCAATGTTCTCAGTACCATAGGTATATCACAAAAATATCCTAGTGCTTTGGAGTTCTTACCAAACATCCAAGTAAATTTAGGATTAGCTAAAGTCAATATGCAACAAGAAGATAATAGGGCCAAAGAGTACACTATAGGAAAAGATCTCCTAGATCCTTAGAGATAGGAGACAGAGTCATTCTTCAGGTACTAGCTAGATCTACTTCACTGTACACAGAGAAGTGTAGTAAGCTATCACCAAAGTTTTGTGAAGATAGTTAAAAAGCTAGGTGAAATTACATACCAATTAGATCTTCCTCTAGATTGCAGATTTCATCCAGTGTTTCATGTTTCTAGGGAGGATAATCTAATAGAAGGTATTGTTTCTTTGCAAGAAAGTAAAAGCACAGATCATTCTCCAGACAGGATACTAGAACGGAGATAAAAGTGATTCAGTGTTCATATCATCCAGGAGTATTTAGTAGCCTCGAGAGGATTACCACTTAGTGACTCTACTTGGGAATCAAAAGCTCTGATTCGCAAGTACTTCCCCTCATTGATCATTGAGCACAATGATCTTTAGAAGGGGGGAGAGTGTCAGAGATTGATCCACAAGGATTAGTGCATGTGATCCACAGGGATCAGTCTATTTGATCCACAAGGATCAATCCATGTGTGTGGGGAACAAGGGCCAGCTAGCCAAGGTACCAAGCATCAGACATCTCACGCATGTTTGTGTAGTGGGCTAAAACACACGCATTAGACATCTCCATCAGCGCTTTATAGTCTGGATGGTTACGCCATGGGAAGGAGCAAGGGATCGGTGGAATGAAGATGTTATTAAGCTACCTGAAGAAACTTTCTGAGTCTGCAACTAAGCTATGCAGCTACGGAGCTGGAGTCTCCAAAGCACTTGAAAACTTTTGTTCCGCTGTCGGGAAGAAGGAGGTCGTGGCGGGAAGCCGGCGCGTGGGGTTGGATCAGGCCCCGCTCTGGTGCGCCGTCCCCGCTGTCCTGCGAGCGGCGTCTGCGCGCTGGGCGCCTCGCCTGTGCTCTCTGGAGCGTGCGCGATCCTCGTACGCGTGGGACCCTCGCCCCTCGGAAGTGTCGAGATGTGCGTGCGTACACGACCGTAGGCGTCGAGAAAGAGACAAATCAGATACAGCACTGATTCTCGAAATCACTGGGTCGGTGTGTATACAAACTCGATGATACAATAAAATCTAAATGATACAGTGGTGCCCGCAACAGTGCGGGTCTCCGATACAAAAATCCGCTACAGTGCGGATAGATAAATAAAAATAAATGCCGCCGCTACAGTGCGGATCGGCTGGATATGATGTAGGCTTCCCGCTACAGTGCAGGAAGTCACCCTCGATCTCTGTCTTCTCGTCTTTGCGATTTAATCTTTTCTTCACTTTTCTTCGGAATCCAGCAGTCACTTCATATAATATCTTCTAAATCATCAACCTGGAGGAGACGATCCACAAGGAGATCCACAGGGTGAGGTTATTCATCATTAGTACATTAAAGAAAACGTCAATAATTATACTCCATTAAAACAATGCCCCCTCTCTCTTTATTTCTCGTGTTTACATTCAAATTCTCTCTTTTGTCATATCCGGGGTTCATGCCTCACATTTTCCTTTCATCTTACGCTCACTCCATCATATCGTTCCATGAGCCTACGGATGTAGTTCAAATTTGTTTTGAAGATTGTTGATATCTATTATTATTCATTTTCTTTGCTTATCGTAAGCCAAACTACGTGATTAGATGATATGAGATATTGTTTCTAGCTACAGACTTATTGCTTGTCTGATCTTTACGAGTGCCATCACAAATTCTCTTCACTTCGATGACTATGTCACAATATTCCCTATTCGAGGCTTGGTCAAATACTACAGTATGGATCCTTTTTATGCCATGATTAGCCACAAATCAAGTGAGTAGAACGTAGCCAGAGAATCTTCCGTCTCCTCTCTCTCTCTTTTTCTCTGATTTTCTCTCTGCATATTCGCGAGCCAGTAGCAGCCCTCTCTCTCCGTCGAGTTCTGCCCAGTCACCAGATGCTCTCTCTATTGGTGCGTTCAGCGACTTCTCTGGCACATCCTTGTCAGCAGCATAATCTCTCTCTCTCAGCGTGATCTACAGCGCCGCCAAATATGACTCTCTGTCTCTCAGCCACGTAGTCAGTGTACACCTCTCTCTCTCACAGTCTTTCGCCGACAATATCTCTCTCTCTCTCTCTCTCTCTCTCTCTCTCTCTCTCTCTCTCTCTCTCTCTCGCGTGCATGCGCGCTGCCGCCGTGGGAGGGGGAGAGAGACACTCTCCTTCTTTCTCTCTCTATCTCTCCAGATTCTGGCGCCTCTCTCTCTCTCTCTCATGGAGTCAGTGGACCACGAATCTCTAACATTTGTCAGCGTACATCACTCCCTGCTGCCTTCCCGAAATTGAGTGCGGGCCACCATCTCGGTCGCCCAACAGCAACTATGAGTCATGACTATGAGTCTTCTCTCTTTTGGCCAGATTCCAGAACCGTCACCAAGAAGTCTGTAGTTTGCCTCTACAGATGTCGGTGGCCCTATCTCCTCGAGTCCTCCGTCAATCTGCGCCTCAAATCTCTCTGTATTTCTCTCACCCCCCCCCGTGCGACAGCAGCGCCGCCATCAATTTATCTCTGCCACTTTCTCTCTCTAACTCATCGTGCAGCCGCCATTCTCTCCTCTATGCGCGCAAGCAGCCGCTACAGCTGCCGACTATCGACAACTAACTATCTCTCTGTCTTCGTGTGAAGACGACTTTCTCTGTCCCACGTCCGCGTGTTGACGCACATCTCTCTCTCTGGATTCTCCGCCAGTCAACCGACTCTCTCATCTCTCGATTCCACACAGCGCCAAGATCGTCCGCACATGAACTGCCCGACGCTCATCTCTGACTCTCTCTCTAGCGATGTCTGTGGCGGGCACTCTCTCTCCTAACCCAATAGCACAAATTCGTCTGTGAGACTTCTCAGGCGACTGTCTGTCAGACACGTAGCTACTCGCTATCAAGCCCATCTCTATCACCCACGCGCAGCTACGTAACCGACAACCTGTTTCTAATTCTCTCTCTATCTTGTCCGTCATCTCTGCGCGCACATGATCTGCAAATCTCTCTCTCTCATTCGTGCATAGAATCGTGCCCTTCCATCTCGAGAGTCATCTACGCATCTAGTCCGTACTCTAATGGTCTTCAGAACGTATTTCAACGAAATTGAGTCACAGAAGCTAGGGATAGAAAGGGGTTTATTGAGACACTCTCTTTCGTATGTGCCTAAGGGCTCCATAGTTTCTCCCTCTCTCAGCATGGTAATGGAGCATGTGAGTAAGAACATAAAAAACATGACTAAAGATGAATAGACAAGGAGCATACCTGGAGGAAACGATCCACAAGGAGATCCACAGGGTGAGGAAGAAACAAATGAGTATGGACTTATTTATAGGCCCCTCCCTAGGACTTCCTTCTAGAACGTTCTAACCTCCTCAATGAACTTTCTATTTTTGGGTAGTTTTTAATTTTTCCCCTATACTATGGTTTTGGTTTCACACTGGATATTTACAGTTTAATTGGTTTTTAGGGTTTAACCTACAAAAACCGCAATTTCCAAGGGTCCAACCTAGGGTTTTTGAATGGGAATTTTAGGCGTTTGCTCACAATTATCTTAAACTCGCCAATTCAAGGGTTTATTTACAGTTTGGACCTAAACTCCAAGGGTTTCCAAGGGTTCAAGTCCAGTTTTCAGGGGGGGTAAACTCACATTTTCAGGGGGTTCTGAGGGTCAAAACTAGGGTTTTCGTGTTTCTAATGTCAGTTATTTTTACACACACGTCTAACATACATCTCAAACATGTTTCCATATCGCACAGTCAATCAATTCTGCCAATTTATGCATGAAATATACCCCTTCATCAGTCATAACATCACACAAAACTCGTAAAACAATGAATTTTTGAAAAAAATCAGTGCACACTCCCTGCGGGATTTCATCCCGACATTCGCCCCCGCTAAACCTGCACATCGTCCCGATGGGCCAACCTGCAAGATCCAACAGAAGAGTATCAGGGTTCTTTTTGAAATCTCTTTACACTTTTTATGCCTTTCTTTTCAAAACTCAAATCATGATCTCATGTAGTCATGCAATCTTTTATAAAGATTAGTACGAATCTTAGAAAATTAGGTAGATTCAAGCTTCACAAACATCATATTATGTTTCTGCGTCTGCAATCTGACAAGTAATCACATGAATAAATCGTCGGCTTTCTAGATCTTTTGTTTGTTCAACTGGTTCAGATCCAACTGCTCATTCTAAGTACTAGCATATACATATGTTTCTACTAACTCAGTTTGTAGAATATACCTCGTTTCCTACTATTTATCTCCTACTTGTCCAACTCTCCATTAGATCTTTCTTTCTTTTTCTTTTTCTTTTTCATTTTTCTTTTTCTTTTTCTTTTCCACTTTTCTTTTTCTTTTTCTTTTCCACTTCATCTCAGCTCAGCATTTCTTTTTATCTTTTATTTTTCACAAATCGGCCTATGTCGAAATCGGGTGCGACTCATGGACTTGTCCGCCCGGCCAAGTTTATTCCACCTGTCTGCCGACCCAGCATAGCGCACAACATACACAACATCAGCCCTGCATGAAATCGGCGTCAGCTCGTGGCTCTGACCACCCGATCAGAGTGACTCCACCTGCCTACCGACCCATATAGGCGCATGACAACAGATAGGTCAGGCCTATGATGAAACTAGCTACGGCTCGTGGGCTTGATCACCCGACCAAGGTGGTTCCACCCGCCTACTAGCCCATCGTAGCGCACCAACGACATACACGCACATATAAGCTCGCATGAGTATGAATGTTTCTTTATATCACGATCCATATGGAGGTAAGATCTCATAAGAAATAAATACTAGGATCCAAAGTTTCCCACTCACTAAGTGTTCAAATCAATCAGCATATACATGCACTCGGTCTAAGCATGTCATCACATTCCCAAGCTTTCACTCCCAAAAGTCTCTAGTCCACTAACTGACTCCATTCATATAATTCCTAGTCGCTCATGCTTCATGCAAATCCATAATAGATATTTGGTATCTTCATTCTACATGATTTTCATAAACTCATACATATCTTTATCATACACACAAATGCAAAGCATATGCTCTAACAAAAAGAAAACACATCTCAAATCAGAAACGTTTCACCTGGTCATTTTTCTTCATTTTGATCCAGCTTCTCTTTAATTCCATGGTCTATCATTCTTCATCAGCATCAGCCTCAGTGTCATCAGTTCCCTCCAGCATCGTCAGTATCCTCCAGTGTCATCAGGATCCTCCAGCATCATCAGTATCCTCCAGTGTCATCAATATCCTCCAGTGTCATCAGTATCCTCCAGCATCATCAGTATCCTCCAGTGTCATCAGGATCCTCCAGTGTCATCAGTATCCTCCAGTGTCATCAGGATCCTCCAGCATCATCTGTATCCTCCAGTGTCATCAATATCCTCCAGTGTCATCAGTATCCTCCAATGTCATCAGGATCCTCCAGTGTCATCAGTATCCTCCAGTGTCATCAGGATCCTCCAGCATCATCTGTATCCTCCAGTGTCATCAATATCCTCCAGTGTCATCAGTATCCTCCAATGTCATCAGGATCCTCCAGTGTCATCAGTATCCTCCAATGTCATCAGGATCCTCCAGCATCATCAGTATCCTCCAGTGTCATCAGTATCCTCCAGTGTCATCAGTATCCTCCAGCATCATCACGATCCTCCAGTATAATAATCATCATAATCATCATAATCATCATCAATCACTAATATCATCAATCATTTTCAACACCAATCATTATCTTTTATCATCATCATTCATCATAAACCATCAATCATCATCATTGAACAGCTTTTGATCGTTCTCCTATGTTTCATTATAATTCTTCTTCAATCATCATTGAATATTTGCAAATATGTCTTCAAAAGTTAGATTTTTAGTTCTCTTATTCTTTTTCAAACTCTTAGAAGACTTTGGAGTAGCCTTTACATTCCTCTCTATTTGCGCAATAATATCATCAAGCAACTCTTTTTCTGCTTTGTTAATTTGCTTGTCCGATTTTTTATTTTTATGAGTTTCTTCTTTACTCTCTTCTTGTTCAATTTGTTTATCAAGGTTTAATTGGGATTGTAATTTTGCAACTTTCTCTTGATCGAATAGATTCTCATTAGTTAAAATTTTTGGATCAAACGAAACATATACATCATGTTCTTTCTTTGATTTTTCTCTTTCAGACTCTCTTTTATGATCAATTTCCATTTGTTCTCTTAGTATCTGTTCAATATTTTGCTTCTCGACCTTTATTTGTCTACCTTTGGTTTCTTCACTAGATTTCTCTTGACCCTCAATAGGTAGCATACTCTTTTGCTCATCAAGTCTATTATCTTCATGAGTTTTTGGTCTCCACATCTTCTGAAATGGTTTTGGTCTAGATTTGGTCTTCTCGAAATACTCTTTCATCCCACCTTTTCCTACATTCAAATGCAAAGGTGTTTGCTCTTGATATTTACAAATTTTTCCTTCATGCTCACTTACAAGTCCATGTCTGCATGCACTCTCATATGCTAGACAATCCCAAAACACATGTCCAAACTGATCGCACCAAAAGCAACGTATAGGTCTCTTCTCATCCCAACTTGATTTCCTAGGTGTCACTCTAGGCATGGGTTTTCTAAGGCCTACTAACTCTTTCTGTGCAGATATGCTTTGGACTTTTACCTCATGCTCATTATCACGTTTCCATACTTGTAGGTCATTAACTTGGTTTGTCAACATGTCAACTTTATGTTTTAATTCAGAAATCTCAGAATCCATTTCATTTTTTAGGTCTTTAATGCTTATGTCCATCAGCTGAATAGTATTAGATATCGCATTTATAGTTTGCATTAGGGTCATAACAATACCAAACTTTGATTTTATAGATTCATTCGTGCTAAATTCTATTTCCTTAATTCGCTCTTCGTATTTCGTAAACTGTTCCTCAATCATTTTATTCATTTTTGTTTTCCTCCTCTTATGATCTAAGCTGAGAAGTGGATTCTTAATCTATGCCTCAATGGAAAAGTGCACACTTGTATGATCAAAACTGATGCAAACGTGGATGATCAAATTCAAGCAGTCAAAAGCAATCTTTCTCTTTAAAGTGCGTGGAATCAATGCAGAAAATTCAAATAACTTAAAATGCTGGTACCTGGAGTCTCTGTCTGATGCCGAGGTTCCCGTCTGTTTTCTCAAGGAGTGGGTGACACGTAGAGGATCACCGGGCAACCACCTCGCTTCACGTCGGGTTCAGGTGTCGGGAAGAAGGAGGTCGTGGCGGGAAGCCGGCGCGTGGGGTTGGATCAGGCCCCGCTCTGGTGCGCCGTTCCCGCTGTCCTGCGAGTGGCGTCTGCGCGCTGGGCGCCTCGCCTGTGCTCTCCGGAGCGTGTGCGATCCTCGTACGTGTGGGCCCCTTGCCCCTCGGAAGTGTCGAGACGTGGGACCGTGGGCGTCGGAAAGAGACGGATACCGCAGTGAAACACGTGATGAAGATCAAGCTCAACGATACCACGGAAATGAAACTGAAGTACTCCAATAAAAATGAATGATACAAAAATAGGCCGCTACAGTGCGGGCCGCTGGTACAATAAAACCGCTACAGTGCGGTGCGATGATACAGTATAAAAGCCGCCGCTACAGTGCGGGCCGGCCGATATAAAATAGATCCCTCGCTACAGTGCGAGAAACCGCCCACAAGATTCCGCTTCGGTCTTCGCGGTCCAAGCTTTTTTTTTTTCAGGTCTTCGGTCCGCTCTTTACTTCAGGTACCCTCCGCAATGGCCTTCCTTCTCTTGACTTCAGATAATCAGAAACCGCATAAATCTGGAGGAAACGATCCACAAGGAGATCCACAGGGTGAGGTTATTCATCATTAGTACATTAAAGAAAACGTCAATAATTATACTCCATTAAAACAATGCCCCCTCTCTCTTTATTTCTCGTGTTTACATTCAAATTCTCTCTTTTGTCATATCCGGGGTTCATGCCTCACATTTTCCTTTCATCTTACGCTCACTCCATCATATCGTTCCATGAGCCTACGGATGTAGTTCAAATTTGTTTTGAAGATTGTTGATATCTATTATTATTCATTTTCTTTGCTTATCGTAAGCCAAACTACGTGATTAGATGATATGAGATATTGTTTCTAGCTACAGACTTATTGCTTGTCTGATCTTTACGAGTGCCATCACAAATTCTCTTCACTTCGATGACTATGTCACAATATTCCCTATTCGAGGCTTGGTCAAATACTACAGTATGGATCCTTTTTATGCCATGATTAGCCACAAATCAAGTGAGTAGAACGTAGCCAGAGAATCTTCCGTCTCCTCTCTCTCTCTTTTTCTCTGATTTTCTCTCTGCATATTCGCGAGCCAGTAGCCGCCCTCTCTCTCCGTCGAGTTCTGCCCAGTCACCAGATGCTCTCTCTATTGGTGCGTTCAGCGACTTCTCTGGCACATCCTTGTCAGCAGCATAATCTCTCTCTCTCAGCGTGATCTACAGCGCCGCCAAATATGACTCTCTGTCTCTCAGCCACGTAGTCAGTGTACACCTCTCTCTCTCACAGTCTTTCGCCGACAATATCTCTCTCTCTCTCTCTCTCTCTCTCTCTCTCTCTCTCTCTCTCTCTCTCTCTCTCTCTCTCTCTCTCTCTCGCGTGCATGCGCGCTGCCGCCGTGGGAGGGGGAGAGAGACACTCTCCTTCTTTCTCTCTCTATCTCTCCAGATTCTGGCGCCTCTCTCTCTCTCTCTCATGGAGTCAGTGGACCACGAATCTCTAAAATTTGTCAGCGTACATCACTCCCTGCTGCCTTCCCGAAATTGAGTGCGGGCCACCATCTCGGTCGCCCAACAGCAACTATGAGTCATGACTATGAGTCTTCTCTCTTTTGGCCAGATTCCAGAACCGTCACCAAGAAGTCTGTAGTTTGCCTCTACAGATGTCGGTGGCCCTATCTCCTCGAGTCCTCCGTCAATCTGCGCCTCAAATCTCTCTGTATTTCTCTCACCCCCCCCCCGTGCGACAGCAGCACCGCCATCAATTTATCTCTGCCACTTTCTCTCTCTAACTCATCGTGCAGCCGCCATTCTCTCCTCTATGCGCGCAAGCAGCCGCTACAGCTGCCGACTATCGACAACTAACTATCTCTCTGTCTTCGTGTGAAGACGACTTTCTCTGTCCCACGTCCGCGTGTTGACGCACATCTCTCTCTCTGGATTCTCCGCCAGTCAACCGACTCTCTCATCTCTCGATTCCACACAGCGCCAAGATCGTCCGCACATGAACTGCCCGACGCTCATCTCTGACTCTCTCTCTAGCGATGTCTGTGGCGGGCACTCTCTCTCCTAACCCAATAGCACAAATTCGTCTGTGGGACTTCTCAGGCGACTGTCTGTCAGACACGTAGCTACTCGCTATCAAGCCCATCTCTATCACCCACGCGCAGCTACGTAACCGACAACCTGTTTCTAATTCTCTCTCTATCTTGTCCGTCATCTCTGCGCGCACATGATCTGCAAATCTCTCTCTCTCATTCGTGCATAGAATCGTGCCCTTCCATCTCGAGAGTCATCTACGCATCTAGTCCGTACTCTAATGGTCTTCAGAACGTATTTCAACGAAATTGAGTCACAGAAGCTAGGGATAGAAAGGGGTTTATTGAGACACTCTCTTTCGTATGTGCCTAAGGGCTCCATAGTTTCTCCCTCTCTCAGCATGGTAATGGAGCATGTGAGTAAGAACATAAAAAACATGACTAAAGATGAATAGACAAGGAGCATACCTGGAGGAAACGATCCACAAGGAGATCCACAGGGTGAGGAAGAAACAAATGAGTATGGACTTATTTATAGGCCCCTCCCTAGGACTTCCTTCTAGAACGTTCTAACCTCCTCAATGAACTTTCTATTTTTGGGTAGTTTTTAATTTTTCCCCTATACTATGGTTTTGGTTTCACACTGGATATTTACAGTTTAATTGGTTTTTAGGGTTTAACCTACAAAAACCGCAATTTCCAAGGGTCCAACCTAGGGTTTTTGAATGGGAATTTTAGGCGTTTGCTCACAATTATCTTAAACTCGCCAATTCAAGGGTTTATTTACAGTTTGGACCTAAACTCCAAGGGTTTCCAAGGGTTCAAGTCCAGTTTTCAGGGGGGGTAAACTCACATTTTCAGGGGGTTCTGAGGGTCAAAACTAGGGTTTTCGTGTTTCTAATGTCAGTTATTTTTACACACACGTCTAACATACATCTCAAACATGTTTCCATATCGCACAGTCAATCAATTCTGCCAATTTATGCATGAAATATACCCCTTCATCAGTCATAACATCACACAAAACTCGTAAAACAATGAATTTTTGAAAAAAATCAGTGCACACTCCCTGCGGGATTTCATCCCGACACCGCGGAGGTGAGCTCCATGCTAGCTGCTTCAGAAACTATGCGATGTTATGTTGAGGTTCTGTCAAGGTTCTCTCAGACGATATAAATATAATAGACGCAGCAGTGATGATCACGAGGAGCTCCTAGCTCCAGGAGCTCCTAGCTCCAGGAGCTCCTAACTCCAGGAGCTCCTAGCTCCAGGAGATGGACACATGAAGGAGAAAGAAGAGACGAATGTCCCTCTGCGCAGAAAGGCGAATTTGATGATCCGCTTTCACGAAAAAGGATGAACGCAACTTGAGATGACCACTTTCAACTCTCTGAAAATTTACAACACTCATGATAATGAGACGTTCGAAACGATACCTGCACTGTTCCGAAATCGAAGTTGAGACAACAGGCGGCATTACTTTCTCTAATCAAATTAGAAGCTTTTGCCTACAAACGAAAGCGTTGCGGGGGATTCGATAGCTCCTCGACTTTCGTCAACTTTGGAATAAGATGAAAATCGAGTCTTGCGGTTGGCTTTCGTGCATATATATATATATATATATATATATATATATATATATATATATATATATATATATATATATATATATATATATATATATATATATATATATATATATATATATATATATATATATATATATATATATATATATATATATATATTGTAGATCCCTCTCTTCCCTCTCTCTCTCTGAAGTATCTCCTTCCTGTGCAAGTGCATGCTTTCCCAAGGAAAGATCCCATACCCCAAAATTTGAGAAATGGTTCTCTCCAATATGTCATGATGGAAGAGAAAAATAAGCCCATCGGTGATGTCAACAAGCTAATCTTCTCCTCATCTTTTTAAGGACATTTGGGATCTCCACAAGACGGCGATCATCTCGACAATCAGTAATATCTCCAATACCGACCATCACCTACGATTGTTAGTTTCTATTTAGAGCTTTCGAGCTTTAGATTGGTGCCCACACTAGCTTTAGAAGAGGATCTCTCGGTGCCTCCCCTATTCTTGATTGTACCTTAGTTCCTTCTCTCCCCCGTTCTCTCTCTCTCTCTCTCTCTCTCTCTCTCTCTCTCTCTCTCCTTTTCTCTCTCTCTCTATCTCTCTCTCTCTCTCTCTCTCTCTCTCTCTCTCTCTCTCTCTCTCTCTCTCTCTCTCTCTCTCTCTCTTTCTCTCTCTCGCGGTCTCTCTCTCCTCCTCTTTCTTTCTTACACTCTCTCTATCTCTCTCTCTCTCTCTCTCTCTCTCTCTCTCTCTCTTTCTCTCTCTCTCGCGGTCTCTCTCTCCCCCTCTTTCTCTCTCTCTCTCTCTCTCTCTCTCTCTCTCTCTCTCTCTCTCTCTCTCTCTCTCTCTCTCTCTCTCTCTCTCTCTCTCTCTCTCTCTCTCTCTCTCTCTCTCTCTCTCTCTCTCTCTCTCTCTCTCTCTCTCTCTCTTTCTCTCGCTCTCTCTCTCTCTCTCTCTCTCTCTCTCTCTCTCTCTCTCTCTCTCTCCCTCTCTCTCTCTCTCTCTCTCACTCCTCTTTCTCTCTCCTCCTCCGCTGACCTGCCCGCAACTCCCGCCTAGTTCCTCCCGCTGCCCCCCGCCTAGTTCCACCCGCCCCTGCCTAGTTCCTCCCGCTGCCCCCGCCTAGTTCCACCTGCCCCCGCCTAGTTCCTCCCGCTGCCCCCTGCCTAGTTCCACCTGCCCCCGCCTAGCACCTCCCGCTGCCCCCACCTACTTCCCCCACAGCCTCCCCGCCACCCCTCCTGCTCACCCCCGCCTACTCCCCCCTCACACCCCCGCAGCCCCCCCTCACACCTCTGCCACCCCCCTCTGCCCACCTCACCCCGCCCCCTCACACTCTCGCCACCTACACACACACACACCCAGACATACACACACACACCTACACACAAACACACACACACACCCTCACATACACACACACACCCACACATACACACATGCATACCTACACATACACACACACACCCACACACACACACCCGCACACTCACACACGCAGACGCACGAGGGAGGAGATCGATCAATGGTTTGATCTGACAAACGAGCATGATGCTCCACATCCAAAGGGAGCCAAGGTTCATTTGCGCTTCGATATATCGAACGAGCCCTTCCTAGGCAAGGGTGTTGTAGGTGGGAGCTTTCACGGAGTACCTTACACTTTCTTTTACCAGGATGCAGATGTACCAAATGACTTCAATCCTGAAATCTATATCGGTGATGGTAGACAATATCAATAGCAGAGATGTTCGGGCCACTAATTGCAAGTAAAAAGATGAAAGGTAATTGTTAGAAGTGGAGTTTCCACCAATCATCCATGAAGACTACCTATTTTTGTGGATCCAATTCAAATCAAAGGAATAATTGACCTACCCTCCAATCTTGGGAAATTAACCAGCGCGTGATCAGAGGAAGTGAAGATTCGGCAAGGCCCTCTTGGCCTATTGAAGCCTATAAAAACAATGGATTTGTTCTCATTTGAGGTACAATTTTGGTGGGTACATTAGTTCAGATACACATTTACGTTCGTGCAAAAGTCCTCTCTTGCACTTTGTGGCTTCAAGCCTACTGTAGGAAGTCACTCTGTGGTGTGGATACAGAGCGTGGGCTTCCCAGTGGAGAGCTAATAGCTCTATAGTGTAAAGAGGATGGCTTGGTTGTTCTTCTCTATGAGTCAGTGTTTGTTAAGACCTATTTTTTAGATAAATTCTCCACTATTTGTATTGCTCTGCGTTAGTCTGCATACAATTGGCCCTATTATGCTGATGAGAAGATCCGCATGAACTTTTGAGCATCACTTCGACAAATCTTGTAATCATCTCATTCGAATCAAAAAGTGTATGGTCTTCCTTGGTCATTTGTTGTTCATATTTTCTGAAGTATTTACCACTCAGTGCAATCCTTGTTATTTGCCTACTCTCAGAAGTGTTAAAGGGTATACTTCCCTAAAGAGAACCTCCCTTGAGTAGGTGACGTACTGGAAGTGTTCATTCTTTACTCTTTGTAAAAGAGATACCCCAGTACCTCCTCTACAGTTTGGCACACCCGGTGGGATCTTTGCATTTCTCTGAGAGGTATTTTGCCCTATTACATTTGCGAATAGGTACATGACCCATACACGAGCAGATAAGGAGTCTCTTCGTGTTCGGAGGAGCCTTAACAAGTTAGCCATAACCACGACTAGTGAGTCTACCTCCCCTCTGCCATCCCTAAATTTATCTATTGATTTGAGTGCGACACCATTGTTAAAAGAGATGTATAGGACAACCTTAGACTTCTCCTTAGATGTGTCCGAAGAAACACCAGTACAAATGGAGGATCTCTCTCATTTACTCTCCAGATTAAACATTAAATTCCCTACCTTCAAGGGACAAGCTTATGAGGATGTTGATGATCATGTAAGAAGATTCATCTCTTTATGCCGTGGAGGAGGTCTGCAGAATAGAGAGGATGCAATGCTGGCACTCTTTCCATCCACATTGGAGGGTCTTGCAGATAAATGGTATAGTCAATATACAGATGGCCATTTCACTACATGGGAGGCTCTGAAGGCGGCATTCTCACAGACGTTTCGACCTAGTGATTCCTCGGAAAGAGCTCTAGATCAGCTAGAGAACTTGAAGCTAAGATCAGGTGAATCCTTTCATGAACTTCACACTAGAACAAAAGCACTTGTTGCACATCTTCCACATGCTCCAGGTGACTTTTTGGTTAAAAAGTGGATAGAGAAGGCTCTGCCCAGGTCATCTCAGCAGAAGCTTCGTGAATCTCTTAGATTGGACGCAACCCTCAATGATTTTGTTGCAGCGGCATCACGCATAGAAGCAAGGAAACATTTTGAAGAGGACACACAAAGAAATTATGCTGCAGACGTGGATCCTATTGGGCAACTAAGGAGGGAACTGGAGGCATTGAAAATGCAACAAAATCAACAAGAAGAGAAGGTCTTGCCACCATTGCGTCGCACTGATGATGAAGTAGCCTAACTTTGCCATGAGTTAGAAGATTTGAAGACCACTCAAGATATAAGGAGACAAATTTGGTGTACAATCTGTAACAACAATGGACACTCCAATGCTAATTGCCCTATTAAGGTAAGTTGTCAATTTTGTGGAAAGGATGGTCATGAAGCCAGAGATTGCTACTACCTCAAGGGTACACAGCAGAGAGGTAACCCTCAAAATTTGGATTCATATTATGCTAGTACTTCAAATACATCAAATAGAGAAGAGAATCGGCCTCCAAAACCTAGATATAATAGACCTTTGATGTGCTATCGTTGTGGTGAGTACGGCCACATGCAAAATAGGTGTTCTCTCCCACAAGATGCAGCTCCTTGTCAACAGTGTCCAGAGGCCAAGGATCATTATACCAAAGATTGCCCAAGAGGTCGTCCTGCTCCAATCCACATGATTGCGGTTTCTCCACAAAAAGAAGGTATGACCGCTCAGTCTTATGCCGTTTCATCCTCTGCAATGCCCATGATGACCAGAGCTAGGCAAGCAGGAGCAATCCATAGAGAGGAACAACAAGGATTTCAGGATAAAGAGGAAGAAAAGAAGTCTGGATGGAAGGACCAAGTAGAAATTGAAGGAGCTTATGAAAAGATGGCTACTTCTCTAAGGGGCCAACCAACAAGTCTGCAAGAAGACACTCATGAGGTAAACATTGAACAGATCTTGAAAGGTATTCATCACAAGGTCAGTCTATACGAACTTATAAGGATGGATTCAAAAATAAGAAGTGACTTACTGAAGATTATAAACTCTGCTCACTTGGTCCAATCACCTAGTATAGATGGTTTCATGGTTGATTTTCCCCCTGCACCCTTAGTAGACTACCAAAGCTCGAGATTATCTGTTTGTATAAAGGATGAAGCTCTCACAGGTGTGATCATAGATGGAGGCTCTGGTATCAATTTGATGCCAGATTTTACAATGAAGAAACTAAAATTGAACCCCACCAAGATGGCACCATTCACAGTTACACTAGCAGATCAACATCGGGTTGCGCCTCTTGGCATTATTGAAAAGGTACTGATGATAGTACAGGGCTGCCACTTGTTCTAGATTTTGTTGTTATTGCACTTCCACAGGAGCCTTCTTACCCTCTACTCCTAGGGAGACCTTGGCTAAGACAAGCAAAAGCTTTGCAAGATTGGGGGAAAAACAAACTATGGATTTCAACAAGCACCAATAACCAACTGCAACTACATTTGGAAGAAGGATTTGACTCAAGAAAAACTACTGGATATACTGTGGACACTCAGGTAATGCCCTCTCTACCCCAAGAAGATGGTACATTGTGAAATTGGATGATGGAAAGTGCGGAGTGTTGCATAGTGGAGATCAATGAGATTGAGGAAGAAGTTGCAGATAAGATAATTACAGAAAAGGGCAATAAAGATCACAAGGTATTGGAGAATGAGCAATTGCAGGAAAATGCAAGCTTTAAAGAGGCAACCCATATAAAAGTATCAGAGGTAGAAGGTTATGAACCTAAGAGCAGAGAAGATCTTCCTTTTGCAGATATACCTCAAGGATGGATAGAAGAACATGTTGTAGAATATAAATTAAAATCCACTCCGGCATATAGTGGAGATGATTTATCAAACAAGGCCAGTCCTGAAACATTGGTTCAAGAAGTAAATTTAGCGGATGAAGAGCATCCTCAAGTAGTCCATTTGGCATCCTGGTTGTGGCATTATCCTCATTTACTACAGAAGGTAACTTCTTTGCTTTTTGCCTATAAAAGTGTCTTTGCATGGTCCTACAAAGATCTAACAGGGATACCAGAAGAGCTTGGGTTACATCGGATACCCTTACTTGAGGGAGCCGCATCGGCAAGAAGTAGACCATATCGACTCAATCCGAAGTATGCAGAGGCAGTAAAAGCAGAAATTACAAAACTAGAAGAAGCAGGTATAATTGTCCCAGTAGAACATTCCAAATGGCTTTCTTCTATGGTTATTGTACCCAAGAAAAATAGTGGAAAGATAAGAGTATGTGTTGATTTTCGTGCTTTGAATAAAGTGACCGTTCAAGATGGATTTCCTCAACCCTTCACAGAGCAAGTACTTGAGGAAGTAGCTGGACACACTTTGTATAGTTTCTTGGATGGTTTCAATGGCTACAATCAGATAGTGATCCATCCTGATGATAGAGACTAAACAGCCTTTGTTACTCCCTAGGGCTAAATTTGTGTATAAATGTATTTTCTCAAGATTTGGTTGCCCACTGCAAATTACTAGTGATAGGGGAACACATTTTGTAAATCAATTGCTCCAGTTTATATTTGACAGGTACAAAATCTTCCATAAAAACTCGTGTGACTACTATCCAACGGCAAATGGCCAAGCAGAGAGTTCCAATAAGATTTTGATTGGATTGCTTCGCAAATTATCCTTCGATCATCAAAGCTCCTGGCCACAAGCATTGATCGGTGCAATTTGGGCTTTCAGAACCACGAAGAGGGGAACCACAGGCGAGACTCCATTTCGTTTAGTATATGGGAAAGAGGCATTGGCACCATTTAAGTTCATTATCAGGAAGGAAATAGGAATCAAAACCATTGGAATTGAACCCCCCATTCAGAGATTGGTGGCATTGGAAGAATACAGAGAAGGGGCAATGCAAAAAATGTGGGTAACGCAAGAAGAGCGCAAGAGACTGCATGACAAGTATCTGAGATCAAATGAAGTTCAGGAAGGATCCATGGTTTTAGTGCATCAAGTTCCACCAATTAAAACTAAATTGGCACCCAAATGGGCAGGACCATATAACGTTATCAAGGTATTACCACATGGCGCAGTGCATCTGGAAGATCTGCACGGTAAAAGGATTCCCCTGGCCAACATCTCCAGGGTGAAGAAGTATCTGAATTAAGTCAAAATGGAAGCACTTCATCCCTTGTACATATCGTGTTTCTCTTCAGTATAACTAGATCTCATCGAAATGAGTAAAATAAGGGAGAAATTGCACCAGGGACGGTACAAAAGCTTGATGTGGGGGTCTGTAGATCCCTCTCTTCCCTCTCTCTCTCTGAAGTATCTCCTTCCTGTGCAGGTGCATGCTTTCCCAAGGAAAGATCCCATACCCCAAAATCTGAGAAATGGTTCTCTCC
The DNA here is from genome assembly GCA_020310875.1 of Ceratopteris richardii. NCBI lineage: Eukaryota > Viridiplantae > Streptophyta > Polypodiopsida > Polypodiales > Pteridaceae > Ceratopteris > Ceratopteris richardii. The sequence continues at coordinate 39,680,397 of CM035407.1, forward strand.
AATATGTCATGATGGAAGAGCAAAATAAGCCCATCGGTGATTTCAACAAGCTAATCTTCTCCGGTCTCATCTTTATAAGGACATTTGGGATCTCCACAAGACGGCGATCATCTCGACAATCAGTAATATCTCCAAAACCGACCATCACCTACCATTGTGAGTTTCTATTTAGAGCTTTTGAGCTTGTACCGTACACCCTTGTACTTGGCAGGAGTGGTGAAAGGAATCTCTGTGAGAAGCATGGTGGGGAGTTTGTGCGTTTGTAGATTGGTGCCCACACTAGCTTTAGAAGAGGATCTCTCGGTGCCTCCCCTATTCTTGATTGTACCTTAGTTCTTTCTCTCTCCCGTTCTCTCTCTCTGTCTCTCTCTCTCTCTCTCTCTCTCTCTCTCTCTCTCCCTCTCTCTCTCTCCTTTTCTCGCTCTCTCTCTCTCTGTCTCTCTCTTTCTCTCTCTCGCGCTCTCTCTCTCCCCCTCTTTCTTTCTTTCTCTCTCTCTCTCTCACTCTCTCTCTCTCTCTCTCTCTCTCTCTCTCTCTCTCTCTCTCTCTCTTTCTCTCTCTCGCGGTCTCTCTCTCTCCCCCTCTTTCTTTCTCTCTCTCTCTCTCTCACTCTTCTTTCTCTCTCCTCCCCAGCTGACCCACCCGCAACTCCCGCCTAGTTCCTCCCGCTGCCCCCGGCCTAGTTCCACCCGCCCCCGCCTAGCACCTCCCGCTACCCCCGCCTACTTCCCCCACAGCCTCCCCGCCACCCCTCTCGCTCACCCCCGCCTGCTCCCCCCTCACACCCCCGCAGCCCCCCCTCACACCTCTGCCGCCCCCCTCTGCCCACCTCACCCCGCCCCCTCACACTCTCGCCACCTACACACACACACACCCACACATACACACACACACCTACACACAAACACACACACACACACCCTCACATACACACACACACCCACACGTACACACATGCATACCTACACATACACACACACCCACACACACACACACCCGCACACACACACACAGACGCACGAGGGAGGAGATCGATCAATGGTTTGATCTGACAAACGAGCATGATGGTCCACATCCAAAGGGAGCCAACGTTCATTTGCGCTTCGATATATCGAAGGAGCCCTTCCTGGGCAAGGGTGTTGTAGGTGGGAGCTTTCCCGGAGTACCTTACACTTTCTTTTACCAGGATGCACATGTACCAAACGACTTCAATCCTAAAATCTATATCGGTGATGGTAGACAATATCAGTAGCAAAGATGTTCGGGCCTCTAATTGCAAGTAAAAAGATGAAAGGTAATTGTTAGAAGTGGAGTTGCCGCCAATCATCCATGAAGACTACCTATTTTTGTGGATCCAATTCAAATCAAAGGAATAATTGACCTACCCTCCAATCTTGGGAAATTAACCGGCGCGTGATCAGAGGAAGTGAAGATTCGGCAAGGCCCTCTTGGCCTATTGAAGCCTATAAAAACAATGGATTTATTCTCATTTGAGGTAAAATTTTGGTGGGTACATTAGTTCAGATACACATTTACGTTCGTGCAAAAGTCCTCTCTTGCTTTTTGTGGCTTCAAGCCTACTGTAGGAAGTCACTCTGTGGTGTGGATACAGAGCGTGGGCTTCCTAGTGGAGGGCTAATAGCTCTATAGTGTAAAGAGGGTGGCTTGGTTGTTCTTCTCTGTGAGTCAGTGTTATTGTTAAGACCTATTTTCTAGAGAAATTCTCCACTATTTGTATTGCTCTGCGTTAGTCTGCATACAATTGGCCCAATTATGCTGATGAGAAGATCCGCATGAACTTTTGAGCATCACTTTGACAAATCTTGTAATCATCTGATTCGAATCAAAAAGTGTATGGTCTTCCTTGGTCATTTGTTATTCATATTTTTTTGAAGTATTTACCACTCTGTGCAATCCTTGTTATTTGCCTGCTCACAGAAGTGTTAAAGGGTATACTTCCCTAAAGAGAACCTCCCTTGAGTAGGTGACGTACTGGAAGTGTTCATTCTTTACTCTTGGTAAAAGAGATACCCCAGTACCTCCTCTAAATATATATATATATATATATATATATATATATATATATATATATATATATATATATATATATATATATATTAATGAAAAAGTTCCGCAGTTTTTTGTTTGCTTGAATTGATTGAAAGAAAAACTCTACACATGAATGGGTTTTGTATTCTACAAAGATGGTATTAAAATGCGAAAAACCAATACAATGATGATGATCCGAAGGCAATAAGGAAACATGATTTTATGTTGACCTAATGTTATGTTGGTCATTCAAACGTAGCCCTCATCGTTAGTAGCTAAGATTGACAATTTTCCACTGTTTTGGGTCATAGGTCCTATCCTCACGGAGAGGAGGCCATATCCAATACCCGTGCACTCATGGAAATGTTGAGGAAGCATTTTCATTACCGAGCATCTACTTGATTTGAGGAGCCAACGAGAGGCCAACATCAACTTCAAGGGAAATAGGCTCAACACATATGCTTCATAGTGCATCGTGGCTACAGGCTCATGAGGACTCCACTCCACATCTAGAACATGGGTGAAGCTTAAGATCGGGATTGGGATTCTTGGTCTCAATTTTGGCCATCACCACCGAGGTGCTCAACAACGGAACACAACATTCACTCATGTTGGGAAGAATTTGCAGCCTCGCAAATTCGACTATTGGTGCATACTAGCTTATGGCTCCAACGTTAACATTCACGTTAAGGTGAGAACACTAAGTGCATAGTTAAGAAAAGGCAAAGGTAGTGACACTTTCAGGTGTTCTTGCCCATACTTTAGTGGTATCCTTGCTAACCCAAAAGAACTGTTGCATGATATGCATGCTGACTATGTGTGCATAGTAGAAAAGTCTACATAAATAAAGATGACCACCAAAGAATAAGTCAAAACAATGGGCTAGTAATATGCTCATTGAACTTCCTTGGAAAAATTCACCGTCCACAAAAAGTGAAAAATACCAAACAAGAATGAATGCACCTTCAATCACAGGAGTTGGTTTGGTGAGCCAAAGGTGGCTATCCATAGATCAATGTGTGGTGTATTAGTTTGCGAAGATGATTCAGTTCAATCAACTTCCGTGCACGAATGGGAACACTGTGAAGTTGCCCCGTTGGCAAAATTTGCACAGGTGCTAGAACTTCTAGATTGCCTTTTTATGCACAAGTTGTGGCTTCTAAATGGTGTCTTTGACAAACCAAAAACTTATTTAAAGTTGAGGGACCTTTGTCGAGGTTCATGTAAACGCACACACACCATCAAAACGAACCCAAAAGCAAGGCGGTGAAGGTTTACGAAGTTGGCATTAGCTGAAAAAATATCATGGCTACTACATACAAGCTAATGACCTCACAACAAAGACCCACAAATCTACAAGCCTTTACCATGTTGATACCTGATAGTTGGAGGATCTTCTCTTTGGTCTTTTTTTTGTTAACCTAGCTGTCCACATGCTCTTTTGAAGTGATAGGCATTGTAATGGGCTCACATAAACCCACAAGTCTCATGGAGCTTGATGATGAGGGTTCTCTTTTTGTCGGCAATAACACACCCATACATGCCTACCAAGAACAAATTCCCAAGGTTCATAGAAGAAGTAGAGGCCAAAGCCTAGGAGTATGCTCCTAATGAGCGCACATATTACATTGGCAAATAATGGAGATAGACTCAGAGAAAGCTAGTCCAAAATGGAAGATGAAGGGGGTGCCATCTCGTGACAAGGCCACATGGAAGAGTGTGTTTGCACCGAGCTAGGATGCACTTAGGTAGACACTACAAGATGCATCCATTGCCAAGCTGACATGCCCATGGAGGTAGGCCATGATCCTCAAAAGAACCTTGTCACGGCCATTACTATAGTGAGAGACCATTGGGAGACATTGCGAAGCATGTGTAAAATGGAGATGTAGAGGGTATTACCCCCAAACCAAAATGTGTAGCTGATGAGTTCCATGTTCCATCACACCATCATAGTCACCCTCAAGAAGAGAGCTATAATATCAAGTGTTATGAAGAGATTCAGTGCTAAACTAGGCTAGCCTTATCAGAGGGTAAGCGGAAGTGTATATGATAATTTAAGGTCTTTATAGATATGTGGAAGCATCTTGAAAGGATCTTGGTGCGATTCATGGCCCATCTCGAGAGGTTTCTTGAGGTGCCATCCTAAAGCCGTCCAAGTATAGCCCTCATAATGAGTGGCAAAAGCCATTGTTTTCCACCATTTAAGGTCATAGGTCTCATCCTTGTGGAGAGGAGGCCATATCCTATACCCAAGCACTCACGGAAGGAGGCCATATCCTATACACAAGCATATCCTATCGTATACCAAGCATGTACTTGACTCGAGGAGGAGATGTGAGGCCGATGTGGAATTCAAGGAAAATAGGTTTGACACCTATATTTCATAGTGGGTCGTCGCCATGGGGTCATGATGACTCCACTTCATGTCCAAGACATGGGAAAGGCTCAATATTAGGCTTAGGAGGCTTGGTCTCCATTTTTGCTGTCATCCCCGAGGTGCTCACCTATGGAGCACAACACCTAAGGCCCACTTAAGTCAACATTCGTTGATATTTTTAATGCATGCTGTGAGGAATATTACAATAGCTCAAACCAATCTCTTCTACTCACTTTAGAGTCCTCCTTTCTTAGTTTCGTGTTTTTAAGGAGCCTTTAGGCTTTGGTCATCCGTAGTATGTTCTAGTTGTTTTACACTTGCTTCTGTGGAAGGAGCTCGAGAGATCTCATCAAACTATGTCCTTTATTATAGAATCACATTTTCAATGATCTATTTCATTGTATGGTCACACTTTTACTTTATGTTAAACTGATTTCTAACTTAAGAAGATGAAGATTGTAAGATCAAAGTCCCCCCATACATTATTTGATAATCACATTTCCAATTGATTTATTTCATTGCATAGTCACATGTTTTATTTATTTTCAATTGATTTATTTCTGCTCATCATTTTGCTTTATTGAATCGGGAAAATGTAGGATTTTTTGCATGTCGATAAGGTTATTTTTTATAATAGAATTCAGCAAAAAAACGCCTCCCTTACCATCAATTACGGCCTCCGAAATAACAAGAACAATCAAAAGGTATCCATCCAAAGGTTTTAAAATATCCTAAGCTTCGAGGTTGAATTTCAATACTAAGCTTCGAGGTCTTAAAATATCCTAAGCTTCGAGGTTTAAAATATCCTCCAACCCCGCAAAAGGAGCAAGCCAATGACAAGCCAATGGCTCATAAGTTTATGTCCTACCCAACTAATGGCTAAGCCCACAAAAATCATCTATTACCATCAACAATCACGCATAGACCTCAAATGTCGAAGCTCTCACAATGGCTTTCGTCAGAATGGGGGCCTTAGAAATAAGAACACGATGGATCATTTGTGATCACTTGAGAGTTAAATATTGAATATATCCAACATTATGTGTGTGCCATATAAACTTACATATATGAAAGTGTGTGCTGCATGTGAAATATAAGCAAATGTTTGTATGTTCTTTGTACATGTGCGAATTCGCATGTGAGTAATTAAATGCATATACTTGAGTGAATATATTAGTATAAATTTCTCTAAATATTAACTCTTAACTTACATGAAAAGAGAGGAATTATTATCCTTCACTAGATCTCATTAAAGAGGGCTCACTAAACAAAGAGCAGCTTTGTAGCTCAAGGATTGTGCGAGAAGAGGTAGAGGGCAGCTTTGTTTAAGGAAATGAGATTGTTGTCCAAGTTTTGTGTTGTCATTTTCTGATACGCAACATCAATCGCTACTAGAGAATCAATGTTATAGTCTTGTTGGGGTTAAAGAAATACTGCTAGTGAATTCCGAATCTAGTGATGCATCTTTTCTTTTCTTAAAGTATAGTAGAATCAATAGAAATTATGAATGGCTATGGTGAAAACATTTTCAAGCAATGGGAGGTGCAGTGTTAAGCCTTCCCATACAAATAAATCTTTTGTAATTTCCTCCTCTTAAGGTGAATAGGGCGATTGGATCACCATATCTTTGATAAACCTTCAAGCTGTGGTTTGGTGAATGCTTTAGTTCAATGAAAGACATATTTGCCCTCAAAGGTCCTTTGATTCTTATTGTTACTCCCCAAGTAATTGATGGCAATGGAAAAGTTTTTTGGCTGAATCCAATTACAAATCATATCCTCATTGTCATGCAAAAAATCGTACATTTTCCGGAACCGATAAAGCAACATCATGCGCAGAAATAAATAAAACATGTGACTATACAATGAAATAAATCAATTGAAGGTGTGATTATACAATAATGCAGGCGCAGAGTTCGATCTTAAAATCTACATCTTCTTAGGTTTGAAATCGTTTTGAAATAAAATAAGAGTGTATCTATACAATGACATAGATCAATTGAAAATGTCATTGTATAATGAAGGTCATAATATCATGAGATCTCTCGAGCTCTTTACTCCACAGAAGCAAGTGTAAAACAAGTAGAATATACTAGGGATGACCAAAGCCTGAAGACTCCTTAAAAATAGAAACTCAGAAAGGAGGACTCTAAAGTGAGAACGATAGATTCGTTTGAGCTATTGAAATGTTACTCACACCATGCAGTAAAAAAATCGACAAATGTTGACCTATGTTGGGTATTAGGTAAAAATAAAACCATGCTTCTTTATTGACCTAGCATAAAACCATGTTTCCTTACTATCTTCGGACAATCATCATTGTATCACCTTCGACAGTCTAATGCCATCTTTATGGAATATGAGGGTCTTATGGTCATTATACTCCTTCACTTGAACAATTGTTCTTTTCACTTGTACAGCTGTTCTTTTGAATTTTTCTCAGTTATTCTTTTGAATCTTTTTTGTTCTTTCAATCAATTGTTCTTTTCACTTCTACAGTTGTTCTTTCAATCAATTTTAGTCTTTCGTGCTCAATTTCCGAAAGCCTCATTATCATTTGCCCGATATTGAGTGCTGCTACATTTTCTGCACCTTGAAAGTGGTCATCTTCAGTTCCTTTCATCCTCTTTCGTGAAAGCGGATCATCACGTCGGCCTCTCTTTCGTGAAAGCGGATCATCACCTCAGCCTCTTAGGATCATGTTTCCCCTTCTGTGCAGAGGGACCGTACATCGAGTGCAAAAACTAAGGAGGCCCCCGGGCTTTTCGTGATCTCTTTCCCCTTCGGTGCAGAGGGACCGTACAAAGGGACGTACCGCCATTTTCAGGTCCCATCTTTCTCTTCTTTCTCCTTCACGTGTCGTTCTTCTAGTACATGAAGTGCAAAAACTATTGAGCCCCTCGGGCTCCTCGTGATCATCACTGCTTTCTCTTCTTTCTCCTTCACGTGTCGTTCTTCTAGTACATGAAGTGCAAAAACTATTGAGCCCCTCGGGCTCCTCGTGATCATCACTGCTGCCGCTATGGAGCTCACCTCCGCGGAACGGAAGTTTGCAAGCGCTTTGGAGAGTCCAGCCCAGCAGCTGCATAGCTCTGCTGCGGACTCAGTTAGTGTCTTTGGGGAGCTAAGTAACTTCGTCATTCCACCGATCCCTTGCTCCTTCCCATGGCGTAACCATCCGGACTATAAAGCGCTGACGGAGATGTCTGATGCGTGGGCGCTAGCTCACTACACAAACATGGTCGGCGTGGATGGCCGCCCAAGCTCATTTGCAGCAGATCATTTGATAAAATCCGCATTCCATATGCAGGCGACTTTTCCATATGCCGATGGGATGACTGAGCATACTCTGCCATATGCCGATGGGATGACTGAGCATATGCCACGGATCATCAAAATGATGGACTGGTATTTCATGATCGACAACGTATTTGACGACCCATGCTACCGATCCGGAGAGGGACGATAAGGTGGTGGAAGCTCTGTGGACCGTCTTCCTTGACACCTACGTCCATCCTTGCCCTAGTCCTAATCCCGTTATACGTGTTCTTACTGATACCGCGGTTGAGTGGTGGGCGGAAATGTGGCATGATATGCCATCCAAGCAGAAGGCTCGCCTCAGTAAGGGCTACTGTGACTATCTGGAGGCTAGTCGTAAGCAGGTATATCTGTCGTTGCAACCCAAAACCTTCTTAGCCACTGTGTGTGTGTGAGAGACAGAGAGATGAAGAGAAAGAGAGAAACTTCTGTAGATCCACAATCGCGACTGTCGTCAACTCCCAGATATGGAAACCTACCTCCAGATCCGTGACGACTTCATCGGCTGGTGGCCATGCGCTGTGCTAATTTAATAATGTCAAGGCTTTGAGCTTCACGATGAGGCGTTATCGCATCCTTTGCTCCTGGAACTACAAAAGACCGCCGTGCAGCACGTCTTCCTCACCCACGATGTGACCTCCTTCAAGAAGGAATACATGCAGGGCGACTTTACCAACACGGTTTCCCCTCTTTACTTTCGAAAGCTTTATGATCCCACCAGAGATCCTGATAGCCAGCCATCAACTCCTCAGGGTGCTGTCTTGGAGGTCATAGAGATGATCTGACAGAGGGATGAGAACGCCGTCGGCTGATGGAGCAGATTAAACATTGCAAGGAGCTCATAATAAGCCAGGAATGGAGCAATATCTAGAAGGGCTTGTGCTCTGGATGTCAGGAGCAGTATATTGGCACCTCGTACGCGGGCGCTATGGGATCTGCGCGACGACAGACGTTCATGGGATCCCGCCCGACTTACTTGCTTGACATAACCTGCACATCGATGTCAACAAGCACGCTGCTCGCACGGTGCGCAAGAAGGTTTTGACTTCTGCCACATGCTAGGTATAATGCTATAATCTCTCATTACCTATCGATCTCCGAAAGCCATGTGCCAGACCCTCATCGTTTCATTTTCCCAATCGTTTTGTATGCATATTTTTCATGAATAGTTATTAAATGTTTCTTCGAATGAAGTAAGTATATATATTAGACTCTCACTCACAAATATGTATATGGGTTTTTGACAGAGATAGAGATAGATACATGCTATAAATATATGTGTGGGTTTATTTATTTTTTTGTCTGAGAATGCAAGGAAAAAGTAAATTGAAAGAGGAAAAAAACACCATACAGGAGCTCCCACAGAGGGTGACATGTCGCTCCATAGAGGGTGACATGTTATGACAGACTACAATTGGGAGTCGAAAAACATTATAGGACTCATTCTCTTGGTAGAATATTGCTGAAGGATTTTATCCCTCAACTTCTTAAAGTGATAGTTCTTGAAGATCTCATGAGGGGCATTACATTCTTGCTGATTATGAGACAAATAAAGTCTCCATGACCTCATGATGCGTCCAATACCCCTCACGACGTAAAAAAGAAAAACCTATTAGGCAATTTTTATTCCTTTCCCTCCAGATACACCACACGATGTGGCATCTCAAGAGTTACCAAAGGCCTATATCAAGTTTGCCACTAACTCCAAGCAAGATCTCTCTGAAGCTGAGGGAAGGAAGACCATTAAATGAGCAGTAAAGATCCATGCTAGACTAGTATGTTTTGGCATTGGTACATAGAGTGAACATAGAGGTGGGCCCTAATAATATTCAGAAGTCTATAGGATCTTCCAACACATGAACCTTATCATACATATCTTAAGACTCAAAATTAGATGAAAGAGAAATAGAGAGACAATAACCAATTTAGAATGTGTAATAGTAAGATGCATGCTTACCTACACTATCTTATATTAATGTCCAATTCCAAAGTTTGTAGATGATTAAAAAATTGAACATTTGCCGAATGTAGATCCAACATTTGAATCTATGTATAATTGAGGGTTCTGGATCTTAAAGTCCCTAAGATGTATGAAGTGTGTGTGTATGTGAATTTGAAGTGAATAGAAAGAGTTTAGAATTGTGTGTACAGAAAACCTTAATCTAGATAGCAAGAGATACTCACCCTTGTGTTGAAGTAGAAGAAATGAAGCCTAGGAATAGTAGCAACAAAAGAAGGACTGAATAGAGACTTGCTACTTACAAAACTCAGTTATAAGCTCATGGTTGGCTACCAAAATCTCCTCTAAAGCTGCACCAAAGGTACAACATAGCTCCTCCCTACTCCAAGTATCCTAGCTTGATCTTGTGCCTTCAATGATGATAAAAGTGAGCCCCTATGTTTTCTTTTATATTTTTTTGCTCCACATGAAAAGCTATTGTGAAAAATCTCCAATCACATGCAAATAGCTTTTGAAAAGCAAGAAACATTTGTGAAAATTTTGAATTAGTGAAGCTTCTTTTTGCACAAAAAGCCATCCTAATCTCCATTTCTAACGATCACCTAGGTATAGGAACTTGCTTTCCTTGATGTACACAATGTGAGGGATCTTATTATGCAAAAAAACCATATTGAGAAGAAGTTAGGGTTAGGGTTTTCTCTCATTTTTTTGATCTCTAATGAGTAACTGTTATGTACCACATGAAAGCTCTCCTCAAGTACTATCTAATGCGCTAATAAAAGACATTACCTTCTCTGATCAAAAGTTGGCTAAGTAGCAAAAATTAGGGTTGTTAGAAATTAGGGTTTTGTGCTATTGTTTCAACAATCCCCCCTTGAATGCCATAATGGTACAAGGTTTAGTAATATCCAAAAATTTTGATGTTTGCCTTTGGCTAACACTTTGGTAAAAATATCTAAACCAATTTCACTTGTAGGAATGTAGACTAGCTCAATGTGCTTCTTAGATACATATTCTCCAATGTAGTGATAATATAACTCTATATGCTTTCTTGTTGGATGAACAAGATTCTTTGCGATCGTAGGAGCACTTTGGATGTCTAAAAATATGTGTATAGAAGGGTGAACATGAACATCAAGATACCTAAGAATTTTTTGTAACCAAATAGCTTCAAGTGTAGCTATGCATGCATCCCTATACTTTGCTTGAGATCAAGATGTTCCTACTATAGGTTGTTTTATTTAATAAACATTATATTAGACAATCTACTAGAGAGAGAGAATAACCAATTGTGCTTATTCTTGAGTCTTTATCACTTGTCCAATTAGAATTTGATAAACCTCTAAGTAAAAAGTATGACAGTCTTGGAAATACCACAGCATAACTTGAAGTTCCCTTCAAATATTGGAAAATTCTCTTAGCTACTTTCTAATGAATGTTGAGTGGACTATGCATGAATCTAAATAATTGAGAATCGCAAATTAAATGTCACCATGTGTATTACATAAATAGATCAAACTCCTTGACTATACAAAGTAGCATGCAAAGGTTCTAAATCTACGTCTGCTTATAATGACACATTAACATCCACAAGTGTTTGCATAGGCTTGGAATCTATCATTTCAAACCTCTCTAGTACTTTCTCAATGTATTTTTGTTATGTTATGTAGATACACTCATTCCTGTATTTGAACTCAATCCCAAGCTAATAATCTAATATACCTAAATCATTCAGATCAAATCTGTGCTTAAGTTGTCCTTAAAACAATTGAAGGTATGAATCCTTGGGACCTATCATAGACATGTAATTCACATATATTATAATAATAAGTAAGACATCTTTTTTTGTTCTAACATAAAGAGTACGAGCAACTTTTGAGTTTTCAAAACTAATAGATAGAAGATAGAGATGTATCTTCTCCCACCATGCTCTTGGTGCTTGTTTTGAACCATACAATGATTTAATAGAGAGAGAAATTCAGGCACATAGTACGCATGCACATAAATTCTGAGCGAGAGAGACAAAGAGAAATCTGGGGTGGCATCGTCGACTGCTGTGCAACATGCATGGGGGAGGGAGGGAGAGAGCGAGAGAAAGAGAGAGAGAGAGAGAAAGAGAGAGAGAGAGAGAGAGAGTGATTCACCGTGTTCTTGGCCACTAAGTCAGAGAGAGAGGGGCAGGGTTACGTTGGTGGCACAATAAGCATGGAGAGATGTGTGCATTATGTTGGTCCGGCTGGTCTGTCCACGGTGCATCATAGGCAGGAGAGAGAGAGACAGTAAGAGATTGTTCGCGTGCTGATATGGTGGCCCTATATACCCACGTGTAGAGAGAAACACACTTATGGTTGGCGGCATCACACGAGTCAGACGAGAGAGAGAGAGAGAGAGAGAGAGAGAGAGAAAGAGAGAGAGAGAGAGAGAGAGAGAGAGAGAGAGAGAGATAGAGACAGAGAGACAGAGAGAGAGAGAGAGTTGTCGAACGATACTACGTAGGATATTTTGGAGCCATACACACGTGGATAGAGAGACGGATTGGTCTAGCTTGCTGTTTGTAGGCTCTAGAGAGAGAGAGAGAGGAAAGAGAACCTCGTTGGTTATGTCAATAAAAATAGAGGGGACAGAGAGAGAGGACATGATTCATTTTATATTGAGCATTAAGTCACAAAAGGTCGATTATGCATATTCGATTTTGTGAACAGATGCATAATGTTCTTTTGAAACCTTAAGATATATGAGCAATGTACTTGAGTTAATGATTAAAGAAGAGTTCATCATGTCCCAGATCCAATTGGAGCTTGGAAACATTTTAAGCAGCTAATGATTGACTACCTAAAACATTATACTTTATAGAGTGATACAGACCATGAGTTTTTCTTAGATGTGGAATCTAAATTCATGTATTTACATTGATGTATGCAAATTTTGTACTTATAAAACCATGCATGATGAAGGAGGTAGATTTTTGGTGCTTGAAAATCGCTTAAAAACAATATAAGGGAGTAGAAAATAAATAGAACTTTTTCGTCCTTAAGTTGTGATGATATTCCTTTCACAAATGGGAAAAACAATGATATGGTAATTGCTTGTTAAAGAAGGGGTGATAACAGAGAAAGGGAAGTAAGAATGTACTAATGATAGAATATTATTTTCATTCATAACTATGTCTAATTCAATTTCAAATGTACTAAGATGTTTTTTTCCACCCCCATGGACACGTGTGGATCTTTTCTTTAGAGATTATATGAAGTGGTTGCTGGATTTCTGAAGAAAAAGAGAAGAAAAGCTATTGCCGAGAAGACTTGAAGAGAAGCCTTGAAGTCAAGACCGAAGACATAAAGTAAAGGAAGGATCCATCTGCAAAGACGAGAAGACGAAGATCGTGGTCGTCCTCTCACACTGTAGCAGGAACTCTATTGGAGACTTTTTAATCTCCAAATGCTTGATCTATACTGATCTAAGATCACTTCTATATCAGTTGTAGACCAATCTGTACACAAATATTACTTTGATTTACCAAATCAACCATGAACAATTCTCTGAGTGAGAATTTTTCTTCTTCAAGAAGTCTGCTTCAAAGATTGACTTCCTTACCTGCACATATCTTCAGATTTCTTCAATCTAATAGTATACATACCTTTAAGCTACTTTTGTGCAATCATATTGACCATTGATCCTTCAAAAGATTCATTAAAACTTTGATTTTATCCTTAAGATCAAAGATATGTCAAAAACTATCTTCCAGGAGTGGCGACTTTGACATGGTCAACTTCTTAAGTTGATTTCTCACAGCACAAATCCCGTTTTGCTAAATGCTTTTAGCTATAGCTTCCTTACCTTCTAACTTATATTTTGAATGCTCACTCATTAAAAACTTTACACTATGCACTGAGATCTAACCAAAACATTGACACGAAAAAGTGCGCAACTCTGAGAAGTCTATCTGCAGATTCTACATACAAATGTTCCTATTGATCATTCTCACAGATTAGATGCGTACAAAAGGATTTCTGATCCACATGATCAGACTGAGAGAACTCAGAGAAAAACTCGTAGCTAATTTCCTGAGTAAAACTCTCTACACATCTCTCTAAGACACTTGTCATCAAAATGACTCTCTCATACATATTTCTTTACATCATTGACTTATATACATATGGTTGTAGAGTTATCCCGCGTCTATTACATTACTCCTTACCATCCTAAGAATTATCTATACTCAAATTACAAAAATTTCCAACTGTGATGTACATATGTATACAAGCTATCATTCTGAAATCTTCTTCACTTTCTCAAGTGATTTCTTTCACTTCAATCTGACCATAAACTTTCTTCAAGCTCTTTGTAATCACCAGTTTGTGATTGGTTTGTTCCAACAGCTCCCCCTCAATCACTAATTGTGATTATTCTATTCTTCTTTACTCCTCCCATCTCTTTGAATCTCTGTAGCTTAGGTCCATCCAAGCTTTTTGTCATCATATCTGCAACTTGTTCTTTTGTTGGAGTATACATCAGTTCAATCTCTTTATCAAGTACCTTTTCCATCAAGAAATGATACTGAATCTCTATATGCTTAGTCACTACAACATATCAAGGGCATACTGACGTTGCCCATCGGACGGTCACGCCTCGGCGTCGGTATGACCGTTGAAAATGCTTGAAAAACCACGGATGCAATACCGACGGTCATTTAATCGTTAGTATACAGGCATCGCTATGCGCGCCGGTATAGGCGTCGGTACTTTACTATAAATTACCGATGCTTATACTGACGCTCATACCGATGCTTAGGCCGAGGCAATGTTTTAATCGGGCCCGAGAGCAAAGATTCGACATTTGCTTGCATTTTGATCCAAAGTTTGCTACTGTCGAGTTTGCGCGCGCGAACTACATTCTGTGCCTATTGTGTACACACATCTGTCTCTTTCTCACTCTTTCTCTCTCTTTCTCTCTCTCTCTCTCTTTCTCTACATCTCTGTTTCTTTCGATCTGAAATTTTTGTAAGAGTTGCACATACTGTAGCACCCTTTCTCTTTTTTTGTGTTTTCCCTTTTCTAATTTCTCTTCTCTTTTGTTTTGCAGGAGCTTTTTGGCATCAAATGTTTGGAATTCGACGAAGGAAAACATTAAGTGGACCTTGAGGACAATGATCCAAACAATTACATCGATGTAAGTGATTGTTTTGTTTTCGATTGATATAGAGTGAGATAGAGAGAGATGAAAGAAAGAGAGAGATCTAGAGAAACATAGAGAGAGAGAGAGAGAAAGAGAGAGCGATGAAAGAGAAAGATAGAGAGAGAGTGAAAGAGAGAGAGATAAAATAGAAAGAGAATGAGATAAAGAGACAGATGCATACATACATACACACACATATGCATACACATACTCACATACATATTACATGCACACATCCATATTAAATACACACTCACATACATATTACATACACACATGCATATACATACACATACATATTACATACTCACATGCATACACACATATACATACATACATGCATATTACATACAAAGATGCATATTACATACACACATGCATATTAGATACACACATGCATATACATACACACACATATTCATTCTCATACTCACATACATACATACATACATGTATACACACATACACATACACACATGTACACACACACATGTATACATACACACATGCATATGCATACATACATACACACATATTTGCATGTACACACACATACATACATAAACACATGCATATTACATACACACTCACATATGTATACACACACATATGTGCATACACACATGCATATGCATACATACATACACACACATATGCATGTACACACACACATACATACATACACACATGCATATTACATGCACACAAACATATATATACACATTCACATATGTATACACACACATGAATACATGCACATACACATACACACACATCACATATACATACACACATATACATGTTTTAGGGTTAGGGTTTTAGGATTAGGGTTTATGAATTTCTCTTTTCTTTTGTTTTGAAGGAGATTTTTGGCATCAGTTCTTTGGAATTCGACGAAGGAAAACATTAAGTGGACTTTGACGACAACGCTCCAAACAATTACATGGATGTAAGTGATTGTTTTTTTTTCAATTGATATAGAGTGAGAGAGAGAGAGATGAAAGAAAGAGCGAGATACATACACACATATTTGATTGTACACACATACATACATACACACATGCATACTACATACACACACACATATAAATACACACTCATATATGTATACACGCACATATGTGCATACACACATGCATATGCATACATACATACACACACATATGCATGTACACACACATACATACATACACACATGCATATTACATACACATGCACATATATATACACATTCACATATGTATACACACACATGCATACATGAACATACACATACACACACACCACATATACATACACAGATGCACACATATACATGTTTTAGGGTTAGGGTTCTCTTTCTCTCTCTCTCTCTCTCCCTACACACACATCTCTCTCTCTCTCTCCCTACACACACATCTCTCTCTCTCACTATCTCTCTTTTTCTATGTCTTCTATTTTTTAATTTCTTTCTTCTTTTGTTTTGCAGGAGCTTTTTGGCATCAATTCTTTGGAATTTGACAAGAGACGACATCGATTGGGCTTTGAAGAGAGCGATAAAAAGAATTACATCGATGTAAGTGATTGTTTTGTTCTTTTTTATAAATAGAGATAGAGAGAGAGATGAAAGACAGAATATGAGAGAGAGAGACAGATGAAAGAGAGAGAGAATGAGAGAGAGAGAGGAGAAAGAGATAGAGAGAGAGAGAGAGAGAGATGAAAGAGAGAGAGAATGAGAGAGAGAGAGAGGGAGAGGAAGAGAGAGAGAGAGAGAGAGAGAGAGAGAAGAAGAGAGAGAGAGATGAAAGAGAGAGAGAGAGAGATGAAAGAGAGAGAGAATGAGAGAGAGAGAGGGAGAGAGAGAGAGAGAGAGCTGAAAGAGAGAGAGAGAGAGAGAGAGAGAGAGAGAGAGAGAGATGAAAGAGAGAGAGAATGAGAGAGAGAGAGGGAGAAAGAGAGATAGATAGAGAGAGAGAGAGATGAAAGAGAGAGAATGAGAGAGAGAGGGGGAGAGAGAGAGAAAGAGAGAGATGAAAGAGAGAAAGAGAGAGAGAGAGAGAGAGAGAGAGAGAGAGAGAGAGAGAGAGAGAGAGAGATGAAAGAGAGAGAGAATGAGAGAGAGAGAGGGAGAGAGAGAGAGAGAGAGAGAGAGAGAGAGAGAGAGATGAAAGAGAGAGAGAGAGAGAGAGAGAGAGAGAGAGAGATGAAAGAGAGAGATAATAAGAAGAGAGAAAGAGAGAGAGAGAGGGGGGGAGAGAGAGATGAAAGAGAGAGAGAGAGAGAGGGGGAGAGAGAGATGAAAGAGAGAGAGAGAGAGATAAAGAGAGAGATATAGATAGATAGAAAGAGAGAGACATAGAGATAGATACACACACATGCATACATATTTCATACACATATGCATATGCATATGTATATGCATACATACACACACACATATACATGTTTTAGGGTTAGGGTTTTAGGATTACGGTTTTTGATGTTTACACATATACACACATAATACATACACACATGCACACATATACACATGCATACATACATACACATACACACACATCAAATATACATACACACATATGCATGTTTCAGGGTTAGGGTTTTAGGATTAGGGTTTTGTGCTTTTACATATATACACACATATACACATATAAACACATAATACATATATATACACATACACACACACATACACATATGCACACACACACAAAGACACACACACATACATACATACATACATACATACACACACACATAGATATATACACACATGCATACATACATACACACATGTGGCATATACATACACGCATATTCATGTTTTAGGATTAGGGTTTTAAGATTAGGGTTTTTGGCTTTTACTTATATACACACATGCATACACATATACATGTTTTAGGTCTAGGTCTTCAGGATTAGGGTTTTAGGGTTTTTACATAGATACACATATGCATACACACACATACATATACATAAAATACACATACATATACACAGATATACACACACATACATATACATATACACACATATATATACACAAAAATACACACATGCACATGTTTTAGGTCTAGGTCATTAGGATTAGGGTTCTAGAGTTTTTAAAAATTTATACAAATATTTACACATATACAAATATATACACATAATACATATACACATACACATGTATATACATAGGCATACACACATATACATGTGTTCTGATTGTTGTTTATAAATATCATGTCAATGTGTCTCATTTCTTTGTACATGGTTCATGATTGATTTCTCCCATGTCTTTTATATTTGACAGTATGTTTTGCTTTAACAAATCATGTTTCTGTTGCCTATCATACATGTCACATGTTCTCTGGTTTTTTTTGGGCAGAGTGTATTGTCTTTTGCTACACAACAGCATGGGAATGTTGTTGTAGCAAGACACAACATACTGTTGCAAAAAAAATTTTGCAGATATGGTCGTCGGTATAAGCGACGGTATAAGCGTGGGTATCCCCAGGCAGATAACGATGCTTATACCGACTATTCTGCCCAGGGGCATACCGTCGCTTATACCGTCATGTATACCGACGCATATATCGACGCATATACCGATGCTTATACCGACGCTTATATCGACGCTTATATCGACGCTTATACCGACGCTTATATCGACGCTCATACCGAGGCTTATACCGACGCTTTGGTTCCGACGCCTACACCGACCCTTACACCGGCGTCGGGGTAAAATTGCGCCCATTCATTTTCCTCACTAGAAGCCTCGGTATACCCCCGATATGTTGTAGTGAGTCCTGGCATGAAAAACAGGGTTAGCTGCCAAATACAAAGAACTCATATTGTCTCCAAAAATAATTGGAGTACTCTGATCAGTTCCAAAACTCTTCAACAAGGTTTTTAACCATATTACTTCTTTTGCAGCTTCTACCATTCCTTTATACTTAGCTTCTATGGATGACAAAGCAACTGTATTTTGCTTCTTTGAACACCAAGAAACTAATTTATCTCCAATATAACAGAGAAACCCATGAGTAGACCTTCTATCATCTGAATCACTTGCCCAATCTGCATCACTAAACACTTTGATTCTTGTGTCAGAAGTAAATCCATAATACAGACCTTCACTTAGGGTTCCTTTGATATATCTAAGTACCCTTTGAGCTGCAATCCAATGAGTCTTCTTTGGACAATGCATGAATTGTGATAACACACCTACTGAATATGATAGATCTGGCCTTGTCAAGGTAGCATAAATTAAACTACCTACCAAACTCTGATATTTCTTCATGTCATTAAATTCTTCACCTCCATACCTGTTCAATTTATGATTTACCTCCAATGGTGTGCTTGAAGGCTTGCAATCCTCCATGTTAAATTTGACCAGAAGATTCTTCAAATACCTCTCTTGTGTAACATATACTCCATGTTGAGTATACACAATCTGCATTCGTAAGAAATAAGATAAGTTTCCCAAATCACTTATCTTAAACTCCTTCTGTATTTGTTTCTTAAGTTCATTGATTCCTTGAGCATCTATACCTATAATAATAATATCATCAACATAAATACACATGTATATGTATCCATTTTCACTTGCCTTCACTAGCAAGCTACTATCTCCATTTGATGCTTGAAATCCACAATCATTCAAGAACTTGACAAGCCTGTAATTCCATGCTCTTGGGGCCTACTTCAACCCATATAATGCTCTCTTGAGCTTACACACATAATCTGATCCAATTGAATCCATGAAACATTCTGGTTGCTCCATGTATACCTCATCTGCAATGTATCCATTAAAAAATGCATTCTTCACATCTAATTGTGATAACTTCCATCCTTTACAAGCTGCAATAGCAATCAATGATCTAATTGTAGACATCTTAGCAACAGGACTAAAGGTTTCATCATAATCTACCCCATAACTTTGGGCATAACCTTTGACCACAAGTCTAGCCTTGTATCTAGACACCTCTCCATCTGCAAATCTTTTTGTTTTATACACCCACTTACATCCAATGCCTTTCTGATTCTTTGGTCTTGGCACCAATTCCCAAGTTTCATTTTCAAGTAGAGCATCACACTCTTCTTGCAATGCCTTCTCCCAATTCTGTTTACCTTTAGCTTCTTTATATGTGATTGGATCCTCTTCTATCTTCAGAATGTAAGCATAATCTTTTGTTGTTAGAAAAGATGTATCATAACTATACCTTATAGGTTCTTTCCTTTCCCTTGAGGATCTTCGGACCTCTGCACTTCTTGAAGTCTCAGCCACAGTTGATTCTCGATCAAATCTTGGCCCATCTTCTACATTATCCTGCAATTTACTTTTATAGTCAACATCATCAATATCTTCTTCATACACATTTACTTTTGCCTTCCCTTTCCTTTGTATTTCTTTGTCATCTGCATAATCATTTGTTGACCCTGTATACCATGTGCTTTGCTCATCAAATGTAACAAGAAATTGCTTTGTGGATGGACTCCACAACCTGTAACCCATCTGTCTATCATCATATCGAATAAACACATACTTCTCTGCTTTGGGTTCTAGCTTATGTCTCAATTGTGAAGGAATATAAGCATATGATAAACAACCAAATATCTTACAATGATCAAGAGTAGGTTTCTTACCCCACCACGCTTCATAAGGAGTTCTTCCATCCAAAGCTTTACAAGGTAACCTATTCACAAGGTATGTTGCAGTATTGATAGCTTCTGCCCATAAATAATTAGGATAACTCTTTTCCTTCATCATTGCTCTTGCAAATTCTACAAGAGTTCTATTTCTTCTTTCTGCAACTCCATTCTGTTGAGGAGAGTACCTGCAAGTTACTTCTCTCATTGAAATGACCTAGCCTTTTATGCCATAGGTCTAACTCAGACATCTTTTGACTTCCATAAGTAAATAAAGCATGTCCCACATTACCTTGGACTTTGAGAGTAAACAACCTGCCTTCCTTTTCACCTGCAATTATGTTTCTATATCCCTGATTTGGATCTTGCACATAGACACCAGCATTTGTAAATCTGACTTCATATCCCTTCTCCACAATTTGTCCTACAATTATCAAATTTTTAGGAATAGTAGGAACATAAAGTACCTTGCTCAAGAGTGTACTTCCACTCTTTGTCTTCACTGATCCAATGCTCTCCACTTTATGTTTGGTATTGTCACCTGTTTGAACTCTATGTCCATTCACCTTTGCTTCCATATCAGTCATCAAGGATATATTGCCACTCAGATGATTGCTACATCCTGAGTCAATATAAAACACCCTCTGATCTTCTCCTACTGATTCATGAGTTGCATTCAAGATAAGAGTCATATCATCCTTCTGATCTGATGCATATTTATAATATTGTTGTTGTAGGACTGAGATTGAAAGCTTCTTCCACCTCCTCTAGCATATGATGTCCTACAACCTCTTACTCTGAAGTTGCCTCTTTAATTTCTGCCTCCTCTACCTCTTTGATTAGAATTCTGATTATTATTTCCTCCATTTTGATTGTTATACAAACAATCATTTGCCAAATGATTGGTTCTACCACAAATCCAACAAGCCTTAGTATTATCTTTGTTCTTACCTCCTCTTCCTTTACCTCTGAAATTCATTTTTCCTTTTGTAAAGTTAGCTTGACTTGAAGATCCTTCATCAGCAGTCGACTGCTTCCCTTTGCCATTCTTTTTCTTATCCTTGGAGTACATGGCTTCACTTGTACTTCTATCATTGTCTCCTTTAATGTCCTGCTCAAAAGTTAGCATGTGTCCTAGCAATTGATTAAGATCAGGAGTAAAATGATCAAGTTATAATTCTATGGAGAATATGAAAGGCTTCCACTTCTCATCTCCTCTCAGACATGTAAGTATTTTCCTTATCAACTTATCCTCTTCAATGTCTTCATGTAGTGCTCCCAAGCTATCTGCAATATCCTTCATCCTTGCCACATAATCAGAAATTGATTGTGAGCTCTTCTTCTTGAAAGTTGTAAACTTTGCCCATAGTGACGATTTCCTTGACTTGGTTGTGTTTTGGAAATGCTCTTCCAAAGCATTCCAAACATCTGTTGCACTTTCCAATCCTCTGATGTGAGGTAGAAGATAATCATTTACAGCCATGTAAATGATGCTCCTAGCTTGAGCATCCTTTCTCATCCAAGTCTTCAAATCTCCAAGCTCTTCCCTAGTTGGAATACTAGGATCTGTAAACTCAGGCTTTTCTTCTTCTCTTGTAATGAATGCCATCAAGTCTTTGCTCATGAGGTGTGCCTCCATCCTCATGGAGCAAGCTGGATAGTTCTCCCTATCCAGCTTATCAACTTGCAAGCTTTCTCCCATCCTTTGATCTTCTGTGTCTGCAATTACTATGGTTTATGATAATAGAGTGTACCTTTGATATGAAGCTTTGATCCTTCTTGATCTTTCGAACTCGTGCTTTGTACTTCTGCAGGTTGTCTTCAGGAATCTATCCTTATCTAGCTTTGATTAGAAAGAACTTCAATATCTGTAGCAATCGAGACTTCGAAAGCCTTTACTTCACTTGTATTGCACCTTCAACTCTGATACCACTATTGGAGACTTTTTAATCTCCAAATGCTTGATCTATACTGATCTAAGATCACATCTATATCAGTTGTAGACCAATCTTTACACAAATATTACTTTGATTTACCAAATCAACCATGAACAATTCTCTGAGTGAGAATTTTTCTTCTTCAAGAAGTCTGCTTCAAAGACTGACTTCCTTACCTACACATATCTTGAGATTTCTTCAATCTAATAGTATACATACCTTTAATCTACTTTTGTGCAATCATATTGACCATTGATCCTTCAAAAGAATCATTAAAACTTTGATTTTATCCTTAAGATCAAAGATATGTCAAAAATTGTCTTCCAGGAATGGCGACACTTGTCATCAAAATGACTCTCTCATACGTATTTCTTTACATCATTGACTTATATACATATGGTTGTAGACTTATCGTGTGTCTATTACATCACTCGTTATCATCCTAAGAATTATCTATACTCAGATTACAAAAATTTCCAAATGTATGTACATATGTATACAAGCTATCATTCTGAAATCTTCTTCACTTTCTCAAGTGATTTCGTTCACTTCAATCTGACCATAAACTTTCTTCAAGCTCTTTGTAATCACCAATTTGTGATTGGTTTGTTCCAACAAAGTCTACGTTATATTTGGCCGATCCGCACTGTAGTGGCGGTGTATTGTATCACCATTATGCACTATAGCGGTTTGATATATCACTGACACGTATGTAACGGGAATCATTGTATCAGTGAGATTTTATTGGACGATTTCAGTTATATTTGCATTGTATCATTGAGCTTTGTCTGCACATCGATTCGGTGACTTCTGTGTTTTAGCATTGTATCTGGATTCTTTCTTTTCCAATGCCTACGATCTTATGCACACGCACATCCGCTCATCTCTTTTGAGGGGTAGGGGCCTACGACGATTGCCATACGAGAGAGAGGGCAAAGCACCAAGCGCTGTCGGGAAGTATCGGTTGCTCCGATGATGGATCAGGTCATCCGCCAATTCGGCACACGCTAGGACCATATGGTTGAGCTGCCCTATACCTCTATGGACCATATCACTCTATCCTCTATGGACCATATGGTTGAGCTGCCCTATACCTAGCAATAGCCTCATGATATGAAGGTAAAATTAATGTTTCCTTAGTTATGTGTTCTTTAATAATCTCTTCTTCTTGGTTTTCAATATGTTTTGGTTGAGTACGTCTAATTAGAAGTGGAAGAAATAAATCTTTACAATCCTGAGGTTCGGGAGATGCAATGGAAAATAAAGTTAAAAACCTAGTAGACAACGATCATAAGATATAGAGATTAAAGATTCTTGCGTTGTCCTTAATGATTTCTTCTAGTTCTACTTCTATAGTTGCATTACTTTTTGATTCGACTAAATGCTCTGTGAACATCGGCAATGAAGATCAATGGAAATAGGAAATGAATTAATGAAATTAACAATGCTAAAGATAAATCTTTCTAAATGATAAAATTTAGCTAAAATGATGCTAAATTCTAGTGAATCCTATACAAAGAATGTTGTGTATCGTTAGATCAAAAGTTCTCTTCAATGGGTTTTCATAAGATAGATGGATCTCTAGATCATGTAACTGTCAAATTCTTCACTCTTTGGCAATGCTCTTTGGACACTTCTCTTTCTTCAAAGTTTGCAAAGAAAGATTAGAATATAAGTAAAGTTACAAGAATCATAAATAAACTTAAAAGACATAATTCACATATTATTTGCATACACATGCATATACTCATGGATACACTAAAGCACTTTACATGCATGCTTTCAATCATGCTAATATATGCTAATACACACACATACTAACACACATGCATGCTACATAACACACACTTCTAAATACATTTAATCATGCAAACACAAACACTTATGCTTATGCATTACTAATTAAACTTACTCTACACTTATGCTCATTAGACATAATCTCATTTAGATGCATTCAAAATACAAACATGCTAACATACAATCAAGCATATGCTAACACTTAATCCTAAGTAAAATAACATAAAAGTGCATACATTAATACCTATGCTCATCCATTCACTTACATACATATGCACATACATGCATACTATCCATGCACACACTCTATCATGCATATACACATACTCATATGCACATGAAAATATACTTTCTCATATACATATATGCACTTATGAATACTCATCAACTCTCATGTTAGCATCCATTCTTATGCTTATGCTTATACACATTCACACATGTGCTATCACACACACTTTCATATGCACATACCTTATGCCAACACACATTTTTATGCAACTACACATGTATGCTAACACTAGGCCACATGTTGTCATACATACATGCATCTTTGCACCTTCATACTATACATTAACTCTATCATGTTTCATGTATTTAATCTTAATGCACATACATATTAACCATGCACACACTAATGCACACTCATGCTAATGCATATTAGCCATGCATACACTTCCATGCATATGCATATACACTAACACACATGCACATACTAGAATTTATACGGAGAAATTTCACTCCAATGCACACTAATACACGCAGTGGAAGTTAGAGAACCTCTTCTAGAATCTGCCCTGCAAGACAAATGCTTACTAACACCTGATTTAGTCACAACTCACAAATCCAATGACTCTGAAAATTGATCCACACATAGTAGACTATTGTAGCTTTCTAAGAACCTATAGAACACTCCTTTTGGAGTTCATTTGACCAGGCAACCAACTGTTCAAAGATAGCCTACCTATCGTCTCAGGTTTAGCAAAAAACAGAGGTTCACAAGAAATGTTCCCAGTAACTACTAGAGAATGATATTATAAAGATATTTGCGATACAAAGAGTAGAAGAGATAAGCTTTCCAACAAGATATCATATGCATTAATTGGATAAGTACATAGAGAGATATCACCCTCACAAGGTGGCTGTGTACAAACAAGGTATGCGGCTGGAATACCTTTGTGCCTTCTAGCATCCAAATGAGGTACCTTTTGATATCCATTGGTGCGAGAATGACTAGCATATGCTTTTTCACCATCTCCTTGTCATCTCCACAAAGTTTCACGTTCAAATGAGCTCTTTATATACAGCTATAGGCATGGGACGTTTCACCTACCCTTGCATCTTCTCTCACATCTTGACCTTTCCTTTCTTGTCCTTTGTCCTTCCATTGCCTTGGGTGGCTTTTGGTGCTCCATATCAATCTATATGGATAAGGTCATGACTTTTTCTAGTATTCCATCTCTCTACATATATTCTGGCTTTTATGTAAGACATAAATACATTTGCCCTTTCTAATTCAACACTCTACTCTAAGGTTATGAGTGTCCCCTTTATATTTTTAGGGTCTAGTTTCATTTAGGGCTTACAACAAATACATAAATGATGAAGAGGTAATTAATGAGAGGTGAGTATGTGCCAAGCCTCACAATTGGAGCTTGCACATGTTCCATAATTTTCAACAATGTACTCATATATACTAACATCTAATTACATCTTAGAAGTATCTAACTAATTATACCTTTCCAATTTCTAATTAAACAATACCATAAGTAATTAAACCTTATTATATCTAATTAAAAAAATACATTAATACATACCTAATTAGATTAACTAATTTTATCTATATAACTAACCTAACATAACATTATCTTTCTCATTTTCTCTCTCTCCTAATTTTCTTTCTCTCTCTAACTCTCTTTCTCTCTTTCTAATTGCATTTCTCTCTCTCCATCTCTCTTTCTTTCTTTCTAACACCTACAGCGTGAGTCTATCTCTGCCACGTCTCTCCGTGAGTATCTGCCATCGGCCATCAGGCTAACGCAATCGCGTGCAACTGTTGTCAGAAGCTGAGGAGGTGGAGCCTCCTCTCTCCTCACTATTCCATGTCTGCACATGCCAACAACAGAGCAGATGTAGCCGACAGCCAAAACACAACTCCCTCTCTCTGTGTGCACATTGCTCGAATTCTTTCTCTCTATGCCTTCTCAGCAGCGACCGTCAGAGAACTCATCTCTCTACTAAAACTAGCCACACTACTCTTTTTGAAATGCGCACACTGTGCATCTTGTAATCCACTGGAAAGAGAGAAGCTGTTGATTCTCTTTCTCCCTCTATATACCTGTCTCTGCCAGATCGTCATTAGCAACCGCCAAGAAGGAGGGAAAAAAGTTCTCTTTTTCACTATGCCTGCGTTGCCAGAAGGGGTTATTACTTTATCTCTCTCCTTAATAGGTTGTCCCTCTAGGAGAAGCAACATTTTATCTATTTATCTGGGTGCCTAGCTAACAGGAGTAACACTATCAATGATCTCTCTCTCTCTATAGAGGAGAGGAGGAAAATCATAACTCTCACTAGTTAAAGAAGAAGGTAAAGAGAAGGAGAAATTACCTGCAAAGAAACATTAGGAGAGAACATAGCTCAACATACATATATATACACAAAGAGTCTTCTCTATACCACTCTTTTTGTTTTAACTTTTAATCTACAACCTCACTTTAGCTCATTAACACTTACCACACTTTTAATTGGCTTTATTCACACAACTCACTTACTCCATTCTTTTATCAATTTTCATATATATATCTTTCATTTAAAGTTTCTGTTTAAACTACTTTAAGTGCATCATTTACTATTACCATTCTTTTATCTAGCATAGTCACACACCACTCATTATTTATCCATATTAATCATCATTTTAATTTAATTAGCCTAATTTTTCATAATTAAATTATTCATTTAATTTAAGCTTACTTTAAGGTTTTAATTAAATAAATACCTTAGTATTTATATTCACACATACTATTAATTTAACTATTTAAACCTTAATTTAATTTATAATAAATAAATATCTAATTTATAGATTAAGTTAATTAAAAGACAAATGTTTTAACCCTTAAAACATACTAAAGCCCTTAGAACCCATTGAAAACCTAGTTTAACCCTAGTTTCTCCATCAATTTGATCCTGCAAACACTTACAGAGAGATAAGCTCCAAGCTAAAAATTTAACCAATAGTGTAATAGAGGGATTAGAGTTAACCAATAAAGATGTTTTAATTTTCCTAGATGTCAATTGGAAGGTGGAAAACTTTCCGACAGCATGCAGACGCCGCTCGCCGGACGTGGGAACGGTGCACAGAGGAGCCTGATCCAACCCACACCAGCTCTTCCCATCACCTGACTCCTTCCCCATAATGTCTTCCTAGATATTACACATGCTAAATTCTCAGTTTAATTAAGGTTCATGGATCAGGAATTTTGATGGTTTTAGTGCAACCTTGAAACTAACATTTCTATCGTTAAATCTGCTTATGTCCATCAACATTATTCCAAGGAAGGATATCTCATGTTTACATAGATTTTAGCATTCTTATTTTTCTTTTGGAATAAGTAGTAATATAATAGTCATGCCTAGTTTTCCATGCATGATGCTGAGAATGTCATTGATTTTCAAGATGATTTTCTTGGATTGCCTAAAGACTTTGAGGATATGATGCAGTTAAGCTTTCAGACCATTTGTATGACATGCGATGTTCATCAAGTGAATAAATGTATTTTCTTTTATCTGCGTTTGCATCCATATTTGAATAACTAAGTCACGTTATTTCTTTCCTATTGCTTTGAATTTATCTCGCATGCACCTATTGTAAGGTGCCCATCGAATTGTTGCAGAGAATTAGTCAGGGAAACCTTCCACTGAGCTATATGAATTTCATAAGTTGGTATAAAGAGTTAAGCCATATTATATGTACACTCTTAGGAAAGGTGAAATGGTGTAGCAGATCATCCTAACTTCTTGTTACACGCTACAACTTCATCAAAATAAGTTTTGTCCTAAATAAGCAAGGAACTAGCAATGAGAATTAACCTTCACTAAGATTTAATGTATCAAAGCTTTTACTATCTTGCTTTCATGGTGCCCTATATGCTAGTTTAATGGGATTGAAGCTCTGATTCTTTACTCTACCCTCCTTTTGTTTCAAACCCATGACACATGAGTGTATCTAGGCCTCTCATGTCTAGTTCTTCTCATCCTCCTTTCCACAAACTACCGGACAACGCTAAAGTCCCGTTGTAGATAGTTCATTTGGTTTCAATCATTTCTCTTTCTATAGTCTCATAAACTATGTGTAGTTGCTCACCATTTGTAGATGGCCTGATTGCAAAAGTCATATCTCTCAATGTATGTATCCATTTTTATATTTTAAATATTGTTTGGAAATCTTATTATGTGTACTTCCTTTATCTACAACCGTTTTGTCAAGATCATCATGGTCTATGAGTTATTAAGTTTTTAGTTAAGACCAATTTTCAGCCTAACTAAGTAGACAAGCAGCCTATTTTGAGGAAAAGAATTGCCAAGCCAAAACTACTCCAAATTGAGTGTTTGATAGCCCATTTGAAAGATATTAGTGTCTAGTTTGATTGAAAAAGCCTCAAGTTCATTGTGTTCTTCAATGGATGCTAGTTTCAGTCTATGGTTCAGCTTTGGGTAAACCTTTTGATCTTAAGAAGGTCTTCTACACTTTCTACTGTGCATAGGAGAGGAGTTCTCCAACACCCTAGCATGAGATGGGTGTTGAATTATCAAGCTCAACATGTGATGATTTAGGATGACACATACTAGTTTTTTGTTTCTCTGACATGTATAGTGGTCATGCCCATATATGTCAGGGATACTTCATTGAGCTTTATTAGAATTAACTACCTAGAGTGATGGCACATTTGTTTCTTGCCAACTCACTCATTCGCGGACATTAGGATTTTCTTTATGTACTGATCTTTATATATTGCACTTGTTGTATTCTTGTTTTTAGGTCATTCTTGTACATTCCTTTTATGTAATAGAAGAAGAAGAAGAAGATTATTCTTCCTTGCCTCAATCTGTGTGTGTGCTCCTCCTTGAGAGTGAGAGTGTGTGTGTGAGCTCTCTTCCTTATCTCCTTCCTCGTGACATGGTATCAGAGCCAGCATGGCTATGGAGAGCTCGTGGAGAAGGTGATGGTGAAGACTGCACAGCAAGGTGTGGAGAAAACGCGATTTCACAAACCACCTCATTTTGCTACAAAAATCGGCATGAAGATAGAAGAACCTCAAAATATTTTCAGATCAAAGTTTTGGAGCCATCTCAACCTTCGTTTCGAGCCCGCAAGGTGGGCTCCACATAAAAACCTGGTCAGTTTCAGACATTGTAACTTGCGTTGTGTTTGACGACACTCATATATTCCAGATCCAGAATTTCAAGCAGTCTATAGGGGTCAGTCTATTTGATCCACAGTGATCAATCCATTTGATCCATAGGTAGCGGAGTTGTTTATCCAGCATGTCTTCAGATTGCATGGGTTGTTGACATCCATAGTTTCAGATAGGGATGTCAGATTTATAGGACCAAGCGGGTCAACCAGTTTTTAGAGGACATATTGAGGGCATATACGTTTGAGAAATAGACAGATTGGGATAGTATTTGGCACTAGTTGCATTTCCTTTTGAGATGAACTATGGCACGCATCCCAATGTTCTCAGTACCATAGGTATGTCACAAAAATGTCCTAGTGCTTTGGAGTTCTTACCAAACATCCAAGTAAATTTAGGATTAGCTAAAGTCAATATGCAACAAGAAGATAATAGGGCCAAAGAGTACACTATAGGAAAAGATCTCCTAGATCCTTAGAGATAGGAGACAGAGTTATTCTTCAGGTACCAGCTAGATCTACTTCACTGTACACAGAGAAGTGTAGTAAGCTATCACCAAGGTTTTGTGAAGATAGTTAAAAAGCCAGGTGAAATTACATACCAATTAGATCTTCCTCTAGATTGCAGATTTCATCCAGTGTTTCATGTTTCTAGGGAGGATAATCTAATAGAAGGTATTGTTTCTTTGCAAGAAAGTAAAAGCACAGATCATTCTCCAGACAGGATACTAGAACGGAGATAAAAGTGATTCACTGTTCATATCATCCAAGAGTATTTAGTAGCCTCGAGAGGATTACCACTTACTGACTCTACTTGGGAATCAAAAGCTCTGGTTCGCAAGTACTTCCCCTCATTGATCATTGAGGACAATGATCTTTAGAAGGGGGGAGAGTGTCAAAGATTGATCCACAGGGATTAGTGCATGTGATCCACAGGGATTAGTCTATTTGATCCACAAGGATCAATCCATGTGTGTGGGGAACAAGGGCCAGCTAGCCAAGGTACCAAGCATCAAACATCTCACGCATGTTTGTGTAGTGGGCTAAAACCCATGCATCAGACATCTCCGTCAGCGCTTTATAGTCTGGATGGTTACGCCATGGGAAGGAGCAAAGGATCGGTGGAATGACGATGTTATTAAGCTCCCCGAAGACACTTTCTGAGTCTGCAACTAAGCTATGCAGCTGCGGAGCTGGAGTCTCCAAAGCACTTGAAAACTTCTGTTCCGTGGAGGTGAGCTCCATGCCGGCTACTTCAGAAACTATGCGATGTTATGTCGAGGTTCTGTCAGACGATATAAATATACTAGACACAGCAGTGATGATCATGAGGAGCTGCTAGCTCCAGGAGCTCCTAGCTCGAGGAGATGGACACATGAAGGAGAAAGAAGAGACGAATGTCCCTCT